>JAPKLW010000321.1:79210-174351 GCA_026898455.1 Plectranthus barbatus
CGCATAACCACATGAATCCTTCATTTCAAAACCTTGCCCGAGGTAGATGAAAATTATTGGAAATGTGGACGACACAAAAGCCTTGATTATAGCTTTGCTAGGTTTAGTAAATCTAGTATGTTCTTTTGCCGTATGATGGATAAGACGAGACCAGCAACAAAACCCAATACATTATCAAACTCATAACTGTATAAATAATTATGCAAAGTTGTGTATGCCCACCCACCCAAATCTGCCACGTTTTTGCTTGAATGAAATGAAATGCAAGATCATATGAAAAGAATAGTGTACATAAATCCCAAAAACACCTACATCATGTCATATTCTTTTAAAAAAATATATGTAGCATGCTTATTTTAATCTTAAATTTTTAAAATTTATTTTTATTTAAATGATCATTTGTTGTTTTTTTTTCAGTGTTTGAGTCTAATATGGTGATCATTCCCTCGCCACTAACCCTTCATTTCCCCCACCGGCCCATTTTTCCTTCATTCCCCCCTCTTTGCGGAGATGGTTTTTGGCCCTCGACTCAGTTTTCCTTCTTTCCCCACCGGACTCACTTGACCCTCGCCACTAACCATTCATTTCCCCCACCGACCCACTTTCCTTTCATTCCCCCTCCTCCAACCGACCAACTTCCCCCCCCCCTTCCCCCCCGCCCCCACCGACTCAGCACCAACCTTTCATTTCCCCCCACCGATCAACTTTCACTTCATTCTCTCCACCCACCCACTCCCCCCCTCTTCTCGTTCCACACTAACCCACTTCCCCCTTCTTAAGTATATTAATTAATATATATAATATTAATTATATATAAATTTAATCCACTCTCATAATATGTATATTTTTATACCTTATTTTTTATATTTTTAATCCAATTCTTGTAATTAACAAAAAAAAAAAAGATCAATTCCAATGTAAAAAAAAGTAAAAAATGGGTATTTTGTGAATGTGTTTAATGTTTTGGATATTTTCAATGTGTTTAGTGGTTTGGGTACTTAAAATATTTTTCACAAATATCTCAATCCCTACTATTTCCATTGTTATTAACATTGACGGGCTAGATGATAAGAATTCATTTTTTAAATGTTAGTTAGTATTGCACTATTTGTAGCTAATGAGGTTGAGTTTTTTTGGGTCACCGATGAGTACGAGTATACTGTAGTCATAGTCACCGTTCCATTGACGATCGTTGTGAAGTTGACTAACAATAACTCTATATGGATTGTTGCAACGATAATCATCGGTGCTTGCGATTATTTCATTGTCCCCCTTATTCGATTATGCACTGACTTATGGTTTGAAGAAATCATCCCATATTTACAATCAAGCAATGAAATAGTATGTAATAAGCTACAAATTAATACGAATCAACCATTCATATGAATTTGGGCTTGGGCCTGCAGCTGCTTCCTAGCCTTGGATGCCATTTGGGCCAAAACCAATATAACTTAATTGGGCCAATAATTACAACAATTATACATTCTTTTTGGGCCCAAATAATAACTTAAGCTTCTCCCTTAGATTCTAAAATTAGAAGACAAAAAACACATATTCAATTATACTTATATATAGTTAGGGATGTTAATTAAGTTAGGATTGAATAACTTTGAACTAAAAAGAAATTGGGTTAGGATGGAATACTTAGCTTCCCCCTTTCTTTTTTCCCACCAACCCACTTCCCCCCTTCTTATTTATATTATATAAAACTAATATATATAATTTTAATTATATATAAATTTGAACCACTCAGCCACATTTACAAGCATGATATATATATATGAAGACTATCAAGAATTAAACATTATCATATTAATTATTTTAGGAAGAGTAAAAAAAATGTGAACTTACCATTGAGCACCATCGAGCTAGTACTCCCAGAGATTATATATGAAATCTTCTATGAAATCTGAAACTTTATCTATAATTATCATGACAAGCTTTCCAAAATGAGGGTGAAGTGGGATTAACCCAAACATATGCCTTTAAAGGCAAATAGCCCATTGTCACGGGATCGACTTAAACATGACCAAGCTAAATAAGCTCCCATCAGACAAACACAACACCACATAGATTCTGCATCCTAAAAAACACTACCCATGTAGATGGAAAATGTCCGAAACATGAAACGCTCCACAGGTGGTATAGAATCTAACTTATCTCATAAAGAGTGATAGATGAGATAAACCAAATGTGGTATATATGCAAACCCAACCAAATACGCGATAAAAGTCATGGCTGCGAACATGAGTGTATCGCGTCCCCCCCCCCAAAAATCCTCGAGGAGTAAAATGAGAAACATCTACACCCAAAGAAAATTATGTAAATGAAACCCTAAAACCACCTGAATCCAGACATCTTCATTTGGCGAGCAAAGCAGATGTAGCCACCAAATCTTGGTTTTCAGGGGAAAAACACAAATTAAGGTGATTGCAATTTTAGTGCATGAAGATAAAAAAACAAAAATTACTCTGGACAAGTGATACTGATAGAGCAGTTAATATTAGTTAGGAGTTAGTTAGTTAGTTCGCTTCTCTTCCTGAGCAGCTGTAGGAGACTTATAAATAGAGTGAAGTAGTATCAGTTAGTCATGCATTGAGTATTAAGAAGGTTAGCAGCAATAGCTGAGGGCTTCTGCAAAGGATTGGTCTCAAAGGATGAGTGTTATCGTGTCTTTTCTATGTTCTAATAAAAGTTCCATCAAACTATTCTACGAGATACATGCAATCAATTCATTGTAGAGTGTAGCAAAATAGTGGTGCTTTTCAGTTCTATTAAGCATCGGACGAGCTACTTATGGGCTGAGATCTTTTCATAACAATTTTTCCTCTCTCCAAATAATTTATATTCAATTTTGTTAGTTTTTTAAGTTGTTTTGATTATCCCAAATGAACTTTTCTCATATTGAACAAATTAAAAATCATTTCAAACGAGTACAAACAAAAGTTTAGGAACCGCAGGCATGTCCTCATTTATTACTATCACAGCATGCCATGTATTATGATAATTGATACCATAGAAAAGGAGTTTTGATTTATGATGTCCCAAACAGTGAAACATGGAAAAAAATCGTGGAAAAATCCCAACACATTAAACAATCAACGTATAAATCTCAAGAAAAACATCACACCATTACCCAAAAGAACAAATTAAATAAGAAACAAAAAAGAGACAAGAAATTACGCAAAGTCAAGCAATTATGAATTCCATTCGCATTAAAAGAGCTGCTTTCAACAAAACCACATTCCCTGATATCCAACACTTACAGTTCAAAAGAACCAGTAAATTAAAAATACATTTATAAACTAATCAAATAATGTACATACCAAAAGAAAATTAAGGGAAAAAAACTCTGCAAAATTCTAGAAATGTGGACACAACACACTAAATGAATCTACAAAAAGGAGTAAAAACAAGTATAGAGAATGTCTGGCGAAAGAGTGTTTCTTACCCGATTCTAGTGAGACCGTGGGTTTAGGGTTTAGGGTCCTGGGTCACAGACTTACTAGTGAGTAGAATGTGTTTGCAATCGCATGTATTTAGAGAAATTAGGATTTTGATGAATATATTTATTATTTTAAAAAAGAAAGATTTCTGAACCGATGGGCTTGCTCATGATGACCAAACCCGACCACTTTGTTTACTCCAATTTCTTTTCAGTTCAAAGTTATTCCATCCTAACTCAATTAACATCCCTAACTATATATAAGTATAATTGAATATGTGTTTTTTGTCTTCTAATTTTAGAATCTAAGGGTAGAAACTAAGTTATTATTTGGGCCCAAAAAGAATATATAATTGTTGTAATTATTGGCCCATCTAAGTTATATTAGTTTTGGCCCAAATGCCATCCAAGGCTAGGAAGCAGCTGCAGGCCCAGGCCCAAATTCATACGAAAGGTTGATTCGTATGAATATGTAGCTTATTACATACTATTTCATTGCTTGATTAAGTATGAGATGATTTCGCCAAACCAAAAGTCAGTCCACGAACGAATATGAATGATGATTTCTCCAAACCAGAAGTCAGTGCATAATCGAACAAGGGGGACAATGAAATAATTGCAAGCACCAATGATTATCGTTGCAACAATCTGTGCAAAGTTATAGTTAGTCAACTTCACAGTGATCGTCAATGCAACGGTGACTATGACTACAGTAAACTCGTACTCATCGGTGACAAAAAAACTCAACCTCATTAGCTACAAATAGTGCAGTACTAACTAACATAAAAAAATGCAATTTTATTATCTAGCCCTCAATGTTAATAACAATGGAAATAGTAGGGATTGAGATATTTGTGAAAAATATTTTAAATATCCAAACCATTAAACACATTATAAAAATACCCAAAATATTAAACATATTCACAAAATACCCATTTTTTACTTTTTTGACATTGGAATTGATTTTTTTTGTTAATTATAAGAATTTGATTAGAAATATAAAAACTAAAGTATAAAAAGAGGGAAGTGGGTTGGTGTGGAAAATGAAGGCGCTGAACTCTCAGTCTCACACTTCATTTTTCCCCCAACCGAACTCTCAATCTCACACACCGCTGAACTCTCAGTCTCATACTCCATTTTTCCACCCACCGAACTCTCAGTCTAACACTCCATTTTCCACCCACCGAACTATCAATCTCACACTCCATTTTTCCACCCACTGAACTCTCAATCTCACACCCCGCCGAATTTTTAGTCTCACTCCATTTTTTCATCCGCCGAACTCTCAATCTCACACTCAATTTTTCCACCTGCCCAACTCTCAATTTCACACTCAATTCTTCCACCCGCCAAACTCTCAGTCTCACACTCCATTTTTCCACCCATCGAACTCTCAGTCTCACACTCTATTTTTCCACCGTGTTATGAAATTGGAGCTTGAACAATCAACAATGGCAGACGTAGAACAAGAACACAAAACTTCTATTACTTGTCCTGAACGAATACAAACTGGGAAAGAAGATCTCAATACAATCTTCACCTAAATATCTCTCTCTTTCTCTCTCTGAATTTCTCTCTAAAGATTCTAAAACTAAGTCTTTGAATATCTTCTCTCTCTCACCTTTTATATTACAATCCAGAATATCTTCTCTCTCTCACCTTTTATATTACAATCCAAAACAGAAAAGAACTGATCGAGAATGAAGCAGGAAGCTTTATCCTAACTGGCTATAACAGATTCAACTAATCACGCCTTGACACGTGTCAATCACACAACTAATCCACTAAGTAGAATAACAATTCTATAAGTACAAGATGCGACTTTGTTGAATTATTCTGCTGAAATTATCTCAGCATTCGACCCACTGCTGAGTCTTCAAGCATCCTCATTCTGCTAGCTTTCCACTCTGCTAAATCTCTCATCACAGAGCCTCATTCGTCAGCATGTTGTTCGAGAGACGGTGCAACTTATATTTGTTTCCTCCACCAATCAGACTGCAGATATCTTCAGTAAATCTCTTCTTGTAGACATTTTTAGACTCTTTTGGGCAAACTCAAGTTAGTTTCCACCCAACAACCTTGAATTTGAGAGGGATGTTAATGTACATATTATTTGTAGTCCATTAAACATATTATTACAGTCCATTATAGATTAGTTTGGCCCATTTCTTATGTGTATATTTATTTTGTAATTCTTCTCATTTTTGAATCAATGAAGCTAATGCTCCCCAAAATTAACACAAAAGTTGATTGCTTAGCTCAAAAGAAGAAATGTAAATCAGCTTTACAATTGGAAGAAATACTACACTAATGATGCACAGTGAGTTTCTCTCTCTCTAGCTATTTGTACATTGAAATTAGCAGCAGCCATCTATAAATATTTTTTTAAACATTAAGATAATTTTTTTTAAAAAAAAAAAACCTTGGTAGCCTACAAAAAAACCGCATATGAGTTATAACTAAAAGTGGGATGAAGTAGAGGGACGATCTTCTTGCTTCTCAATGAGCACACACCTTGATGGTGGACCAAACATGCTCAAAACCACCTGCATATTATACCACAACCACCCATCATTTCATTTCATTCTATTCTATAATACAATGTAAAATGAAATGTTTAAAAAAAAAATTATATATATATGCAGAGCTTACTGGTAAGAAGACGAGGCCATGCAAGAAGCCAAGCAGCACCAAAGCAAGATACATTTTGAAGTAGTAAACCTGCATTTCATCATGCAAACCACGCGTTAACTACTTGACTCGACTCGTATTCCTTTTGAGTGTGTGAGATTGATTGATTGATCACGTACCACAAATACTTCTGTTCTCGAAAAGCAAAGAACCAGCACTCCAACTAGCTTCGTCAGTGTGATCCCACTGCAATCAAACAAATGGTTTGATTAGGAAACCTTCTATTATAAGTATTTTGGATGGTAGAAAGAGTTTTCAATGAATTAAGTTAGCTTTGAATTTGACAGAATTATTTTGGAAGATTTTAAAGCTAAGGATGCTTTTTATCAAGTCTATATAGCATTGTTATCCTCTTTTTTCAGATGTTAGCTCAAATTCATTCGGAAATGCCACTATATAGAAATTGACTCTATAAGGAGAGAGAGAGAAACTCAAACCTGAATACAGATGCCCCCATTGTAGTAAGAGCTTCTTTCATCCGTTGATTCCTATCTCCACTCGTTACCTGACACAAAGGCTTCGATTCAAAACCCGTGTTTTAATATACCCAAAACTATGTTTCGATCTATCAAAAATATCGTCTTGGATTTGAAAGATCAATACAATCATGGATTTGAATTCCCTTTTTTTTTAAACCGACTATCAGCCAGTTGTGCCATGTCATAGCCGAAACAAAATGATTATAGTGTAACAAGAAAGAATTGAGAGAGTGAATAAGAAGACAAGACTAACCAAGAAAGCATGCATTATATGCACACAGAACTCAACAGCAATGCCCACGGACATCACGAGGTTCACAACTGACAACGCATTCAGCTGGATATTAAGGATTGCCATTATACCCTGAAGATGTCATTTTGTAGACAAAAAAACGAGTTAGAATTTTGAACCATTTTCCAAAGGGTACAGAGCAATGCAGATCTTCATCGAGAAAGAGAACGTACCAAAAGGTCCACTATGATCATTGCCAAAACAAGTAGAAGTATTGCAGAAGTCCAAAAGCTGAACACGTAAAGGCGAAAAACAAAAACAGATTGAATAAATTGCAATCATCTCAAAAAAAAAAGAAGGTTGTTTTTCATCAACATGCATATACAACTAACCTGCATGTGATAACCAAACAGACGAGGAAGACCGCAGCTGTTGATTCACAAGAAGATTGATAGATTAGAGACATTCAAAAGGAAAGTGATTAAATTACATCTTTGGTTTATCAAGATCTCAAAGAGTTTGAAAATAAAAAAAAGACATAAAAAATTTGACAAAATTAACCATTTCCTGAAAGATCAGTGCACCTGCAAACTATTTAATAAGCAAAAAAAAAAAAACTAACCAATAGCTATAGCGAGATTGATCAGAGCTGTCTTCCAAATATTAAGGTACTGCTCAAAGAACATGTAGAACACAGCATATGGGAAGACGTCAATCTGCATCAGAGTGAATGTCAGCCTAAAATCGAAATAGCATGGTCTCGATGATCTAGCAAACCACTCTCAGCAGCACCTCATGAAATTGTAAATGCACTATAAAAAATACACACATAGGGAGAAGAGGGGGGCGGGGGCGGACAGGGTTGATTACCTTCAAAGAATGAGACATCTTTGCACTGAAATCTCGCGCAGCCCTCATGGAGTTGACAAAATCAGCCTGAAGATGATACATTCATTAAATAATTCCAATTTGTATCCAGGATAAAAAGAATATGACAGTATTCCGTAACAAGGATATACCTGTTTATTAAGGGGTGTGTGATATGTCCTAAATGCTGATGCTTGAATGATTCCATTCTCATAGCCTAATGACAAATGGAAATATCTTCAGATTTAGAGAGAGAGCATTTTAGTTTTACTAGGCCAGTTAAAAATGCCTAAATATCCACCTTTGAGCTCAACATTGCTTGTATATGCCCCATTTCCACCTTTGGCACAATCAGCAGAGGGTAAGGCACTAAGGAACCATGGAAGCTTTTCCTTGAATTGTGCAGTCGATGGACGACCATTTTGCAACTCAGAGTGACGGAAACACTGAAAAATTGCGTTTTAATTTTTGTTAGAAAAGAGGGGGAGGATGACTATTTGGAGAAGTTGCGCTTGGTGGAGATGCTCTAAAAGAGTCGAGGTTGATTAAAATCCCACAAGAATGAGAAGGAATAGTTTACCGTTGTACAGTCTTCGCACACTGAGCTGAGTCCACAACTACCACCACTTGATGAGCAACAAGGAGGCTGAGAAACATTTCTTCAAGTTTCGTAAAATAGATAAATGTGCAGCGAAGGTATAAACAATTTGATAGAGAGAAGAATTATCACATAGCTTCAATGAACTTTCATGATAGCTACTTTTATAAGGATTTTGGTAGCGAGCTACAAAGTTGACCGTTCGCAAATTTACTACGAAGGCAACTTGAAGAATGTTCTTCACTTGGACCAGAATATTAACAGTATTAAATCAAAACTGTTAGAATGTTAAAATTATTTATCCCAAGATTACAAGCAAAACATCCTTGTTAGTCTAGCCATGAAAAATCGTAACAAACTTTCATGAATGAAAATGAGTGAAAAATAATTCAAAGGCGATGTGATTCTCAACAAATAGTTCTAAAATTTATAATTAGAACAAATTTTACCTGATCATCAGGAGGACAATAGCTTGCATTTGTAAATTTCCTACAACACCCAAAAGCTTCCGGAGATAACCAAACAAGGAAATCGTCAAGCCATGAAGCTGCTGGTTTAGCTATATAGCTTGATTCTGGCACTAAAGAAGCTCTAGATATCTGCATGATTCAGGAAGTACGGAATCAGTAAAGCAATTATGGAAGCAAACTAAATTTATGCAGACATGAAAAATATGAGTTAATACATCATTAGAGGAGTAGTAGAAACAAGCTCTCTAATATTGCAAAACTAGTCTTCTTTCAAATAAAATTGTTTTACCTCGTTTAGAAGAGAATTAGAATCGCACTGGCTGATGGAACACAGTTGGTTCGTCTGTCTCGAATCTGAACTGGAGAAATGATAAAAACAAGAGCATGGTTGAAAATTCATTATATCAATGGAGACGTAAGCCTTTAAATTATATTGTGTTATGAAATTATAGCAGTAAGTACTACTTTCATTAGCAAAAAATGCAGTTTTTACATTTTACATAGTTCGTAGTTGCATGTTTTAAGGCACAGAAATGCGAAATCATTCATTATTTTCCAAGCAGATGACATGGATGTCACTCTAGCAGTAAACTCCAGTCAAGATTCCTTTACGAAATCAAAGAATATTAACATGCAGGGAAATTAGGATCGAGCCGTTTTTGTATCTTTTATATATTTTCTACTTGTGGTTCAAGGATGCTTGGTGAGATGGGCATATGAGTCAAGAAGAGGCAGGAAATTAAGTTCAAAACAAAGAAACAAATAGCTATAAGCACATTAATATTCAACGCAGACTGAAAAAAAAAATAGAGATTAACCAAGGTACCTGTAATTATAGTCTTTCACTACAAAGTAGAGTGGAGGACCAATTCTGAGATGTTCCGAAACATTATTAAAGTAACCCTGCAACAAAAAAATATAAATGTGCAAGTAAGGAGAGTGAGAAGGATGATGAAAAACATGCAACTGCATTAACAGAAAAGTAAATTTCTAAGACCTGAAGATATGAATCTCGAGGAAGAACAATTTGTTGTTCTAAACCAGGTTGAATTCTTGAGCATAAGGCCTTCACCGAACAATAAAGGGAAGTAATGTTTTAGGAAACAAGCAAAATAACTGCTGAAGTATATGATAAGCCTCATAAAAGAATTATGTGAGATCCGTAGCTTAACAACTTACAATGCTTGCCAATGCAAATGCGCCAAAAGCACAGACAACCAGCAGTTTAACACCCCAAAGATTAAGAATAGGAGCATGAATTTCCTAGAAAGGAAAATCACTGATTATTGTAAGAAAAAGCATATAAATTAAGCTAACACACTAATGACAAACAGCTGAAGCCAAAGATAATATTTTGTTTATTTTTATGAATTAGCACTTAGCTCTAACCTTCATATATCTCACCAGCAGTCCAGGTTTCTGCTGATTACTGCCTACAGTTTCATGAGCACTTCATTTTAGCAAGGGGCTTTTATTATAGAATAGGCATGAACTAAGAAAGCATAATTGCCAAAAGAAGAAGCAGCTAGTCAAACGGAACTATGAAATGATACCTTTCTCCAGCTCCACATTCGAACCAGACATCTTGAAACAAGGAAAACAGTCAATCCTGTTATCCTCAGCTCTCAGGAAGTCGAAAACAATTAAGGCAACAAATGCAGTAACTTGAAGAAGGAAATCCAAAAGAACAGCCAATGCTACAAGTAGAACACACCAAAGTTAAGCAATCGCTTGATTTCTCAAAGAGTGTAAACGATACAAAATAAATATTTGAACGGTGGGTTTCTAACCAGCAAACATTGAGAAGACACGGCAAGCAGGCATAGGAATGAAACTTCCGACTGCAAAGGCCAAGACCTCAGACAGGCTAGCTAGTGTTATTGATGGCCCAACTTCTACAAGTGCATTACTAATCCGTCCCTCTATTGGCAATTCTACTTGTTGTCTCTTTACAGCGTGAACCAGTATGCACATGTTGTCCACCCCCACCTGACCACCATGGAAAAATATCACCAAACCATCGAAAGGTGAAAATATTCTAGTTCAACGAGCAATAAATTCAATGTTGTTATTGCAGATGTGTTTAATGAGACATTCTTAGTTAAACTATGTGTAGGAAAGTTATTCACGGTTCCAGGCTCAGCTAAGTCCCTATGGCGAATCATAACATCAAATATTGCATGCTTATTTTTCAAAGTGAGCTTAGATAGAAGATTAGGTGATCTGGGCTTATCAGATAGGGTTCAAGTTGGTTCTGGATCGATTTTGGGATGTGCCAAAAACATCAAGAAAGATGTAAAGATCAAGATGATTATATTTCAAAAGGAAGGGGTGAAACAGTGTCAAATAAATCTAAATGATGCATGTAGGAGCTCAGAAAGTCTCCAACCAACCACTGCTCAGTTTATCATTCTTAACTTAAAAATCTATTTGATAAGAAAATAAATGCATGATTCTTAGACAACAAAATGATCCATTTATGCAGCAAAAAAAAATAGCACTTACAGCTAAAACAAGAAACGGGATCACTTCCATTATTATCAGTGTAGATTTAACTCCAACAACACTGAAAAAACCAACTGATCCAAGCACAGAAAGCATGACGAGCAGAACTCCTGACAAACCAAGCAATACCTACAAAGCATTATGCTATATTAACTGAAAACATACACTTCCTTGGTATTAACTTTAAGAATATGCCTTTTTAATAAATAATACCTTAGAGGAGATATAATAGGAGTGGAAGCGTGGAGCATCTCCCAGAGTCAAGGATATGTAAGCAAACATTACAAGGTAGCTTATCTAAAATAAAAGGATGAGAAAATAAGTAGAATATCTTATATTCGTAGTTAAATGGAATATTGTATAAAAATATGCTTTATATGATGGAGGCACAAGTTTTCTTTTTCACTTCAAGAAACTGTGCACTCCTCTTCTACCAATATGATGGTGAAAAATTGAACACAGGCCAATAAATCAGAGATTCATCTGCGTACCACAATGGTGATAGCATCTGCAGTGCTTTCTCTTTTGAGTTCTTCCTCTATAGAACTTTCTGATGAAAATGCAAGTGTTAAATTCCTGGAATGCACCATCGGCAAGAGCTCCTCCTGATAAGAGAACATATTTAGTATCATGGGAACCCATTTGATTAGTAAATTAGCAAAGAAAGGCAAATGATCACATTTAAATGGAACTTTCAGACAAGATCAGGTCAATATTTTGTGTTTGGACACAAACGAGAAAAATCAAATTGTATTAGGTTTCTTTATCTTCCAAAGATCTCACAAACCACTTGAGACACTGAACTAGCGAATTCGAATTATGTGTTCTCCAAAGAACACTTATACTTTCGCGGTATTAAGACAATCACACAGGCTAAGAATCTCGTTACTTAGCTCACTGTTGAAGTATCAGTGACACATGAGTAAAATAATGAGGTTAAGAAAGTAGCAGTGAGTGTTATTATTAGGGAAACCTTTAACTGATGCTCATAAGCAAAACAGCTATCGCTCAAACTCGAAATTATTTTAAACAAGAGCAACTAGCAATGGAAAAATTGATAGCATGACATGACAACTAGCAATGGAAAATTTGAGTCTAAAGAAAAAAGGTAGAAGGATCAGAAACACGTGGATGAAAATTTTTCAGCTTTAGGGGATTAGAAATGCGAAGTACAGATAAGAACCTTTGCTAGCCGAATGAAGGCTTTCTCCCATGCTTCTGTCCTCTTGGTATCATTCCCTTCCTTGTCAATTTCATTATTCACAGGATACGTCACTATGAAAGCAGAAGCCTGCTTGGAACGAATGATCACGTTCACATATACTTCAAGCAAGAAATAAAAACCAACTATGAATATGAAAAGAAATAAAAAATGAAATTACCGCCGAGTAGTTATTTCCAGAGAAACCACCAAGAGCAGTGCTTGGATCAAGCGGAGCTTTAAATGCACTAGCACATGTGTCTGCTGAGGTATAATGCTGGAAGATACATTCAGACAACAAATAATAAGTGTCCAAACATCGAGACAGAGAGAGAAGCACGAAAGGAACTTTCGGATATTATATGTTACGACAGAGAACACTTAAAATACCTGAAAACAGTATTCAACATGATCTATGCCCCCAAAGGTATCATAATTCTGAGGATCCATCTTGAAATACTATCACAGAGTAAAATAGTTCCAAGTTATGCATAAGTTAAATTATAAAAAAAAATAATAATACATTTTAAAACATATGAGCACTCGAAAATCTGCTTTAACAACATTAAACAAACTATGAAATTAGAGGGAAGAAAACAGTTAAATCTGAAGAGAAGGCGAGAAGGCGAATCTATTCTTAACATAAGCTTGGTCTAAAGGCTGCAGATCCAGTGCCTCATAGATGAGATGAGGGCAGTGTGATCGCTTCTACGTACAGTTAAGGAAACTAGATTCTTATGTAAAATATTAGAGGTCTTAGACATAGAAAACCACGAGAATCTTGTCAAATAATCCATTTTCAGTGAGTAATACATACAAGTGTTCCATTGACACTAAGATAAAGAATCACACGTAGATCACCAAACATCCTTGTATAAATAAATATGGTCATATTTTATGTTTAAGGTAGGGTAATAATTTTACAAAATAAGTGCAGTATATGCAAAAAAATCTTTGTACCTGAAGAACACTTTGGGTGGCACAATCGTTGCCAAGTGGCTTCATGCAAATGTCAGTAAGGGAAACCATTGAACCAGAATAATTTGCTCTGATTGCATCCACCTATAATAATTAACAATATCTAATTCTCCATGTAATAGCTAACTAATCCAAATGGGACAAAGTTAGAGGAAATGCAAAACAAAGGATTACCCTTTTTTGTATATCAAATAGCAAATTAATATTGCTATCCGTAACGATGCTTGGTGCTTTTCCATTCACGGTGTTTGGGATTGTTGCAATTATGAGCTGAATGTTTCAAATCAAGATTTTCAATCTATGAAAACTTTCAGTGATGAATATGAAGCATAGTTAACTGTAAAATACCTGCTCGATTCTGTAAAAAGGAGCAAGATGATTGTCAAAAAACTGTTTCTCTTTTGCAGCTCTACTTCCAGGGCCTACCCATAACTGGAAAATAATAGTATAAATTTTAGACCTTGAAATGATCAAAATATATGCATTAGTTACTAAAATAAACACAGACCTAATAGTTTATGTGAGAAACAGGAAGACTAAAGCAAACCACGTACAAATTATGTAAGTAAACATCAATTGTAAAACATTTTCCAGTAGATGCAATAGAAGATTGGAGCCCTCTAATAAATTTCTAAGGGAAATATTTTTCGTCAGGTCGTGCTATGATTAAATTGAAGCGAATGAAGAGGTGTATCACAGAAACTTGTCATGAAATCAAGCAATGAGGGAAACAAGTCTATGGTGATATGCACACAAATTATCTGCCAGAAACATCCATATACACTTCACAGTACCCATAACTGAAGCTGAAGACTATTGTACCTTCTCAGGCCTTGTCTCAACTTGGAAACGAATAAGACCCAAGCAAAGCACTAGAACAATACCAATTGATGAGCACAATACGAGGACTGGATTCCTAGCCACCCATGTCCCGTATCTCCTGAAACAGACATCCCATCAACCATGTCAGTGAACTATTCAAAATTCTAGTCCGCAGGCACAGGTTACTATTAACTGAAACCAAAAGTCACCTGTAGAACTTTGCCATGTATCCTTGCACGATTGAAAGTTGTACTCCACTATTAATTTGGGGAACGTCCTCAAGCATCTGAGAAGAAGATCAAAGATTCACTAGGGAGTTTTGTATAGATAGCCACCAACAATACAATAGCATAATTATGGTCCCAAATGTGAGTGTCAAAAAGTGCTATAGACAAGAATCATAAATAGTAGGAAAAAGCGCCAATAAGAGAACAAAAACATAATTAAGTAGTTCAAACGTGGATGCACCTGCATAGGTACATTTTCGTCCTTCTGGCTGTTAATACGACGAATGACACCACCATTTGGGATATTAATTAGTGGTTTGGTTTTAGACACTGGATTCCTTTTCCTCTTCCTGTGGAAGAAGCCCCACCCAAGAAATACAGAGACAAGTACAACGTATAATATTGTCATTGCAACTTCAATGCATTTTGCCTGCACTTATCAACAATGGGGAGCACATCATATTCGAGTTATTTACACAAATGTGAAGAAATATAATATTCATAAGCATCAATAACCAAAAATATTTTTCTCACATTTAGAGACCCTATTCTAATTGAACAGGAACCTTTCTTGGGAGGAGCAGGAAGAGCAGAACTTGAACAAACAGCTGACGAAGGACAATCACCACATGAACAGCCCAATGAAGTGTCGCCACATGAATATGTGGACGCATTCATAGGTTTCATTCCAGATGATTCCGGGGCAGTTGGCAAGAAATTGATAGCATATGGTGATCCTGGTAAACCAAGCCCTGCCCGTCTTCCAATAAATGCATACCATTCTGCCATATATAATCTCTGGTCAGTAGACTGACTCACATAAAGAAAAAGAGAAACAAAAGGAAAATGATAACAGTAGCCTTGTTAGAAGAATGTATCCACTTATGTGATTGTATGCTTCTGTATCACCTCAAAGGAATCCGTGAACATCTTACCTCGAAAAGTTTTAGCACCAGCTCCGATGAATTCCATGGCTCGAGTATTCATGGTGCCAAATTTAACCTCTTTGCAGGATTCATACATGCCAGCGCCAAAAGTGTCAGTAATGTAATAGTCAATACCATTAACAGTCAAATTGCTCCCAACCTGGACCGAACACATGGAGGAAATGGAGAAGAGAGTATTAGATTCCAATACGGTAGTTCTTATTCAGAATCCTGAAGCAGGAATCAACATAAAGTTGTTGCACGTTTAGTTTATTGGTAAAAATAATAACTTCTCAAAATTGGAAGTTTTGTTAGTTAAGTTACTGACCTTCGCAATAGAAGTCACATTAATAAACTGGCTCTGGTTGGGAGAGCATGTAAGCTCGCAGAATAGGTTCAAGAAATTTCTTAAGCATGCTGGACAACCTACAAGAAAAGGAATAGCCTGCAGAAAGTATACTAAGAGATCAGTGCATTCAGAGAAGCAATTTTGAGCAACGTCGCTACTACATACTTGGAAATGGAATATACTGTAGAATGAACAACAAAGCTCGATTTCTTACTTGCTGGACTTGACTCCTCAATGTGTTGAACTGCTCCTCTGTACAGCATACGTTTCCAGTAATTGTGGGACACAAACTTTGAATTTTTGCTGATAATAATTCGTCGGGCTGCCACACCAAACAAATTGAACTCAACACATCAGGGCAGTTCAACACTTTACCATAATCCAAAAGAAGCAAAAAAAATAAAAAGTAAAAAATAAAAAATAAAAATGCAAGAACGGATTAAGCCGGCACTAGTTAGTTACCTTGACTGATGGGGTGCCAACTGGGCAGTTCAGCACTTTACCATCGCTACGTGCTCCACAAATGTCATACATAGCACAGTATTCCTCCGAATGTCTTTGTCTGAAAAAAATTAATAAATAAATAAATAAGAAATATTTGAGTTTATAGCTACATCCTAAAAATCTATGAACTGGGAAACAAAAATCAAGATTTCACTTTACTTGCTAACAGAAAGCAATTTCTTGCAACTCAACATCTACAACATTATTCAATTTCTCGTATAATCGACAGCAAAAAACAAGAAAACGACATTCCACCCAACTGTAACCAGAAAGCTGTGATCTTTCTTTCTCTCTAAAGTTTCGAATAAAACCACAAAATTCTCTCTGTGACACACACGCGCACTTGTTAAAGATAAGAATTTGAGAATTTAATTACCCTCCACCGGCATTGACAGACTGCAAAAACCTCGTATCAGACCGCTCGGAATTCACCACGACCACCACAAACAGTACCTGCAAAAAGCGCAAGGTGTTCACCACACATCAAACTACTGTATTCACCAATATTCCTTCATTTTTCTCCCTATTCTGAACTCTCCGCTGACTCACCGTAAACGCCAGTAAACGTCGGAGGTCCCTCATTTTCACCCCCACCGTAGCACCAAATGGAAAATCCAATAACAGCAGCCGCAATCTTCGTCCCTCTCTCTCTATATATATATATATATAGATAGATTAAAAGCACACAATTTAAGAAGCGGAAATGGTCAGTAGTCCAGAGTCAATGCAGAGAATCCTTGATCACGAATGTTGTTACACAATCACCCATATATACGGGAGATAGAGAGTGGCAATATACTAATGTATGCGTGTAGCAGTAGCAGAGACGTGTGGAGAGTGAGAGAGAAAGTTTTAAGGAACGAAATCCGAAGAGAAATAAATAAATAAATAAACGAAACGAAACGAAAATAAGAAATAAGAAATAAGAAATAAAGATAATAATAATAATTATTATTATTATTATTATTCCGGTGGTGATTTAGTTTGACGGAAACACCCTTGCTTTCGGTCGGTAATGTCGGAGAATCATTCACATTGCTGCGGAAAATCATTTCATTCATTTCCAATTATAATTCAAATTCTATTTCGGAACAATTCATCTCATGAGATTTATTAAGTTACTATTTTCCACTTTATATTTCATGAATCAATAGCAATATCAATAATCATATATTCAAAATCAAATGTCCGAGGATGTAATATAAAATTTATGTTTCATTAATTCTATTTAAAGGCGGGATGATGATATATTTAACTGAAAAGTTGGTCTCACCATTTTTTTAATTGTGAGTCAGACCTTAATATATTATTTCAATAAGTTAAGTATATCATTTCATTTTTAAAAATTATATTATTTGCAACAAAGAATACATCATTTGCAATAAAGAAACATATCATTTCATTAAATTCTTCTTACTATAAAAATGGTGAGACATTATTTGCAATAAAAAAAACACATCATTTTATTAAACTCGTCTCACAATAAAAATGATCTCATCTAAGAATTTGTCTTAACTGAATTATTGGAGTATTTTTGGTAATAAATAAAATGCGTGACAACCCGTTAGGTACCATGATAAATTGAGAAAACGGAATTAGGAAAGAATGAGAGATTCAAACGTTAATTATTGATTATGTGCGTGTTCGTTTTTCAATTGACATAAATGGCCTCCAACTAACTCTCTAGACTGATGGTGATGTACGCAATTGCAGCTGAGCAAAATGAAAAATAAGAGTGTATTCGTATTGATTTGAGTTGAGTAGTGTCTTACTCAACTTCGGTTTATCTATTTTTATTCGAGTTTTTTAATCAAATATTTTGAAGTTTACAAACTTAATCGAGCGTAAACGAATTTTTTAAATATGAATTTTATTTAAAATATTAGTAATTGATTTTTTGAAATAATCTTTTTATATCGTTACTATTTAATAATGAAAATGTTAATTTCCAAATATAATAATTATAGATTTCATACTAATTTCACCTGATGAGCTTGTTTACAAGTTAAATACTATAAAGCTCGAGTTTAGTTAATTTAATAAACAAACTTCACTAATGAGCTTGAACGAAATTAATCGAGTCAAAAATCCGAGTAACTCACAAATAATTTGATTCATTTACAATTCTTAAGTGTCAACTGACAAATGCATGATTTGGAAGTGTATGACTTTTTTGTAATTTCCCTAAAAATAATTAAGTAGTTATTGTGGATGACTACTTGTTTTGAACTAATATGGCTGATTAATTATTGATTTAACGTTTTTGCTGTATCATCCAAACATATCAGCACTTCATTGGGATTGGCCATTCATAATCATATTGTTGAATTTGGTAAGAATTTCCAATATAATTTTCTTAAATAAAATATTTAACCATTTGAAAAATTGACTTTTTGTGTGAAAAAAATACTCCCTCCGTACCACCTAAATTGTCCCACTTTCTTTTTTCATCTGTCCCACTTAAAAAGGCAACTTTTTCATACTCAAAAATAAAATATTTTCTACTCAACTTACTTTATACTCACACTCCTTGATTATTGTGTTCGGTCAATCCGGGACAATTCAGCCGGGACGGAGGTAATATTAACCCAAACTTAAGAATCTTTAGAAGAAAAAAAAAAGTGTGGATAAGTACTTAAACCATACACCCACCCCACTAATTAATGGTCCATTTTTAGATGTGACTTTCCTAAATGCCCACTCCTTTCAACAACCAAAACTCATTTCGCATGAAAATGAATGAATAAATAAATAAATAAAAATGTGGGTGTGAATTTCTGTGCGGGATAATTCGAAAAAATAAATAAAACAAGGGACCTTGTTCGTGACGTCCTATTTTACGTAATAATTCACAAATTATATAAAATTGGCAATGAGACAAGTTATTCGCCTTCTTTATATATTATTTATTACTAATATATAATGAAAATAATCACTGCCTTTTTTCATAAATAATTAGTAAATGATACATTCCAAATTTAGAAAGATGACGATGTGATTATCAGATGCTGAGCGTTTGTTTATATATATTGGGAATTAGGGTTGAGTGTCTCAAAATGAGTTTGTTACTTATATGTTTCTTGTTTCTTTTCTTCTAAAATTATTAATTATTCATAATTTATTTATTCAATATTTTTCACAAGTTTTAAAAAATAATCTTTAAATAATTATGAGAGTTTAGAATTACGTATACGTCGGGCAAGGAAGGATTTGGTGCACCATCAATAACCAAATTAATTGAAACAATTAATTAGTTGGCTTAATATGTACTTAAATAAATATCGATAATAAAAAAAATATTGTAGGTGACGTTGTCATATATCCAAAATATAGTCTTCTAACAAAAATAAATATATGATGCATTAATTAATTTACTTTATTGGAAAAATGATGAAAATAGGGTTTAACGAAGTGTAAACTCAACAGCCAAGTTCCATACTGCACGAGTCATTGTACATGCTGTATTAATTAATGAAACATATAGGTCATTAAATTATTTTTCACAAAAATGTTATATGTCAATTCAATCGATGTCTTTAATTTGTTTGATAAAAAAACACACCAAGCGTGTTTGTTAATATTTTATTTGGTGCCTAGGCGTTAAAGCGATCCCTAGTTGAATTGAAAACTTTCAAATTGTCGTGTTTAATTAATTTGACGATTAATTAGCGTTTAAATATTGCCTAGACCGTCTAATACGCCTAGACACTGATCTTGGTGACTAACTAAGCAGGCTATATGTCGTATAATTGGTTAAGGACGCTTATTTTTTATATTTTTTTAAAAAAATAATTAAAACTTATATATTTTTTATTTTTATTTATTATTAAATATAATTATAAATATTAAATATAAAAAATTAGCTTACCGATTAACTTTCGCCTAGAAAATGCCTAGGCCTCGCCTAGAAAATGCCTAGGCCGACAAGAGCGTTCGACTAGCACGTAGCGATTTTTACAACCATAGTAACTTTGGAATAAGATTCTTTGCAGTGGAGTGAACCACAGCACCCCATGTTATGCACTTCTCACCCACTCAAATAATGCCACATCAGTTTTATTTATTTTTATTTGTTTTTATTTTTAGTTGAATTTTAAATATTATAAAATATAATTATGAATAATTATCTCTAACTATAACAATTGAATATTGATACAAAAATTGATGTTCAAGTGTAAATAATTAAATTAGCTCATCCGTAAATAAAATAGGTAAAATTATAGACATCTTAATTAATTTATGCATAGGCATTATTTTTTTAAAAAAAATCGTGACTGTTCGTCTCTTAAAAAACTGAAAGATATTTTTAAAATTATAAGTTAATAATGATTAAAAAAACAATAAATAAGTAAATAAGAAAATAAGATTTAAATGATGTGGCATTATTTGAGTGGGTGGAGAGTGCACAGTAGGAGGCACTCCACAACAGAGGATCCTAGTCCGGTAATTTTAGAACTTTCGTATTTTATTGTATCGCATAAAAATATAATAAAATTGATAAATAATAATAATAAAAATCAATTTTATCGTTAATATTATATTATCACATCAATTTATTAATTCCTTGACACATACTAATAATAAATGCCATGTATAATGTATATGAAGTTGATGTACCCTCAATAAATATTATCCGCGTAAAACGGGGATATACGAAAATAAAATTGAACAAATTGTAGAGTTGAGGAGGACAAAATGGTAAACTCCATCATAAAGATTAGGTTCCAAAACTATTAGTGAAAAGGTGTGAATATATAAAACCAAAATTTGAATAGTGTGTAGGGCTGAAAAGGGAATAGAAATATGGGGGGAAAATAGAAGAAAACATAAAGAATATTGTAGACAACTCTACAGTTGGGGAGATGGGAAGTGGGATTAATGATTCTCTCTCCCTCTCCACCTATTTTGGTTTCTTTGTAATTGTGACCTTCTCATTTCACACTTCATACACTATAGTAGCAGTGGGTCCCATTTACTCTCTCCGTCTCCATTATCTGGTCCTTATTTTCTTTTTTTAATGTCCCATTTATATGGTTCATTATCATTATCTAAATTTAATATTATTTTTTGCATGTGTTTACAAATTTACTATTTTAAATTGAACATAATTAATAAAGTTATTATTAATAGTTATTGCTAAATAAGGGTAATTTAGAAAATTTGTTCAAATATTTAATGTGTTCATAAATGAGTTTTGACATTCGTGCAAGTTAAAATATGACCAAATAAATAGGACGGAGGGAGTAATTACCAATACGTCATGATTTCGAGATTTTTCGATGAAATTTAAGGATATGGTTTATAAATAATCCATTCGTTAATTATGATTATATACTATTTTAGTGTGTTTTAATTATATGATTCAATTTTATTATTTGATATTATTTTTTATAATAATTTACAATTATACCCCTAAATAATCATGAGAAATGAAGCTATTAAAAGTAATATAGTAAAAAAATAGAGGTCAAGTAATATTTTTAATACATATAATATTTATTGACAAACGTACAAGATCAAACTGGATCATATAATCGAAATGGATGGAGTATATATTTTTATTAAAAAATAAGTAATTCCTAATTTGATCTTAGCTTTCTTACATTTTATGAGTAATAACTTAATTTAAAAAAATATACATTTCAACTCCTTAGCGTATACATGTTTGGTATGTGTATATATATAAAAAGGCTCAAGTCATCGTAGAAAATGACCTTCCACTCATTTTAATACGAATTATATTTATGTAGCATCAGATTAATGATATATAATGGTATTCTTGAAATATTATTATTTATTTAAAATCTCAAAGAAAGGAATTCTCAATCTCAAAATAAAATGAAAATCTTATTACCGTCACAACATTCATTATTTATTTAGATTGTATAAAAAAAGCGTGTAATAAGAATATGTCACGTCTACCTATAGCATTAGACCCTAAATCAACTCACTATACTAAAATAATTTACATTTGAAAATTCAATTAAATGATTTGAAATATTTTGATTCGTAATTTATTTAGAAATAACTTGTAGTAAGATTCAACGTACAGTTTTAACCTAACATATCAAAATTAAACTAATCATACTTTATATTAAAAAATATGAATTTGTGTGATGATTGCATTTCGACTGACATTGTCATAACCAATAATCATTATTTCAAACTTTTAGCCACGCCTCGGCTCATGCTAATAAACAGGGACACATAAAATACTTAATTCTTTCAAAATTAATTCGATCATCAAATAAATTTATAAAAATTATATTTATAATAATATAGTAAATTTGTGTGCGCCGTCGTCAATGATGTATGGATGTAAAATATTTCAATAATGTACATTCTATATATAAAAACTGATCTTAAAAAAGAAATTGTTTCTCTAAATCAGATTCACACACTATAAAATTGATCCAATAAATCATATTCTTAATTTCTTGATTTTGGAAAAAAAAAATCTATGAATAAAGTTATAAATTTCATATCTTGTAATGCAAAAGTCAAAAAAGTGAAATAGACAGTGTGGGATTTGTACGATTTTTATCAATCTCAATTTATTAAGCTCCCCCATGTGGAATACATCCTATTTAATGTTTTAACCTAACATATTAATGGTATTAAATCCTACAAAAAAAAATCTTTAATTTTAACTAGCACCACACATATGTAGTAATATATTATCGCTTGTATAATTGATAAATTTGCATAGTGGTTATACAAAAATTTATAATAAAACGAAACATTAAATATTATAAAGATAATAAATCAAACTTCCTCCAATTAAGAAAACGGTATATATTAAACAATCAAAATAAACCATTTTATATGAAACGACGACTATCTCAAGTTGACCCAGAGATATAAAATGATAAATATTTTCATAACTGAAATTACTCATATGTCACCCATAAATTACCTTCATTCACAAATAATTTTTGTACAAAAATTTAAAATAAATTATTTTGCTGACTTTTAACCAAAATTAAATTCTGACATGAATTTATATATGATGAATAGTAAGTGAAGTGAGGGAAAGACAGTCGATATTTGACTTAGGTGGACCCTCGAAATCATTCAATATATTTATCTACTTCAATTTTGACCAGATGCATATCATATCATATCTAGTGTGACATAAATATGAATGCGACATCATTACTATTTGACATTTTGTATTTTGCATAGCCATTGTTAGTGTTCGCAAGCATGTCAATCGGGCCAATTCATCGAATTTCGGATTAATTTTATTGAGTTGCGGGTTAATCGGTTTGGATCAAATCGAGTTGAATTTTTTTTGAGCTAAAAAATCTTGACCCTAACCCTAACTCATCGATTTTCGAGCTATCCCGTCGGACTAATAATTTTATTAATTATTTTTTATTTTAATATATTTTCACTATTTTAATATTTTAAATATTGAAAAATAAACAAAATATAATTTCTCTATTATATAAATGCAAAACACATCTAATGACAAATTTAACTATTAAAAATAAATTATTTTTTTATTTTAACAATATTTGAATATTTTTAACTTCATAAATAGATTAACTTAACTATGTATTGAATACTATTTAAGCTAAATACAATTATATAACTTAAAACTTAATTAATAAATATCATCTTAAATATTAGAAGTAGATTTTAGTACTATAATTATGAAAAATATATTGATAAAAATAATAATCGGGTTAATTGGGCCAACCCGTCGGGTTTCGGGCTCAACCCTATCGGGCCTCGGGTTATTCGGTCCAAGCTATTCTGGCCAAAATACTTCGACCCTAACCCGCATTTTGGCTCGGGTTAATCGGGCCAACCCGCGGATTTCGGACTAAATTGACATCCCTAGTGTTCACACTCTAAATGCGTTTTTTTCCTAAATATATATTTTTAATTTAAAATAAAGTATTTCCTATCCAGCCCTTGGCTGATTGAATTAAGTTAAACCAAATAAATTAAAAAAAATTAATTGAAGCTTTTTGTAGAGAAAAATGATATAGCAGCAGCCAAGAATTGGGCCAAAAGGTTGAATCTTTTTCCCCATTAATATGATTGGAGGGGCCCAAAACATTACGCAGCAGCACATTTTTTCTTTTCACATAAAGTAAGAAAGAGCAACCAAACATATATGATTATTATAGATGGTAAATAATAATATATATATATATATATATATATATATATATGTGTGTGTGTGAGAGTATGTGTTTTGACACAGTTCCAGTTAAAACACTTTGTCTGAACACCTGATCACAGAAGCACATTCACTCAACTTTGTGCACCAAAAAAATTCAATCCCTAAATCTTTTCACTTTTCCATAAAAGCCTGGAGCTGGACCTATTCACTTGTCCCTTTCCAGTTTCCCCTTACTAAAGCAACCCTAAACCCTAAACATTCAATACTTCACCCAAAATCCGATTTTTATTCGAATAATTTGATCCGTTGTAATGACAATAGTGTGACACGTCTTTAACATCTGTCACACTATTATCAGATTCACATTTATTCCTAAAAACAACATCCTTAATAGATTGAGGGGAGGGGCAGATTTACATCTGGGTTCATGGGGTCGTTCGCCTCACGGAATTCACAATTTTTTTTTATACATATATGTATATATTTTAGGATAAAATAAAATTATAAGACATCAACTCCAAAAAATTAAAATTGAACTCCCACAAAACTCGAATTCTACATCGGTTCGTGTCGGTATAAGAAGCATCAAAACTAGCTTTGACCTATTTGGAATAATTATAAATCCATATGTAAATATGATATGCCTATTTATAGGGTTGAACTATAAGATTGGTCCAAAAATTGAACTCCAAGTAAATATTTATTTAATTTATGAACACTATTACCGCAGACAAGTAAAAATGGAGAGAAACCATTTAATATCCAGTAATTATCATGCATGCTTAAACTTGGGTAGAACAATAATCCCACCATGATTAATGATAATTAAGCTATATTAACTTGTAGGTGTGTTTAATTTAATTGAGATTAATTAATTTTATGTTCAAAAACCAGCTTTAGTATTAAATAATTAAAGAAACATAGGAGGGAATAATCGTCAGCGGCGATGAGCGTGCAGCATGCTTAATCATGGTATTTAATTAATTCAAAATCACACAATCTTATGCTAAAGTGTACGATAAAACCATATAATTTTGGGCATCATGAGTGATTAGCATGGGCTTGGTATAAAATAAATTCAAATATATGTATATAAAATACAAGCGTTATTTTTAAATAACTAGCAATGTGCTAGGACTACAACCTAGAATTAAATAAAAACTATATATAAACTTAATATATATTTTAGATCCGTTGCTAGAATAAAATCTATGAGAAATAGGAATGAATAATAAGTCTTTATATTCAATACATAAATAAGAATAAGTAAACTCTAAAATAAAGTATTAAATTATTATATATAAAAAAAGATAACATTATTTTTATTTAACACAAAATATATATTTATGCTTTAAATACTATATTACAATACTAGCTCCATCCGTTCTAATTATATAATTCAATTTTACAGTGCACGTTCTCTTATTTATATGCGTTAATTAATCTATTTTTTCATAATATTATTTTTAATATTTTCATTTTTCAAACAATGAGTGCACTTATAAATTAGTAAAAAAAATTTAAATATAAAAACTGAATCATATAATTATAACACTCTAAAATAATAATATGGACCAAATAATCAAAACTAATTGAGTATACATTTAACACACAAATACTATATGGAAGGCAAAAGCTAATACCTAAAAATAAAAGTATGTATGAAAAGGAGAAAAAAAAAATGATAGAAAGTTGATTGAGGGATATTTATTAATTGAAATGGGGATAGTACTAATTAATGTTGGTGAATAGAAGACACATGCAAATGACTAATGGATGTGTATGTAATCATTGCTATGAACATGCTTAGGGATTTGAGTCTCAATCATTGCTCTCTAAACTCAGGCCAGCCAATATTTCATTTTTTTTTAATCTAAAGAGAGATGTCATTTAACTTTCTTTAACCAAACATAATACTCCCTCCGTTCTGGTTAATTACACCATTTTCTTTTCGGCACGAAAATTAAGAGTTGTGAGTGTACAATGAGTTAGTAGAATGAATATTTTATTATTGAGTGTGAAAATATTGTCATTTTTGAAAAAATGTCAATTTAGTTAGGACGCTTGTCTATTCTGCTGGGACGGTGGGAGTATTTTAAATCAAACATAATATTTCATATATAGAATTTTGAGATGATCTTCTTTTGGGTATTGGTAAACGTTTTTCATGAATATTCCTCTATCATGCTAGACATAGTAAAAGACTAAAAGTAGATTAATATTCATATTTTTATTTAATTTCGTAATTAATTATAATTAAAAAAAGAAGTTAAGTGGAATGTGGAATTCTTACAAAATCCCAACAATTAATTATGTTAATTATTAGTGTATTATTATAAACATTAAACAACCTATAAAGACAAGGCATAAATGTTTCTGGAGATGTAAAGAATCATTTCACTATCGAGAGAGACGAAATCAAATCTTATTAACATTTTTTTTTAAATATAGAGTATATAAACATAGAATACGCTAGAAATAATAGATTTATGAATTTTTTAGTGATAAAAATTGAAAGAATAAAAGATTTATATGTGGCTGCGCATGCTAGCAAACTATCCCATAAAATGACTGAAAATTGAGTCAAACTCATAATAACAATTATGAGAAGCCATATAAATTCATTATTGCTACTACGCGTAACTGCAAAGGAAAATTTTAAAATTTGTCAATTTTTACATAATTATTGCTTCCTTTCTGGGTAAATAACGTCAAAAATAATTAAAAAAATTAATGTACTCGAAATTATGAAGAGTCTATGAACGTAGGTTAAAAAAGTAATAAAAAAAAATATAAATAAATAATTTATTTAGTAAAGTATAAAGCTGTTTTTTCTCATTTTCATACTAATGAATAATTATTTTATGGGATAAGTGAGGGTGACATTTCAATGGTAAGCTTGATTTCAAAATCATGATTTTTTTTTTCTGACAATTTTAGAACTATAATATTCTTCCGCCCGAAGAAAAAAAAAAAAGAATGTACATACTATAATTTAGAATTTATTTTATTATTCAAAATTAAAAAATAGATGATTTAACCAAAATAATTATTAATGCAAATTAATCTCCCGATAAAAAGAGAGATCTTGAATTCGAGACTACACTCTAAACTAAGACAAAATAATTTTTCTTCCGAAAAAAAAATGACAAATTGGATTAAGGCCCAAATAGCTCACACACAATTGTTGCTCTTCACTCTTTTATTTATTTATTTTCTTTTCTAATTTTGTTTTAGAGTTATTTTATTTTATTTATTTATTTATGAAAGATATAATTTTTTTTTTGCAAATTATCAGTTTGTTTTTAACATTTTATAGCTAAATATCCGTGGGTGTAACATTTATTTTTCATCTATTTTCATACTAAGATTCAAATTTATAATTTTTCCAAGTTATTCTTGATGTAATCAATTAGGTCACACCCTTGGAAAGTCTACATTATCGTCATGTATTTAATCTAAGGAGTTTTATCGATTCAGTACTGTAAAGATAGTTTAATCATTAATTCAGGATTCAAAGGATTAATTTTAACTTCAGAACCTTTAATATCAAAAAAATTCTCAATTGAAGACCCGAAAAATCATACTAGGACCTCGATATTAGGTCCTGTATTGAGAAATACTCGATCTTTTGGGTCCTAAATTGACAAATCATCTTTCGAATCTTGAATTGATAATTAAAATATATTTTGGATCTAAATCACAATTATCCATAATCTATAGAGTGATTATAAGTAACTCATATTTTATCTTTATCGCACTCAAAATTAAGATATTTACTCCCTCCGTCCCAAAACATTAGTCATGTTTTCCTTTTTCGTCTGTCCCAAATAATTGTCCTTTTTTTTTTAAATGAAAAATTAACACACTCACTAATAAAATATTAATTTCCTCTATCTCTACTTGCATTGATATCTGTGCCGGAATGAAACAAGACTAATGTTTAGGAAGGGAGTGAGTAGTCCCTTCGCTCGGGGTGTAGTGGCTAAAGCATCTTTCGTGTGATTGAGAGGTCACAGGTTCGAGCTCTCAGAGGGACATCTGTGTGTGTGAGTGTGTGTGTGAGTTTGAGATTAATGTAGACTTATTAAAAAAAAAAAAAAGGAAGGGAGTGAGTATTAAAATAGTTATCTTTGATTCATTTTAGGATGTAACATCCTAAAACTCCTAAGTTTAACTATATTATTATTTTCAATTATGAGGGGCTATAAATAAAAATGGTGGATGTTAATAAATTTTCCCTTCACCTAGATTACTAATTAGAAAGGCAAATGGAAGCTCAAACCCAAATCGGAAAGAGTTATGAATTGGGCCATAAATGGGGCGTTTCTTATGGGCCGGGTCAACTACAAATTATATACGCTACACTACTCTTGGGCTGTGAAAGTCTATGAAACTCCACAAAGCATGAATAAGATTATAAATTAACTAAACTGTTTTTTATCTACTCAAATATCGATTCGATAAAAATTTATTTAAGCTCGTTTATTGAACGAACGAAATGGAGCATCATAATATTCGATTCGTGAGCTAGCTCGTTAGTCAAAAGCAGTAAGAAACATAAAAACAAATAACTTTATTAGTGTAATATTTTCATGATATAAGGCTTGATAAAGTTTATATACTTCAAAGTACTCGATAAAAAAGCTCAAAGTTCGACTCGACCCTAAATGAATTAAACTTGTGCACAATACTACTTAGCTCCATTCAGTTCGATTATACCCCTAAACATGAATCAAGAATGAAATAAGAGGGACTCCATCTCAAGAAACTAGAAGACAAATTTAGAAACTAAAAGCAAAATATCAAATCATACTATGCAGGCAAACATTTTCAAGAAAGGGCATTTAAGGTCTGCAGCTTCATTCATTGCATCACGGGATGTCAACGTAGCACGAAACGACAACATTGCTCGCATAAAATAATAATAATAATAATAATAATAAATTCAGAAACAAAACCTGGTTCATATGTGCTCAAGAAAACCACACCTTGATGGCAATTGGCAAGATAAACCAAGAAACAGAAAAATTTGTGTTAGCAACAAAATGGAAAGATTTAAGTTATTTACAGTAAAAACAGCTATGGTAAAAAAGATGATAACTCTCTATGTATTTGGCAAGCAACAAAAGTAAACATCAATACCACCTTCAAGCTCAGTCTTCCCCTCTCTTCATGAGCATGAAAACAATGTGGATAATGAGATCACCACTTCAGCACTGGATTTTCAAGATCCAGTCTCTTGGAATCACCTTTCTCATCCAGCTTAGACGGCGACGAGGAGGTGGTCCGGCTGTGAGATCTGCCTCGATGAGACGAAGAATCATCGGCCTGAGACGCCAAGTATTCGAGTGCCATTACAATGTCACTGATCAGAGGCCGGAAACTAGCCGGTTCCTGAAGACACATTGCAGTGATTGCAATCGCATGGTGCAGGCTACGCGCCGAGAAACGCCCTTCCAGCATAGGATCCACAATCTGGGCAAACTTCCTCCGGTCCTTCAAGAACGGCAGACACTGAAACGAAAACGACGCAGTTTTGTTTGTAAAAATCGGGCTAGATGGCTCGTAACCAGTTCCGAAAAGCCTCTACTAAATACTCACCCACATAACCAGATTCTGCTCCCCTGGTGGCTTCGTGACGTCGATAGCCCTGCGTCCGGTGATGAGCTCCAGCATGACCACGCCGAAGCTGTAGATGTCGGATTTGAGGGTGAGTTTTCCGCTCAAGGCGTATTCCGGGGCGCAGTAGCCGAAGGTTCCCATCACTCGCGTCGACACGTGAGTGTTGTCACCAACGGGGCCGAGTTTGGCTAGCCCGAAATCCGACAGCTTGGCGTTGAAGTCATTGTCTAGCAATATGTTTGAGGACTTCAAATCACGGTATATGACTGGTGGATTGGCTTTGCAGTGAAGATATTCTAGGCCATGAGCAGCATCCACAGCAATCTTCAACCTTGTGCCCCAACTCAGAGGCTTTTGAACTGGCTCTACATTGAAATAACACAAATAACAACTCATGATGTGAGAGAGAGAGAAAGCTTACTCTCTTGGAAGGTTTGTTATACAAACTAAAATGAAAAACTGGACTAGAAAGATCATAATGCAGTGCTTAGGAGTCACTATCATCCATCTTCAATAATTAAGAGTAACAAAGAGGGAGTGGTCCAAAATCTTGAAAAATAATGCAGGAGAAGTGATTGAAACAATAAAGAAGATGTACCAAAGAGATGATTCTCAAGGCTGCCCATTTGCATGAACTCGTAAACAAGGAGCCTCTGGTCGCCATCGGTGCAGTAACCGATCAAGTTCACGAGGTTCTTGTGGTGCAGCAGGCTCAGCATCAGAACCTCCACAATGAATTCTTGATTCCCTTGAAGCCCTTCAAGATTAAGCTGCTTCACAGCGACGACCTGAACGCGAAAGCCAGTTTAACGTGCGTCGTGTATGAAGCATAACTCGAATTAATCCAAGTAAAAGAGCAAATTCACATGGTTTAGCTTATGAGATCTCACATTGTGTCTAGTTATTAGCAAACAGTTCAAATTTTGCGAAAAATCGAAAAAAAATGCAGAGAGCTTACTGAGCCGGACTCTAGGCGGCCCTTGTAGACACTCCCAAAGCCTCCTTCACCGATCAAGTTAGCCTCCCTGAAATTCTGAGTAGCCAGAGCAAGCTCCTTGAAAGTGAAGCTCCGGGCGGCGTAGCCCTTCGAGGGATTGGCTTCCTTGGCTTTAGCTGTGATGGCACCCCCTCCCTTCTTTAGGCTCACTGCAAAGCTCAAAACACAGAAATATCAATATCCTCTCACAACATTCAAGCAGAAAAACAAAGCCAAAATAAGATCTTACCACCACCATTGGCATTTGCCTTTCTCTTCCCACCAACTGCACATACAATTGAACAAAACTTATATATTTTCTCCAAACTAAATAAACACATCAAAATGAAGCACATTCGGTGAATAACAGCAATCCACATGTTCAAATTGCAAAAGAAACACAGTAAACATGATATAGAAAACACAAACCTGCAGAATTGGCTGATCTTGGGGTGATGTCTCCATCATAATCCCTCACATCCTTCCTAGGAGGACGAATGCAAGAAAAGCATCCCATCTTCTTCCCAAGAAAAAAATATATCTTTTCCCTTTTCAAATACTTATGCACTCAGATGCTTTGTATAGATATAATAATCACCATTAAATCAAGAAAAAACGCCCCATTCTTCACCAACCGTCCGACCCCCCTTTTTGCTAAGAAAATCTTTTTCCCTAAATTATGATTCTTTAGATAAAATCACAATTAAATTCACCTAAGATATACCAAATCAATCCAACTTACCATTTATAAAAGATAGCATTCCTCAACAAAAAGGTAAGATAATTTTAAAACAGATAAATAACAATAGAAATAAAGTTACTAGGAGAGAGAACAATCACACATTCCCCCTCCTATAATCCAAATATTCAAATCCCAGAAACACAAAATCACAAAAACTCAAAAGCCACCCCAACAGATCTAAGCGAAACCCAAACAAAGAGCTCTCAACAGAAATCCAAAAGGCAACAAATAATTCAAACTCCACCCTCACAGTGACAGTTATCAAACAAAATGTACCAAAGACTGCACCTTTATAGAGGGAAAACAAACTTCAAACTAGCCACATTGAAATTTTAACTTTCTGAAAACAAACCCAGAATTAAACAACAAAAGCTAGCTTCTTTTTTCTCCTTCACTCCCCCAACGTTTACAAGCCCCACTTTTAGCGCCACCTTTAACGTTAATTCTTGATCCCTCTCTCTCTACCTCTTCTGGGTCTTATAAAAATGAAATCTTTTTCTCTCTCATGAATAGTTTAGTGTGTGTAGTGCGTGTAGATTGTGGGGCTTTCGGGCAAAGCAGGGCAATAAAAGCACTCAGATGAGTGTTTTCAGGTCACTCTCATTCACAGCTAGCATTTAAACGTTTGGGTATGGAGGCAGCCCAAAATACCATAATGCCATTGCTCATCTCTTCATTTTACTGCCACTCTCCCTATCTTTATTTTAATTAAATCTATTTATTTACATGGATAATACAGTTTTCAACTCCAACAACGATCCTTACATAATCTAATAATAGATTTATTCTCCATGTCTTTTCCGAATTTTTTATACTCGTCTTTATCTTGGTAAGAGTTATTTTTTCTTAATAAAATACATTCACTTAAAAAACCATTACTCAAATATTTCAAAATTTTAAATTTCTTAATCACATTTAGTATTGTTTAAATGTACATTTAGATTCTTAATTATTTGAAAAATTGACTGTTCATCTTCTTCGCATACTAAGAGTTTTGAAGTGTAATAATAAGATATTTACCCCTTGTTCATGTACTTGACTATAGTTCGTTTTTATTACTCGATATATTCATTGAATTTCACATTTATATGTACACTTGTAATATAAAAAAAACTTATCGATTTTGATTATATCATTATTTTAGGCTGTTTTAATTATATGGCCCAATTTTATTATTTAATATTATTTGTTGTGATAATTTACAATTACATCTTTGAATAATCTTAGAAGAGGAAACTTACAAAAGTAATATAATGAAAAAGTAAAGTAATTAATATTTTTAGTAAGATTAATGTTGAAAATCGCTTAAATATTTAATATTTTTTATAAAGGTGCAAGATTAAAATAGCGTTTTTTAGACTAATTAGTGCAACGCTTTAGATATGAAAAACAATAAAGTAACTTTAGTATTTAAATCATCCCAACGAAGCAAAATAAGTTAATCTTCACTAAAACTCTCAAATAGATAATAAAAAATTAATTTGAGCATAGTCTTTAACTACCGAGTAAAAAAGATTAAAAATTATTAAAAATCTCAATTTTGGGAAATGAGACAATTTGTTATACAAATTAACATGCATTCCATGCAATAACAACACTATTTTCTATACAACTTCATACGGTATTACATTTTATTGTTAGAAATAATATTACCTTCTTATTTTCGAGAATCATTTGAATGAAATAAGTATATAATTTTAAATGTTAAAAATTTGATCAATGGCTACCAGCAGCGATGGTTAATTTAATGAAATTGACTATTTTTATAATTGTTTTTTTTTTTGGGAAATTTTGACAGAGAGTGAGACAAAAAGGGAGACTAGATTTGGATCGGTTGGGAAAAGGTCTTTCACATGGGATTATTTTATGCGAATATTTTTTTTTTTTTGAAGGAAAATTTTCAATTAATAATCAAGATCATTCCTTACAATATTTTCCAACCAGTCAGGAAAATCACTCGTCCAGATGACGAGATCAGAACTATTAGCACCAAATAGAGCTAAAAAGTGAGCAACAGAATTAGCAAGTCGAAGCATATGAAAAACACCCTTTACAATATCCCCTTTTAACTCAGAAAAAGTAGCCGCCATATCAGTGGGGAGACTAACCGAGTTACCATCAGTTTTGAGAAACTCGCGAACTACAAGAAGAGAATCAGAATATATGTTGAAAATTACTCCTTTAATTGTGTGAACAAAATAAAGTTGTGGAAGTTTGGTGGTAGTTTGGTGAAAGGAGTTTGAAAAATGTGGAAGTTTGGTGGTAGTTTGGTGAAAGGAGTTTGAAAAATGTGGTAGAGAGTTTGAAAAATGTGGGTGAAATTTGCCTATAAAAGGCATGAGGTTATGTAAGTTTTAGAACATCACAACAAAATAAATTGAGAGAGTTTAGTGAGAGTTTAGTTTCCTCTCAAATAAAACTTAGATTTCGTCTCTTTTTTCTTGTCCTCCATTTTGTTTATTTCTCCTGCTAGTTGTATTTATCCCATTGAGTGTGAAATTATTCCTGGGCCCAACAAGTGGTACCAGAGCTCAGTTAGGGTGTTTATTATCTACTTATCGTATGCTCTGTGTTTGCCACTAAAGTGGATCCTACACATCAGAAAATAAGTTAGACTAATTTCCATCCTTTAAGAGTTCGCTTAGTACTATTCACGCCAGAATAGTGTCAGCAGTTCGCTTAGTACTATTCACGCCGGAATAGTGTTAGCAGTTCGATAAGTACTATTCACCAAAAATTTTGGCAGTACTAGAGCACCGGTTTATGCCTAAAATCATACGGTGGGATAATATGGCTTTGGTAACAGCAGCAGAAACCTCGCGGGCACAACAAGTGAGCAGCTCGTTTCACTACCCGCAGTTGACACATACGAACTACACCAGTTGGGTGATTCGTGTGCAGGCAATGATGGAGGATCAAGGAGTGTGGGAAGCAGTTGAGCCAGCAGAAGGCGCAGCAGTTGACGCCCGGCTTGACAAGAAGGCGAGGTCGCACTTATTCCAAGCGCTTCCAGAGGACCTCCTTATGCAAGTGGCCAAGAAGAAGACAGCGAAGGAAGTTTGGGACAGTCTCAAGACGAGATTCGTCGGGGCAGAAAGAGTAAAGAATGCACGGTTACAAACACTCAAGAGTGAGTTTGATTCTGTGAGAATGAGTGACAGTGAGTCCCTTGATCAATATGCGGGTCGTCTCACTGCTATGTCTGTAAATTACTCTAATCTTGGAGAAACACTCAGTGATGCTGCGCTAGTAAAGAAGCTCTTCGATACGGTGCCGGAGCGGTTTATCAGTGTGATAGCCGGCATTGAGCAATTTTGTGATCTCGGAACGCTCACCTTCGAAGAAGCCGTTGGAAGACTAAAAGCCTTCGAAGAACGCACGCGTAAGAAGAATACGAGTGCAGTCAGAAATGAAGGACATGTGCTCCTCACTCAGGCGGAGTGGGAGGCACGGTTCAAGAAGGATGGGGGAGACTCGTCAACCCAGTGGAAGAAGTTTTCTACAGATGGTGGAAATCGTGAACGAGGAGGAAGATATCCAGGCAGAGGCCGCGGAAGAGGTGGTCGAGGAGGACCACCACGAAGAGATGGAGCAGGTAGCTCCGGCGGAGGCGGCCGCGACAAGAGTCACATTCGTTGCTATAATTGCAATGAGTTTGGGCACTATTCAACACAATGTCGTGCACCAAAGAAAAGAGAAGAAGCACATCTTGTGCACACTGAAAATGTCGAACCAGCATTGCTTATGGCAATTTCGGAGGAGTCGCAGTATGTCGGAACACCAACTGATGTTTGGTTTCTAGACAATGGTGCCAGTAATCACATGACCGGCGACAAAGGAAAGTTCTTCGAGTTGGACGAAGCGGTCACAGGAAGTGTGAGGTTTGGAGATGATTCAACCGTACGAATTCAAGGAAAGGGTTCAGTGCTCTTCGCTTGCAAGAATGGAGAACAATGGTTGCTCAAAGAGGTATATTATATTCCTCAACTTCGGAGCAGTATGATCAGTCTCGGACAGTTGACCGAGTCGGGCCATCAAGTTGTGATGAATGACGGAGAGCTCGAAGTTTTCTCGAAGGACCCTCTCCGACTGATCATGAAAGTGAAGCGGTCGCAAAATCGGCTTTATCGCATCGAGTTGCAGGTGGCAACTCCGGTAAGTTGTTTGGCAAGTCTTGATGATCCAGCATGGCTATGGCATACACGTCTTGGTCATGTAAATTTTCGGGACATAAAGGCTCTCGCGGAGAAGGAAATGGCAGCAGGGGTTCCATTGACTTCTCAACCGAAGCAGCTTTGCAGAACCTGTTTAGTGGCAAAGCAAATAAGACATTCGTTCGCAGCGGAGGCGAAGTTCCGTGCAAAGAAGCCGCTCGAACTACTACACATAGATTTGTGTGGTCCGATCACACCAATCACTCCAGGAGGTAACCGCTATTTCATGCTAATAGTTGATGACTATTCCCGTTGGATGTGGTTGCATGTGATGAAATCGAAGGACGAGGCGTGTGTCGCATTTCAAAAGACCAAGCAGTTAGCCGAAAATTCGAGTGGTCATCGTATTAAAGTGGTCAGATCTGACAGAGGTGGTGAATTTCTCTCGGACGAGCTTGCAAAGCTGTGCGAGCAAGCAGGGATCGAACGGCATCTCACCGCACCATACTCTCCACAACAGAATGGTGTGGTAGAAAGGCGTAATCGAACGGTGATGGCGATGGCTCGCTCACTTCTCAAAAACATGAGTGTGCCGAGTAAGTATTGGGGGGAGGCGGTTCGCCATTCAGTTTATCTTCTCAATTGACTGCCAACTAAAGCGAACAAAGATCGTACGCCATTCGAAATGTGGACAGAAAAAAAGCCCCATCTGGCACACCTTCGTGTGTTTGGTTGCACAGCGCACGCAAAGGTGACTACACCACAACTGAAGAAGCTCGATGATCGAAGTATGTCCTACGTATACTTGGGCATCGAAGAAGGAAGTAAGGCACATCGCTTACTTGATCCAGATCGTGGGAGAATACATGTTAGTCGCGATGTTGTTTTCGAGGAAGGCGTGAAATGGAACTGGTCTGAAGATGGAGTTGACCAACCCCTCGAAGTATTCGAAGAGGTTCCAAGCTACGAGGAAGGTGGAGTTAGTTTGACACCAGTCGTAGGCTACTCAACGGACACAGGCGAACTGGTTGATTCGACCACTCCTCAGGTCGAATCAATCTCTGAAGGTGTTGAAGGGAGATTGCCCACACCATGGTCAGGTGGACCAATTTTTAGTAACGGAGGGCCAGTTCGTTACAAAAATATGTCAGATATCTTAAAAGAAGCACCTCGGAGGACTCTAGAGTTCGACGAAGAGCTGATGTTAGCAGAGATAGAGGAGCCGTCTTGCTACAGTGAAGCTGCAGGTGATCCAGTATGGGAGGAAGCAATGGCTAAAGAAATTAAGGCCATTGAGAAGAACAAGACGTGGTTCCTAACCACATTACCGGCTGGACAGAAAGTAATCGGGTTAAAATGGGTATTCAAATTAAAGAAGAATTCAAGTGGTGAGGTGACCCAACATAAAGCTCGATTGGTTGCAAAAAGCTATGTACAACGACAAGGAATTGATTTTGAAGAGGTGTTCGCACCAGTCGCTCGACTTGACACAGTTCGTGTCATACTTGCCATTGCAGCAAACCGTGGTTGGCAAGTACATCATCTTGATGTAAAGTCGGCGTTCCTCAATGGAGAACTTGAGGAGGAGGTCTACGTAGCTCAGCCGGAGGGATTCATAGTGAAAGGAAAAGAACACATGGTGCTTAAGTTAAACAAAGCTCTTTATGGGCTAAGGCAAGCTCCTCGGGCATGGAATCAAAAGCTCGACAAAAGCTTGAAGCAATTTGGCTTCACAAGGTGTTCGCAGGATCAAGCTGTCTACTCAAGGGAAGGACTAATCGTCGGAGTTTATGTTGATGATTTAATTGTGACAGGTGAAGATCCGAAAGCTGTCGGAGTCTTCAAGAAGCAGATGATGGGGGAGTTCGAGATGAGTGATCTCGGATTACTCTCATATTACCTCGGAATCGAAGTATCTCAGTTCGAGGGAGGTATCTCGATCAAGCAAGCAGCATATGCAAAGAAGGTGTTATCCCAGTTTGGGATGCTTGATTGCAATTCAACAAAGATACCAATGGAGCCGAGGGCTCAACTCCACAAAGATCCCAAAGGACAGCTGATTGATGACACTGAATATCGAAGAGTGATCGGTTGTCTACGTTATCTCCTTCATACAAGGCCAGATCTTTCTTATGCTGTTGGAGTTGTCAGCAGATTCATGGAAAGGCCAACCGAAATGCATCAGAAGGCAATAAAGCAAGTGCTTCGGTACCTTCGAGGCACTATGCAACTCGGCTTAGTGTTTCGAAGAGGAAGTGGAGATGAAGAAATAGTGGGTTACTCTGACAGTGATCTTGCAGGAGACTTGGATGATCGAAAGAGCACAGGGGGAATGGTGTTCTACATCAATGATTCACTTGTTTCGTGGAACTCACAGAAACAAAAAACAGTGGCCCTTTCCTCGTGCGAAGCAGAGTTCATGGCAGCAGCGGCGGCAGCATGTCAAGCACTTTGGCTGAAAGCATTGTTGTTCGAACTAAGTGGTTCGAAATCGAAGACAGTGAAGCTCTTCGTCGACAACAAATCTGCACTTGCGCTCATGAAGAATCCAGTCTTCCATGGTCGAAGCAAGCACATCGACACAAAGTATCACTTCATTCGAGAGTGTGTCGAAGGAGGTCAGATTGAGGTGAAGTTTGTTCGAACTGATGAACAGCGAGCCGATGCACTCACGAAAGCGTTGCCAGCAGTGAAGCTAGGAACTATGCGACACCTTCTCGGTGTCCGTGATCTCAAACCAATTAAGGAGTAAGGGGGAGATTGTTGAAAATTACTCCTTTAATTGTGTGAACAAAATAAAGTTGTGGAAGTTTGGTGGTAGTTTGGTGAAAGGAGTTTGAAAAATGTGGAAGTTTGGTGGTAGTTTGGTGAAAGGAGTTTGAAAAATGTGGTAGAGAGTTTGAAAAATGTGGGTGAAATTTGCCTATAAAAGGCATGAGGTTATGTAAGTTTTAGAACATCACAACAAAATAAATTGAGAGAGTTTAGTGAGAGTTTAGTTTCCTCTCAAATAAAACTTAGATTTCGTCTCTTTTTTCTTGTCCTCCATTTTGTTTATTTCTCCTGCTAGTTGTATTTATCCCATTGAGTGTGAAATTATTCCTGGGCCCAACAATATAAAACGACCGGGATAAGACCTTCTTGTAAGCAGAGGCCAACTCCATAGAAGGCGGCAATAATTTCAGCTTCCAACACTGTCCCAGGTTTAGCAAGTGGTTTTGCAAGAGCTGCTTTAATTTGGCCGGAGCTATCCCGAATCACTGCACCAATGCCAAAGGAATCCCTTGTATCATTAAATCTTGCATCCACATCAACTCTAAAAACTCCACTTATGGTTTGATTATATTTATTATGGCTTTGGCTTAATTTTTTAATTTTCAATTTGTTTTCATTTGTTTGGAGGTTTGTTTTTTTTTTTTTTTTACCATTTTTATTTGTTAGGGTGTGGACCAATTCTTGGCGATGAGAATTTGAAAACAAATAATCAGACTTTGGAGATCTCTAGTGCTTATAAAAGAATGCAACTTTAATTATTACTATGATGCAAATTGGGTAATTTGTTTGATTTAGGAAAATAAATAATGGACCTACTAAGGTAATTGGTTAAAGGGTTAATTGCAATTTAATTCCCAACGTTTGCTCATTTTTGCAAAAATAACCCAATGTTTACATAATTGCAGTTTAATTCCTAACGTTTGTCTATTTTTGCAATTTAATTCCTAACGTTCCAAACAAGCAATTTAATTCCTAACGTTTCTTTATTTTAGCAATTTAACGCCCAACATATATAAGGTATGCATTTTAATTCCCCATATTTTAAAAGTTGTGTTTTATTCCCTAATTTATATTAAATTATATTTTATCTACTAAAGTTTATCCATTTTGCAATTTAATTAAAAAATAATCTAACATTTATAAAATTATATTTTAACTCCTAGTTTTTATTTTTATTTTTTGCAGAAAAAAAAATTTCATAAAGTCTGTTCGTTTTTATATAAAATTACAGTTAATGTTTCAATTTTTTTAATTTAATTCCTACATTAATCTATTTAAGAAAAATAATGGATGCACGTTTTTCTTAAAAAAACTAATATTAATAATTTTATATTTAGATTTTTAATATTTACGAGTTGAATTATAAAAAATAAATATTAATTAGAAATTAAATTTTAAAATTGAACAAATTTTAAGAATTAATAATTTTTTCAAGAAATTAAGAAAATATATTAGGAATATATGTAAGGTGCTTGGTTATTTTTTTAATTAAAATTCAAAAAATAGATAGTTTTTAGTATTTAAAAATGTAATATAATAAATTCTAGGAATTAAAATGTAAATTTGTGATGTTGGGAATTAAATTGCGAAAATGGAGTAAGGATAGGAATTGAATTGCATGTTTTGGAATATTAGGAATTAAATTGCAAAAATAGATAAACGTTAGGAATTAATTTGCAATTATGTAAATGTTAGGTTATTTTTACAAAAATGAGCAAACGTTGGGAATTAAATTGCAATTAACCCTTGGTTAAATATTAAATATTAAAAAGTATAAAATAAAATATCAAAATTAGAAAAACTTTAACTATTAATGTAATCAATCTAAAAATTTAAATTTATGTGTATTTATATCTTTTAATTTGAATTAATGTTGCTACTCAATTTAAAAGTAATAATAATTTTGCATTGTCAGTTGTTCATGACCGTCATCAACTAGTATAACTATCAATTACTCTATTAATTATAAGTCCTTTCATTTTCAAAAAAAGAAAGGGGAAAGACTACATAAATATATTAGATTTTGAACTAGATGCTTCTCTAGATTACTACAAATCATAAAATATTATATTTCGACGTATGTACCCACATTTCTATAATTATTATCCGAAAATAAAAAAGTTGGAAAAAAGAAATAAAGAAATTGAAGTAGATAGTAAGAGGCCAAAATTGAGAGTTCAAACTTTTGGAATTGAGCTCTGTAATGAATGACTTTCAATTTAAATCTCTGACTAATAATTAATAAATCTTTACTTTAAAAGTTTTCTACTTTGGAATTATATTTATATATACTTTATCAATCTTCAAGCAATACAAATCACACAACAAAAAAACTTTTTGAATTCTAAACGTTTATTAAAGGTCTACATTTCTTTTTTTTTTTCTTTTTTACATTAATATAAACTCACAAACCCAGATGTTTCTAAGAAAACTCGAATCTATGACATATTCATCATAAATAAAGTGCTTTTATTATTTCATCCCGGACTATATATTTTTATTAGTATACTAAATCAAGAAAAATGTCATTTATAGAAGGAAATTATCTCTACCTAATAATGTGCAAATTTTTCTGCATTCTCTCACAAACATAATAAGTAGAGCCAAAATGGGTCCAAATCAAAAGAATAAAAAATCACATTTGCAATTCCTCACTAAATAAAGAGAATCAAGCAAACAATTTGTTACATCCTAATATAGAATTTGAGGAGTTAAGTGCCCCTAATTAATAAAATTGTAATGAATCATATAAAACTTCCAAAGATAGTGACATATTCCAATAATTGGATGATGAGAAAATGCCAGACAGAAAGTATGAAAACTATGGTCATTGGTTTGAGATTTTCTTGACAAATACACAAGAGTTTTTCTTCTTCATTATTGGCTTTGGCTCAACAAATTTCTTGAAAAAATAAAAATGTATAAGTGGACAAAATAGATTGGTGTAGGCTTCACAAATTGTGAGGATGATTGAGGGTCCAATTATTAAAATATTATTATATAGATTTGTGCAATGAATCAGTCGATGTCACATGTTGAATACTTCCCATATAAGTCGAGATTACTTCCCTTGTCCCTCTCGATAACAACATACCCTCACATTCTTAAATAATTTATTTCATTATTAGTGTTTACATATATTGGATATATATCAATTTATCTTACTCTTTCTTGATCCCACCTCATAAATTCATGCCATCATAATCCTTGAATATGACTGGCCTAAAAGTAAAACTTTAGAGTGTAATACATAAGATAAGAGAGCCTATATACGAATCTCATGGTAGAAGTAACCACGTCTCCAATTCGAAGCACAAATAATTTAAGTGTTTTATTTTATATCTAATAATATACGAGTTTAAATTTTAATAGAAATATTTAAATACGGTCGATAGTCACCAATTCAATTTTTAAAAATTGATTGAAAGATTATGGTTTCTGTTTACATATTTCAAGATTATTTATTGATAGGAAAACGAAAAAAAATTGAGTCATTAATATTCACCAATTAGAAAAATATTATTCTTTCACTCATGGTTAAAAATCGCTAGGCGTTAATCAACGTTCGGGTAGAGCCTAACACGCAGGTGGTTTCAGCTGTGTCTACGCATTTTCTAGGCGGTAGTTAATTAATAAGTTAATTTTTTTTATTTAATATTTATCAATAAATCAAAATTAATATTATATAATTTTTTTTTAAATATAAAAAATAGGTCGGCTTAATCGATTAGACAACATGTAGCCCGCTTAATCGGTCACCTAAGAGGCGCATAGTGAGCTTAGTTGGTCACCTAAATTAAATGTTGATTACTCATCAAACCGATTAGACATCAGAACCTAAGCGGAGATTTTTACAACAATACGTCCACCCATCAAATTATAATACAATGTATGCAGAAATAATATGTAATTAATTATTAAACCTATATGAAGAAACATCCCGGTTATTTCCTCAATACTAGAAAAACTAGGCTCATAGATGACTATTTCTTATATAAGTTGAGTTTAATAATATAGGAATATCATATTATATAAATTGCTAAATTTTATATTTATTCACATGCACTCACTGTAATAGAAACATGAAGAAGAAACAAAATCACTAATGGCATTCCACTACTAATAATAGTATAATGAATAAATGAATACCGAGTTTAAAAGGTATGACTTAGCAATCATATACTATGAAAATAATGAAAAGATAAATATTAAAGTGAATTACTTAGTTATATATGATATCATTTTTGACATAAATAGTTTTCCAAGAATATGAATATGATGGAAAATAGGAAAATGGGGCACCACACAATCATTGAATGGCATGTTTAGTTTCTCCAACAGCCCCATTTAACATTGCATGTGAAAAAAATAAATTTATTTTCTTATTAGGAACAAACACAATTGTACTAGCAAACTACTTAAATTAGCTTCTAGGTAGGGAAATGGGATATACAAATAAATTAGCTTAAATAGGGATGATAAATACATACCCAACCCGAATCCACCCGATTTGACGGTGGGGTTTGATTTTCGTACCCGCTTTTCTTCCAACCTGACCCGACCCGGTATAACTCACCGTATTTATATATCTAAAGAGAGCCGATTCTCTGTTAAAAAGTTGTTTGTGATTAAATACTAATAATGCTTGATTAGTTAATATGTTATGCTTATCTAGTTATTATCTTATGTTTCATTGAATTGTATAACCACACATATTAAAATAAATAACTGACAATCTAAAAAATTCAATCTTGATCATTCATTCATCCAAATCAAAGGTTGACTAGGATTTATTCTTATTTAATACTCCCTCCGTCTCGGGTCATTAGTCCTATTTGTTTTTGACACAATTACCAATGTTTGTGAGTGTAATGGAATTAACATTATATTGGTGTGATGAGACTTTTTTTTATTTTAGGAAATGAGATTAATTCCGTGGGAAAGACGAAAATGGAAAATGAGACTAATGAAGTGGGACGAATGGAGTATTTTATAATCTATTAGCATATGATCCATCGTATATATATTATATAATTACGATAATTATACAATTAATTAAACGGTCATAGGTATTGATTTTAAAATTGGCACTAAAAAATCATATTTAATTAATTTAACAATTTTCTAGTCCAAATCATAGATATGATAACTGATAAATGGGCTTTAGTAAAAAGCCCATCCACTTAAAAATGCCCATAACTAGAAAACATAATCTACAAAATCTAAAATATGGGCCCAATCATTTCTTAGAGAAGAAAGAAAATGTATGCATAAACAGAAAACTCAAGTTCTTTTCTTTTTTTTTTCCCCCCTCCATAAACCCAAGGTTTCTGAACCTATTTCTTATTATTATAGAACTTATTTTATAACAAGAGTAATTTATACTAGGTAAATCATACTTTTACATATAATAGATAAATTGTAGGGGATTAATCATACAAGCACATATGTGACTTATCTACTACATTTTTAGGGATGAGAAAAAAAATAAATACCGAAATATGGAAATACCAGACATATCATATTGAAAAGATGCCGAGATTATCGAATTTTCGGTATACCGTGATTTTTGGTATAATAATGGTATGATCATGCTAATATTTAAAGTATATCGGCACATATTGTACCGAAAATATAATAATTTTTTCGTGTTATTTTTATTTTAAAACAATATATAAATTAAAAATTAAATCATATCATCTCTCTTAACCTAACAATATTATTGATATAAACATATTTCTTGTATAAATATCAACATAAAAATCATAATATATCGAAAAATTTAGTATGTTAGCGGTATACCTAATTATATCATACCAAAATTATATTGGAATCAATCCAAAAAATTGTTATACGAAAGTAATGGTATATAAATTATCTCATACCGAAAACATACTAACTCATACTGAAATTATATTAAAAATTTAGTATATCGAACTAAGATATACAGAAAATTTTAGTATAATAAAGATACGAGTTATTCTCATATCGTAAATTTTGATAAATTATAAGGTATGGAGGAAATTTGTGATGTGTCATATTTTTTGGTTGGATATATTAAAAAAGGAGGTCAAAATAAGTTTTGGGAAATTGTGAAGGCTGGAAGCTAAATTTTAGGTGTGATGACTTTGAAAGCAATTAAAGGATAAACTATGTCTCAATTATATAATATTATAAATAATTTATAGCTAAAATATAAAGGGGTTAAAATATGAAGTTTGTGTGAAATTGAAATGTGGCGGCCCTTTTGCTATAAAGCCATGCCCCACGCTGCTTTTCTTATCACTCCCCATAATCTTTTACTTATATCCCACTTATCCTTTTCTTTATCCTAACTATTTTACATCAATCTCTAATTACTTTTTAATGGGTGTATCTTTTGTTAGACTGTGTAGTTTTATATGATGTTGTGAGTTAGTGGATTGGATTTCGAACGGAATTCCATTTTATAAATAGAGAATTCTGCTTGGAACTTGTATTTTGAATGCTTGAAACTCATATTCTGAATGGAATGCATATTGTATTTGATATATTTATACTTAGCAAATGATATATTAATTATTGCTAAACTTAAATACATCATTTCGTATCCAATTGACACGAAATTTTTTGTGCACAAGCAATTATTTCGTTTGGAATGCAGGAGTGTCTCACCAGTTCACATAAGTTTTTGCTACTTTTTATTAATTTGTCCACATTCAAACTCGAATTCATAATTTATTGAACACAAACTAGATACTTTAATCGGTGTTTTCCTATTCTATTACCAGATAATAAAATTAGAAAGTAAAATCAAGTTGAAATATACAACTCAATCTTTTATCTTCTTTCATTCATATAAAAGTATAGATGGGACAATCATATCTTACATAAAGTAGGATATGCAAATATATAATTTCATGTGCGATCAGACAATTCAAAAATAGATCATATATTAAAAGAAAATGTAATTGAATAGTTCATTGATACAAATATTGCATTTTCAAATCTCTAAGATTTTTAATAAAATACAAATTTGTCACCTTTCTATTAAAAGCCACAAACTAGTATATCTAGCAAAAATCTTCCCATATTTAGTGAGAGACTATGAAATCATAGTTGCCCAAATTAATGAGCCAAATAATTAATCTCGATGTATACACACAAATAATTTCTGAATCAATATTGTCATATAGATTTTTGGCCCCAAATAAATTTACAGCCGCACACACTACAAAATAATCGATGCTATAATCAATTACAAAAATTCAATTGCCATAAATTATATGTGTTTGCCATAAAATATAATTCTGCCAACTCATGTATAGTTCATGTATGATTTTTTAGATTTACTATTTTACATTAAATGACAAGCAATAATATTCTTGCTTATCTACTACATACATTGAACAATCTTTTAATCTTCCTCAATTAAACATGAATTATAAATAGCTAAACATTATATTTTTTTAGCAGGGAAATGGAAAAGAAAAAATCAATCTGAGGATTTGAAAGTCAAGCCAAATATTATTTTGGATATCGATTTACAAATTCACATATTATTTTTTATAAACAATTAAGATCAGATCCTACATATGTTAATGGCGAATAATCTAAATAATTCATGACTAATATGAGACAGTATTTGTCATATTTTATTCAATGACTTTTTTCTTTTCTTTTAGTGTGGGGAAACTGAATAAAGTCAACTATATATGAAGTACGTTTCTTGTGAAGCAAAATCCAATCATCTAATTATTTGAATGAAACAAATATAATAAAAACATTCTTGATAGATATTGAAATTTCACACATTGGATGCTAACATAATCAACTGAAAAAAAAAAAAACAAAGAAGTCTCAAACCCTCATATAAATACATATAAGATGAATTATAGTATGCATGCAACAAATAAATTTATTAACCACTCTTTATTTTTGTTCAGTGCAAAATAATTCAACTAGACTAAATGCATATGTAAGATTATAAACATAGATTCAAAATTCTGCCATAAAAGATTAAATCCAAGCAATAATGCTAAAGAAAAGCTAAAAATTGCCAACTAGAAAAACAGTTTTAATTATTTACATCAAGCATCTTCAATTCACAATTTTTTCAAATGTTACACGTGCATAAATTCTTTAATTTATATTCCAATAATTCTCTCCCTCCACCATAAGCTACCTCTCTTAGATTCCATGCATGTTGAATTATTCAAGCAACAAGGCACCCCCAATTTTCCCAAACCCTAAAATGGAGCCATTTTGATCCCAAACCATCTGATCGCCAAATCCTTCAGCTTCTCGTCGCGCACCTCACAAAACTTCTGCGGCCAACCGGGCGGCTCCACCGGAGAAAACCCTAACCCCGGCGTCCTGTCGTTGGACTTGGGGTTGGTCTTCTGCGTCCAATCCATGACATAGGCCGACACGCGCCGCCGGAACTTGGCCTTGAACTCCGGCCACGCCTGGTACTTGTAATGATTCACCACCATCACCGTGGTGTTCAACTTCTTCGTTTTGAATCCTCTCTTTAGGAAGAAATGGTGCACGACGTTAACTAACCCCTCATCAATGGCGTCTAATCGGACCATCGATTTATGCCGATTCTCGATCCTCCGGCGGCAATCGTAGCCGTTAATCACTCCCATCGCCGGGTGGAACTCTTGACCCGAGGGCCCGAATTCGCGGCAGTTGACGGTTATTTGACCTAGATTTGAATTAGATGATGAGATTTTTGAATGCAGCAGCGAAGCTGATGGGCGGGAAAGATTTAACCAGGAAGGGGAGTAGATGAATTCGTCGACGTCCAAATACATCATCCACGTACAAGCATCTGAAGCGTAGAGTACACTATGTGAGAATCCAGCCTCCTGAGTTTTGGGCCAACGCCACAGATACGTGTGGATGTCGAAACCTTCCGACGTGAGATCACCGACGACGGCGCCGAGATCGTCGTCGCTGTCGTTGTCGTACAAGAGGAATCGCTCCACCCCAATTTTGGAATGGTACAACACCCACTCCCTCAAAAATTTGGCAGCATCGTAAACCATGGTGGTGGCGCAGAGTAGCGCCTTCCCGCCTCTTGGCGCTAGCTTGCGCGGGGGAGTGTAGTAAGCCACGGAGGGGAGCTCCCTATTTTCCGCGACTATTTCTAAGGAGACTTTCACTAATTCGGTTTCCCCGCCAACTGGAGTAGCAGCCGTTGCCGTTGCCGTTACCGTTACCGTCGGCCGTTCGCAGCGGAAGACCTCCTGCTTAGAGCTCGTGACGGCGGTCCGGACGCCGTCACCGAAAACGCAACGGAACTCGCTCGGATGACGGTTATACCCCTGCCGAGTGTTGATGCCCTTCACGAACAGAACGACGTCGTCCTCCGTAGTCAGGGAGTCGTAGACGAGATTGGACCAGAGTGGGAGCAGCGGCGGGAGAGGCGCTATCTCCGGCGGCTTCTCCGGTGTTCTCAGCAGCACCGGCTGCTTGAGCGGGAGTTTCCTGCGAGCTCGCGGTGGCAGGAGGCAAGTGAAGGTCACTCTATCCGGAAATGGCAGCACGCCGGAGAATCTAGCCGGAGACACCTCGTTCGCTTGGAATAGGCACGAGTAGCCATCGAGATTCGGCGGCGGAGGTGCCTCCGGTGAGAAGATCACGAGGACCTCCCAGTCGTGGACGAGGACAGCGGTTGTTGGCGGTATTACTGAGCTTCGTCGCACAGGGTTTTTCTCCTCGCCGATGAGATTTAGTCGGACGGTGTTGTTGACAGCGGCGGTGGGGGGTATTACTGAGCGTCGTTGCACAGGGTTTTTTTCCTCGCCGATGAGAATTAGACGGGCGGCGGTGTTGTTGACCGAGGCGGTGGAGAATATGTAGACGGCGTCGCGGATATGGTGGTGGTAGAGAGAGGCGAAGAAGAAGACCAGAACGACGGCGTATAGGAAGGCTGTTTGAAGGCCTTTTTTACGTGCCATGAAAATTCTAGAGAGAGAGAGGGGTTTGAATTTGGTGGAAAGGAGGCGTATCCTATCCTTTTATATTTATTGTATGAATTAATTTATTTAAATCTAAAACCACTATTGTAATTTATTTAAATCTTTTGCTTCCAACTATATATTACTACACTAAAATAGAAGATTTAGGAGATGTGTAAAGACTGTGTAAAAAGGTAAATAAAATCTAGTTGTAAATATTTACAAATTCTAGTTGTCTGATTTAGCAACAAATTACATAAAATAACAAAGTCATGAACAAGCAATATATATTGATAATTATATTAGAATAGAAAAACTAAATAAATAGAAATTCCTATGAAACATTGGTATATACCTTGACCTCATTAACAAATGTAACTGAAAATAATAATAATAATTAACACACACACCTTATGAATTCATATTGAGCGTCGACGAAATTAAGTCGTTAATAAATTAAAGTAATTAAATGCATTTTATTATTTTATGAAACTCTATAGTATATGTACACCAACTCTAAATGCAAATAAATTCAGTCCTCACTATTTTATCATTACACATTAATTTAAAAAATGTAGATAGTCTCGTCAAGATTTCATTCATAGAAGTCCCTTTCTTTTCTTATATCTGAATAATTCAAGAATATTTATTGTAGGAGACGACCCGTTTCTCTAGCCAATTTATTACCCAGAAAATTAATAGTTTAAATTACGCCTATTTCACAAAATTAATATTTGCACATATTAAACTGGCTGATATATATTCCATGATTAGCATACTAGTTTACCATATTAAAGTTTAATAATATGTATGCACATATATGAAGAATATGCCGCCAAGATTTGATTAACATATATGTTTAATAATGTAATCGAACCGAATCGAATCGTACTCATTTAACTCGTTTAGCTTCGAATCGAGCTTCGAGCTTTTTTATTGATTACCTTGAAGTTTACAAATTTTATCGAGCCTTAGTCGAACCTAAACAAATTTTCTAAATTTAGAATACATTTAAAATACTCACTATTATTAATATCATATTTATGCTAAAATTCAAATTTCTATCATTACCAGAAAGATTCATCATTAATGTTACTTTAAAATAATGAAAATGTTTCTTTTATAAAATTAATTATTTTATATTTCTTATTAATTTCAATTAAGAAACTTGCGTTGAATATTATGATACTCAAATTTAATTCATTCAATAAATGAGTTTGAACAAACTAAATAGCTCAATAACAATTTAGTTCATAATATATACAACTCTCAATATATTATTTGACATCTAATTAAAGTAATTCCCACCACAATATTCTCGATGATATTTCATAAATAAATCCGGTAATTTGAAAAGTCTGCAATCTGCATCAATTCTTCACAAACTATTAAATAATCAATAAATTTCCAACCACGAACTAATATTTTCTTACCTATCTGTCCATGACAGGTGAGACAAAAGCAGAGGCTAAAAGTTGATAAATAAAACAAAAAATATTGCATATATAATATATTAATAATCAAACTATTAGCCAATGATAATATATTTTTCTATTACCTTCCCTATGCTCAAACTTCTGAATATTACACTAATGATTCTGTAGTTTCAATTAGGGGAATATAAAATAAAATAAAAAAAAATACAAAAAAATGTACAAATGGTTTCCTAAAACACTATCAGCCAGCAGCCTCCAGCTCCTCCAATTTGCCTACATTCATCTTTAAATCTCATAAAATTAGCTTCAAAAAATAGAAAAATCCATGTTCAGAGCTGTAATGCTAAATCTGGCTGCTGTTGAGGTGAACCAATCTGCAAGCTGGAACCGGGTGAACCAGCCGGGACTCTCACGTTCAGGTCGGGCTGAACTGCAAGACTAGTCCGGCTCTGCTGAGCAGCCATGGCTGGCCAAGGTGATCTGCCGAAGGTCCACGCATCAGCTTCGCGATGTGGCAAGGCAGATGAAATCTCCTGCAACCTAGCTTCTTCTTGAACTGCTGCATGGTTCATGGCTGATGAAAAGTTTGACAAAAGTTCTGACCTTGACATGGGATTAGTGGTCTGTGGAGGAAGCTGGAGCCCCTCCGCCGATTGATGACCCGGCATGGCCTGCTGCCTCAACGCTCCGACGTCGTATCCAAGCATTCCACCGAAACCATTTCTCTGGAACTGAGGCTGGTACATATGCTTCTGCTGGACTGCGGGGAATGGAGTTTTCCAGGCAGATTCGTTCTGGCTGTTTAGTTTCCGGACAGCTTCAACCATTTCTTCAGACAGCCCGTGTGGAGCAGGAGATCCAACAGGGCTATTCGATGGTTGCTGCTGTCTCTCAGTCGAAAATGATGGCGCGGAACCAGTTTCAGCAACCCAGCCCGGACCATACTGTGTCCCAGGAGGTAAGACACACTCTATCTTCTTTGATGCAATTTTCCAAGCCACAGGGCCAAGATTTGCAGCATATCTGGCCAGGCTTCTCGCGTAGCCAAGGGGCTCGTGTAGACCGATCTGTACGCAGTAGGACGACAACACGTTTATAGCAGATTCGTGGAAAATGTATTTAAACAGAAAGCAAGGCAGCAACACACATACCGGGACGAGTAGCCTCATATCTCCCATGGAATTAGCAAGAACAGAAGAATTATTAACAGAGGAATGGGGATGAAACTGCTGCCGATATGTATTACGCCTGTTCTCATCCACGGTGAATTGTTTTTTACCATATTTCATGTCAGCCCTCAAAATGGATGCTGCAAAGTCATAAACAGAAGGTTAGCCCAGTCTGCAAAGAAATTGGAGCGCATTTGAGTGACGAAGACAATATGCGAATAAAGATCTTACCTGGAAACTCATCATTCCAGTCACCCATCAAATCGGAGTAGTTTTCACCATTTCTTTGCCGGTAAGGTGTCACGTACGGGTCAGTGGACCGGTACCTATATAAAGCAGGACCCTTTCTCAGATTATAAGAGTTAGACCCCGTTCCCTTGTCTTCTGCATTAGTATGAGCTCCACCCGAAGATGGGTCAGCGCGATCTAACGGGGATGCTTCAAGAGACTTCTTCTGGTTCTTACTATTCGGGGGCCTGCCTCTCCGGACTACCTTAGGCTGTGGTTCACCGTTGTCTCCTTCATGCCGCAGATTTTCAAAGTCTCTCTTTGCAATATCTTGTATAGATCGCGCCTAAAATAGCCTCTCTAATCAGATAGGAATGAAAAGGAAAATGTAAGAAACCAGAATGAAAAGGAAAATGTGAAACCTGTCGATAGTAGACTGTATCTGCAGCATTATACAGCATCGCGTTTGAACATATCAAAAAAACATCAGCCTGAAACCACAATTTGGAGGAAGATCAGCATTTATTTTGAATATTTGCAAGCTATATCTTAATTATACCAGAAAATCAAGTGGCATGTTGTAAACCAAGCAACAGTGAACAATTAGGTAGACATCATTTTCTTTGGAAATTAGATCCAAGCACAAAACAAGTTCCATGGACACCAATCATTCACCACAGAAGAATGAGGCTTACATGTTTTAAAGGAGTTCAAGAAAAAAAAAAGCAAAAAATCATAATCAAGCAAGACCACAAAAATAATGGCTGCAGTAACAACTTAATCTATAGGGTTGCCGACGAAAACGCCATCTATTCAACCCATTACCCTGACATAAGAAGGTGTCTTCAAAAAAACGAGAAAACATGGTCTTGGTGAAGTAAAGGAACCTCTTTTCCATCCAAAAATAAAACAATGAAGAGAAGAAGCAAATTGAGATATTTCCCTTCATAATTCAGAACCAACCTCCAGCTCTTCCAATTTCTTATAAGCTCCACTATTAAGTTTCTTCCTCACTGTCCCAAAATCCATCGGTTTCTTTACTACCTCAAAATAATCAGGCAGCTGCAAAGAAAGTAACTTCATATGAGCTGCTGACAACATAAAAAAACTCGTCCTCATCAAAGATCCATTTATGAACATGTCATCACCTCATCAACATCCACAGGCTCAGAAAACACCCCATAAGTGTCCTTTCTGCATCAACATGTGTCCCAGGAAACAACACTTAAAAAACTGACAGTGGAAAATGGAAAATCTCGAACAATACGAATAGAATATGCATAAAAATATCTAAGGAACACAAAAGACGTAAACAGAAAAAAAACACGTACTTTTGAAGCCTGTCAAGAATGAACACCAACAACTTTTTGTCTGGCAAAGGAGTAGTGGGACCAGACTCCAATGGCGACCCTGTCCACAAAAACTAATTGATATCACCATAAATCAGATTTAACCACAAACTTAGATTAGATAATTTTGCAACTGAAGCCTTTTCTCCTTTTTACTTCAAAAAACAAGAAAATTTAAAGGTAGTAACAAGAAGTTAGAACCATGTTGTTGTTGAGTGTCCGTCGCTTTCACAGCTTTTTTCTCCTGCAGATAACAACGGAATCATTATTGCTAACTGCTCAATAATCATCAACATTATTCCATAAAATCATAAAGAATGGAGGTCACAGTGAAAAGGGCCAGCAAATCAGGAGTTAATGAACAGCAGCATCAACAAGTACAAGTGAAGGGAAAAAAATACAATAATCTACTGAAAGTAAAAGACAAATTCGAAACCTTTTCCAAGACACAAATGGGCTTATAAATACCACACACATGTATATAGTATATACATATAAATATATGTATATGTATATCTACATTATAATAGATCCAGAAAGGATGGTTTACATAATAAAGAATCCAGTAAATTAAGCAGAAACAGATTAGTAACACTAATACATAGAAGGAAATACATGCAGTAAATGGACACACAGAGAATAAATTCATAAACACAGAAATAAATATCATATTTTAACAAAAATAGAGAAATAAATTTTGACTCGGTCAAAAACACACAGCCCTCCTCTCAGATCTTCAGAAGTCAGAGCATCCCAAGAAAAAAGGAAAATCTTTTTTCCGCGCGAAACCCCAAATTCTTCTTCAAAAAACACCCAGAGAGAAAAAAACCCCTCAAAGTTCTTTTTTTTCTTCAAAACTGCTCGTTTCAAATATTCCCAAAATAGAAAACCCATTTTCAAAAAATGATCCCAAAACCTATACACCTCGCACAAAAACCCAAGCTTCTCCAAGATGATTTAAGAAATCAATAATCCTCCCTCAATTCTCAATTATCCAGTTCGAATTCGCCCACCTGAATTGAACCCACGACGTCAGATCCGCGATCAACAGCATTGATTTTCCGTTTCTTCACGCGCGCATCGCGATCCTCCGATTCCGGCTCGGAATCGAAGCTCGAGTCCGGTCCCGAATCGGAGCCAGACTCCGACGCGCCGCCGCGGGAATGCGAGGCTTTCTTCTTCTGATTCTGGTCAATTTTCGGGTTTTCATCAGATTGGGGCAAGCGGACGACGAGCTTGACTTTCTTCTCCTTGCGCTCGTCGTCGTCGTCGTCCTCCTCCTCGCCGTCGTCTATTTCCGGCGACGGACATTTGAAATACTTAGGGTTCCGGCGGTGGGATCGGCTGTAGGTGATGGGGGGCGAATCGAGAATAATGGGATTGCGAGGGGCAAAAGAGGGAATTTGGTTCTTGGCTGGTCGCCCCTTCTTCTTTCGCTTCATCTCTGCAGTTGCTGCAGTTGCTACCTTACCCATTGCTTTGGCCTTTGGAGGGGGACCCCTCTTTTTTCTAATTTTTATTTTATTTTATTTTTCCTTTTAATTTCTGCTTTTAAAAAAAATTATTTATTTGGGCTTAAATTATAAATTTGAGGGGAAGGGGTTGTGTATAAGTCACGTGAGATGCGTGTGGGCTGTGACAAGTGAATGAGTCGTTTATACGACGTCGTTTTGATGGTTTTATTGTTTTTGAAATATAACCGTTTGTAAATGGTAGATGATGATAATTATTAATCACAATTATAAAAGGAATACCAACATTATTTTTCATTATTTTGAAATCCTAATAATAAAAAGTTTTAATATTTAATTTAATTAGAATATGATTTTTTTTTTAGTTTAATCTATTGATCTTAGAGCCGCACAAGCAAACTATTTGATGAATATAATTTATGGGATAATGATAAGTAATTATTTTGTGTATAATTATATCAAATTTAAAGGACATTAATCTAAATTGATGTTGTTACGTTTTATTATTTTATATATATGATGAATGAAATATTGTATATAATTTTATTAATTTAAGCATATTGTGTTTCATGAAATATTGTGTTTCATAATTTTACATCCATTATTAATTGGTTTTCTAAATAATAGTGGAGTATTTTATGTTTCAATGTTGATTGCTTATAAAAATTTTATGGAGTATCATAAAATTCATAATATGGAAAATGCTATCAAATAACAATCAATATATTTTATTTATTGATTTTTTGGCGCATGATTCATGTTCATATTCATATTCATATTCGTGCAATCTTCGTGATTTTTTGTGCACATGTGAATAATATTAAATATCAAATCTCGATTTCCTAACATTTATCGAGTACATTAAATTTATTTCATATTTCCAGAATATCGATGAAATCATGACGATAATCTTAGCAATAGATTTATTTCCTTGTTTGTCCATATATAATCTTTTTTTTACATAAAATTTTCTAATTGTATACAATAAAATTTATTAGAAATAATGTACAACAATTAAAATTTACCTTCAAGAGCTCTCTAAATAGTTAGGGATAGTAATACAGCAAAAGGAAAAGGATAAATCTGTGAAGAAAAATGAAAACTATAAAAACTTGTTATAGGTTTATTTTGAAGAATATTTAGAAAACGCATTAGAAATAATATAAAAAAGTCTTAAAATTTATACAATCTAAAAAAAGAGGAAATATCTGAAAATGTATTTAACGAAGAAAACCCTAGAGCTTGCGGTGATCAGCTTACAATCTAAATTCTCTAAATTAAAGGAAGTGAATGCATGAAAAATAATATAATTATTTAATATTAATAATCTCTCGAAAATATATCGCATATATATAATTTATATAAATGGTTAGTTCCAGCAGTGGCATGACATATTGACATACACAAAAACAGTTAACTGATATAATAAATAGTATATTCTTTATTTCTAATTAAACTTATTTATTTTATATTTCTTAAATGATAATTGAGACGATTCATTCATAGTATCTTTGAAATAACACAATCTCTTTGTTCAAAAAATTATATACTAAAACAACTGCTCCATTATTTTATTTCTCAATAGTGAATAATCAGCTGATATGCATTCCCAAACTACCATGGTTGCTTCTTCTCCACAAAGAAGAAATTTGAGTCTCCAATAATTACATACTCCCTCTGTCCCGCCATATTAGGCACACTTTCCTTTTTGGTCCGTCCCATTTATTAGGCACATTTCCTAAAAAGATAATATTTTTTCCCACTCACCAATAAAATATTAATTTTTTCTACACTAAGACACAATGATTATTTTGTCAACTCCCTCCGTGCCTAATATGGCGGGACGGAGGGAGTATTCAACTTGAACAATGCATGGATATGGAAGCACATATTTCAAGCTTTATTTGAGTAAAAAACAATTATATTTCTCATTATCATGCTAAGCATAGTTAGGAAGATGACATTATTTAGTACTGGAAACTAGGGCTGACAATTCGTGCGTGTTGGGTCATTATCGTGACAAATCGTTTATCATATTTGAGCGTAACAGATTCGTATCGTGTCGTATCAAAATTTTGCAAAAGATAAACGTTTATCATGTCAGGTTGTTATCGTATTTGATCTTAACAGGTGTGTTGTGTTCTTTTTTTTAGCTTAACATATTCGCGTCGTGTTCGTGCTCATTATTATCGTGCGTGTTCGAGTCGTGTTATCGTATAAATTGTTAGTCCTCCTAGAAATGAAACCAAAAATCAATATTTCTCAAGGACAAGTAGAAGGAGATGTCCCATCTCATGAAACCGAATTCGTTAGGCAATCTTGGCAGAAATTTGAAGTTTTAGGGTGAATTTCAACAGTCAATCCAAACGATAAAGAGGAATTGTTATGGATACATGGGGGTAGTCTAGAAAATTATTACAAGAGAAGAGATTGAGTGTGCAGTGGAGCAAGCAATATATCTATTTTCAAGCGGAGTCTAAGAGTTTTTCTTTAGCTCAAACAAACATTAATACCTGATGCAAACGATAATGGAGCTGGAGGCGCATTCATTACACCTAAATAATTCCATCGTCACCACAAATAGGGGTAGCTCGAGCAGTCTGATGAAGTCACCGAGGTTAGGCTAGTTTCAGACAGATATTGCACACCCTAATTCCTTTGCAGCTGATTCAACAAACACGATGGGCAGACCGGTGGCCAGCCGGCTATGCGCTTCCCACGTCAAACATTTCTCGATGTCAGCTTGCCAATCAGTGTTGCCAATCTTATTCAAGTACTGCTGATAACGCGGATTGTGAATCTCATTGATGTCTGCTAGGTTGCTCTTCGGTTTCAGTGAGCCTGCGTGTAGGATTGCACGAAGAACTGAGGTGCTGAGTGCTCGGACATGAGCGCTTGGATGAGTTACACAGCGGACTGTGGCTGGTAGGCGACACTGCACGAGTCAGAGCAGTAGCAAACTATGTTATTTGTGTTTACAACATCAGAAACATCAAACAGGTTATCAAGTTGAAGAGCTTTCGTACCTTGAGCAGGTTTGAAAGGCCATCGGCAACTGCCAATCCTGATTCTCCCCATTCGAGCACTGGTTGAACTGCTCCTGCCGTCACTTCCAAAAGCTGTCGATATTTGAGGAACAAGTTAGTTAGATAAATCAACAAGAACTAGGACTTGAAAAATTCAAGGTGAAGAAATGTTGTAAAAAGGAACTCAGAGTATGTAACCTCCAGCTGCGGTAAAGTGCATGCTTCGCCATCAACAAGCATCCCGTCTGTGGCGCGGAGGAGGACATCGGATTTACTGGACAGAATTACCAACGATTCGGGGGCCTCGTGATTTCTCATCAACTCAACAATCACCTTCACAATTCTCTGGTTCACTCTCAACATCTTTTGCCCATGATCATCGTCTTTAGTAATCCAAGGTTTCAATTCCCGCTCCGCCTGACAAACAAATAATAGCCGGGAAAGTGACTAATCCATTGGTTCAAAATTGATCAAACAAAAAAAAACAGACATGACAACTCGATTTATAACTAGTAAAAAAAATTTGAGGAAACTAAGAAAACATGTGGGGAAAAGCAGAGTTCACAAATATTGAGAGCGAAGGTTCAAGCAAAACAAAATCTGGACCTGAAGGACAACAGCTGTCGCAGCTTTTGCCGGTGCTGCTGATACTACATTGCAGAGTGCAGCCACCACCTGTAATTTTTTTGATGGAAAGAAAAGAGGCTGTATCAGTATGCCTTACAATTTAGCCTACAAAAGGATCATTTCAACATAAAATACCACCAAAAAAAACAATGAGAGAAAAAATCATAGAAGAAAATGGAAGTCATGTTCTTGGTCACTCTAGGATAAAAGAAGAAAATTACTGATGCTGGAATATCAAGCCCCCAGTTAAAATTGTATTCTTGAATTAGAATGCATAATCATAATCTAAAGAAAATGAGTAATTCTTTTTTATTTTAAAACTATAATACATAATTGGGGAAGGGGAATGATGGGTATCGAACTCGAGACATCACGGTCCTCTAGCATTATACACAGACGATCCCACCACCTGGTGTGCCCAAAGATAATTTGGTATGCTATAAATTGTCTTAAAGCTAATGAACTGTATTCTGTGACTAAACTTGCATTTTTACACATATTGGGTTCTACATATTCCCATCAATCATAATAAACAAGCCCATTCTTTGACTATTGAACATCAAGAACGATCAATAGATTTTACAAAATACCTGTCTCCATCCTTGCTGGGCAGATGTGCTCTCGGCACTCGGTTGTGTCTCAGGTGATACAATCAATTTGTGCCAAAGGAGTGAAACAACGGAAAAACATAACTCTTGCTTTTCTGCAAGGACAGACCTGAGAAGAACATGCCCACTGCAGTTAAATCCTATGTGCCTGTCCATCGTCAAAAAATTGGCCAAATCTAAAGCATCTATAGGGAGACTCGCAATTCCTTTGCCCGCTGTACATCTTACAACTTTGTTGGAATCAGACATCCTATAATTGACCAAATCTTCAGAATGGGGCAAGTTTTCGCACGGCAAAGAAGATTGGTGACCTGGATCTAACTGGCGACAGCTAGTACAATTTTTAAGTTTTTTCCCATGAAAACATGAAGATATTTCCTTCAATGACGGTGCATGGAGTAGGTGAGCCTCCAATGGTTCTGCTTTATTGACTATGGACGCCACAACTTTGCTGTGAATATCAATCAGATTGAAAAGGGAGGATGCCCTAGAATGAATTTGATTGTCCCACTTGCATCTTACCAGGGTTGAAAGAGCGCGCATGCATGCTTTTGAACGTTTAAACAAATCAGAAACATGAGCTGCAACCATAGCAGCAGCCACAATTTCATTTGAACTGTAACTCCAGGATGTACCAATAGAAGATGGTTTCAAAGAAAAAAGGGCCTCTAGGATTGCTAATATTCTGCGAGTGTGATGCACAGCTGAATCAATGCCACTCTGGAACTCACTAGACAGTTCATTCCCTTTTTCATGCTTAGCAGTGTCACAATTATTTCTGGCATCTATGCTATAACTTCCTTTCGAGATCAAAGGGAACAGCTGGAGTTCGCATGACAAGGCACACACAGCAGCAATAACATAAGAATCAAATGCTGCTACAGGCCCCTGTTTCTTGCTCTGTTTACTTTCTGATTCTCTTTGCTTCCAATTGGACCCGTGTACATTTTCACCTACTTCTTCAGAATAAGATTTTTCCCCTTTGGGACGCTTGCTGCTATTTGGCTGTGCTTCATGGCTAACACAAACAGTTAACACAACAAAAAGAAGGCGGGAGGCTAGCTCTTCGGAGGCACATGACTCTAAGAATAGTGAGTGGACCATCGTGCGGAGCTCAGCCACAGCAAGATTCTTGGATGCAGAACCAAAAATATATCTAGTTTTTCTAGTTTGTTCTCTAGAAGACTCGGGTGGGAATGTCCTCTGTAGAATTGCTTCAACTGTAGCAACAAATATCTTCACGAGACAGGTTTCAGATGGGCTACCACGAGGAAGATACTCAAGTACTTTAAGAAGAGGAATGTACAAGTTCCACGATAGTATGGGAGGCTGCAGAGGTGTTGCAACTATGATGTCTGGAAGATCAACAGCAGAAGAACTTAGAGGTATCAAACCATAAGCAGCTTCCCAGATTGTACATATTCGCCATTCAACCTCTGGACCATGTGAACAAAGCATAGATGCAATCCCTTGGGCAGTAGCTTCAACTGTAGCTTCTGCAGCAGGCATTTCTCGTTGCTGAAAAGAGTTAACAGAAGCTGGTTAAAATGCAGAGATAAGTAGAGAAACGGGATTATGGCAAGAATAAGGCACTCTGAGCCCGTGGCAGTTGAAGTACCTGCTTTCTTTCAGAAGAAACATAACCACCTAAAGGTTCATGCTGAACTTCAATACCATCAACTTGTCTCAATGGAGGAAAAAGTAAAGCAGGTTGAGAAAGTATTCTGAAAAGTAAGGCAGCTGCAGAATCTGCAGCAATTCCAGCTCGCATAGACATTGCAATCCCAATTGCACGCAGGAAATGCAAGTGCATCCAATTCCTTGGGAGCTTTATCATAATAGCAAACAATCAGAGCTTTCATACAGTTACAACAAAATGGATCTTCCCACAATATCTTAAAATAAAAATTTTCAAGTCCTAACATATCAATATTTGGGATCCCTCACTAGGAATCCTGGACTTTATTTCTGACAATTAGATTCTTCAAATTGCAACTTCACTCATTTCTCCTAGATTCTTTTATATTAATTTGTAGAAAAATGAATAGGAGAGTAAAAACATACCCTCATGCCTGTGGCATAGTCTTCTGCAGCTCGAAGGAGTTCCACTAGTTGTACAGCAGCATCGAGAGCATCTGGAGCCCAGGAGGGCGGCGCTTCTAGCAGTCCAAGAAGCAACCTTTGGGTGGCACTAGGACTAGCAATTGCATAATATCTAACACCAGAAAGGAAAATTCAACAATTTTATAGAATTGTTGTATCTACTGAGACACAATTAAAAAATATAACCTGTGAAAAAGACGTGCGTATGGCTCAAGTGCTGGCAGACCAGCCACAAGATGTTCATCCATAGGAGTTGTGGGGGGTGGAAGTAGAAGTGCGGGGACAGCAGCTGCCGTTAAGGTAGCAGTTTCATAACGAGCTACTTCCTCGTCACATACACTAAGTATAACTCCAGCACCATTAGCAACAGCCCACCTTGGAGTTGATGGTATGAGCTGGGGATGCTTCCCAGATCCACGAGGAGTAGCTGATATTATATAGTAGAAATGGCAGTTATTATGTTAGAAAATTTTACCTTGCATCAGTTATACTGAAATCTCAGAAATACAAGCTACAAAGTAATGTAAAAAATCAGATAGCTGTTAAGATGTAATATATTAGTCAACATTACATAAAAGAGCATTTAAGATTTTAGTACAACCAAAAAAAAAAATTATGTTTTCTGATAATCTTGTTATGAGAATAAAATCAGAATGATTTTTCCTTTCTGCCACAAAAGACAAATAAAATACTCCCATGATAGATGCATAACAGACTAATCCAATCAGCTGTGCAAACTTGCTGTACAAACACTGGCGAGAAGTTACCAATAGAAACATATAATGACACTATATCAACCCAAATAGGCCCTTTTAGTAAAATATTATATACTACACCCATGGCTATCACTTACAAGCAAATGGTTTAATGAATAGTATAGTTCATAAAAATAAAGCTCATTGTAGGCTCGTTAGAAACTCAACAGACCAGTTAAAGGCGGTTTCAGCTCTCCAGCAGCATATTTTCCCATAACACCTCCGCACCTACAACATATGTTGAAAAAGATCAAGCATATCTACCTTGAAGATTACTGCTTTAGTTCAATTAAAGATGCATAAATAAGCAAGCTACACAACTATGCCATGCAAAATCTGCAAGTTAGGAGGAAAGGAACTGTAATTTTTTTGAAAAAAATAAAACAAACTATAATTTACAAGGAAAGACAAGTCATTGACAACATCAGTGAATTCAAGATGTGAAAATTAATACTGGATGACATAAAGTGGATTGAGCCTGAATATATATGAATTGAATAAGTTTGAACATTAACTCATCAAGTAGCTGAAATCAACTTATGGATGGAAACAGAATTTCACAGAAAACATCAGTCGTGATCCATGCGATCGGCCTTATTTTCCAAATATTTTCAAATGCTTACGTACTCTACGCTATGACAAGAATTTTATCATGCCAATATTCCAATCTCCTTTCCCCACACTATTATCTTTCTGCTTTGATAGGCGCATTCATTTCATTATATGGATGCTGCATTCATGTGGATCTATTGTCAAAGCTAGGATAAGAAAAATAAAACTATTAGAAAAGCATCACTTGATCAAAAGGGAGAATGAATGCTCCTCAAATAAATGGCATAAATTTCAAACTTGAATCAGTATGTAATCAACTCTGGCAAGCAACAGTCTATATGTGTCACTACTTACCATCGAAAATAATCACTTCTTATTCCAAGTGGTGCAGCAAGCAATATATCAGTTATCCAGGGTGACAGTGGCCTCAGAGGTTTCCTCTCTGGCTGCGAGGTAAGCAAAGGAAGTTCTGTGTCTTTTGACTTGCTAGTGGAAGCATGGTCTCCACTAGTACTTCTATCAGGTTCATTTTCCTGACGTTCCATCTTATAAATTGGCCTGTTATAGTGAGTCAAAATTCTTAGTATCTCACCGCATGCAAGGGCCCACTGCTCCGAGTACTCATTCTGTAAATAAACATGATATAACCACTGTCAAGGTGAAGAACGAAAGTTGCTGAAAAGAAAAAAAAAATACAAGTCAAAGCAGCTAGCAAAGTCGTTTGAATTTAACATAACAATTCAACTATTATGTGAAAAATACCCAAAACATCATCAAAAAGTCTGTTCTCCTTGAATGGATACCGGCTTCGGATTAACTGCAACACAAGCATTAAAATTAATTATAAGAATATAATAAGATATTTTTCTTCAGCTGAAAGATTGACAGAAACCCAGACATGCGCAGTATGTGCAATAAATATAAAAAGGGGATCCCTCCATTTGATTGATCGCATTAAGATAATGCGAGTCAGATGTCATAGGAAAACGAAAATACCTCTGCTATATCGTCAGGAAATTGTTCTGAAGTGAACTGGCCAAAATATTCAACATAAGCAGTAATTTGAGCCTACATTGAAGTTCGAAATTCATCAGATTGCTAGTATCTGATAGGAGGAATTGCATAAGCTTTACAAAAATATTACATGCAATATATGGCAACAAATTTAAGAACAGAATCCCTGTATGAGTGACATTAAAAGTGAAAAATATATTTTACCAAGAAGGCTAATTTGCACCATGCACTACATAAAAAGAAGTGAGAGACTGCAGCTAAGATAAGACAATTATCCCTATTCCGAAGCAAGCCAGGAAACACTTTTTCTCTTACAAGAACTATTCTCTAGAAAAAAAACAAAATTTAGAGCAACATATATCAATCTCAAAAATCACCTTCCGTTGTTCTGCATCATGTGGAGGAGGCCAAAACAATGAGGAGAACTGCAAACTGTCGATCCATTTTTCATTTGATGTTGCCATAAACCAATCTATTTAAGCAAGGTGCAAGCAGTAAGTATTGCTACAATTTCCATAAAAGCTTCTACCAGTCCAGGATCAACAGACAATAATTCAGCATTCTATAAACCCAAATTAAAAAGAATAGCTCGTCCACACATAGACTATGGATGCAACAGAGCGCCAAGTTTAGAGTCAAATATTGGAAGAAATTTACAGCATGTAAGCTTGCACACGAAATAATCTGAGTGTATAGGCTCCCCTGCAAGACCGCAAAATCATGGAAGTTCAAATTAAACACTTTTTGTGGGTCAAACATGCAATCATCCGGTATAAGACAGAATCAACTGAGTTAAGTTAAAAAGAAAATGGAACATAATTATATACCTATACCTGAAAATAAATATATTGAATAACAACTTTCGCAGCCTAAGAATAAATAAAATAACTATAATTCTCATTCACCAAATAATGAGAACTAAGCACAATAGACCATTGCACTTATTCTCTTACACTTGAATCTTAGATTTTTGGAGGGGATTAAAAAAAGAATTATATATAATTTGTAAAAGAACAGCATACAATTATTAAAGTAATACAAAAACTCGAAATTACCATTTAAGAAGCCATCACTATTTACGGGATATGGAATATTATATCAAGGATAACGGTAGTTCTTGTCATATAATCCGAATCAAAACCCCAATTGAAGTTTTAAAAAAAAAAAAAAATTGTTTTTTTCATATGTTGGTTGTATAGATCTCCTCCTATTTTTTCCCAATCTTTCCCTAATTCAGAAGAAAATCTTCAAAAAACATAACAAATCAGATACTGAGCAACTAAATACAAACTCTGTTTAAGCAGAGTAAAATATTTAACCCAATCCTCCGAAAGCTTGAACACACTAACGCTATAAATTTCTGTATTTTCCATATATCGCAGTGTTTTCAGAAGAAAATGATTCATAAAAGCAAATCTTTGAAGCAATCCATAACTCAGACTCTGTTTAAGCAGAGTTCAATAATTTTCTCAATCAACCGATTCCGAGGCTTAAAAGCTCTAATACGTTCTAAAATTAGTGCATTTTGTAGAGCTAAATCAACAAAAAAACGAAACAAAAACATTAACCACTCAAATTAACAAATAATACTAATTACTGCACAAATAATAAAGCACGGGCAAAAAATCGTACCTCGGATCAGTTTTGAGGAGGATTCCAAGGGAACAGGGGAAGTAATTGTCGTATTTCTGAGACCTGGTTGCGCAGCAGAGTGGTTAAAATGAAAAGGTTCTCTCGGAGGGTAGATTTTGGGTGGAGAGAGATTAGAGAGAGAAAACAGAGAGGTTAGAGAGAGAAAGGGCGAGAGGAGGAGATCTTTAGCTGGAATCTCCCAATTGCGTACGTGGCGATGATATTTTCCTCATGCCTCACTCGGCCATGTGGAATCCCATGCCATGGTTATGATATGAATAACCATGCATCATCATTCATCATCTCTCCTCCATTAACAATATTATATGGCAAAAACTTGCGTTAAGCACACCTAAATGGTTTAGCCGGATTTTATCCATACCCAAATGGGTTCACCCATCCCAAATAGGATTTATTAATCCCCAATTAGGGTAATATATGAGTTTGGTTTGGATTAATGGATAAAACCCGCCTAAACCTTTTAGGCGTGCCTAACCTAAGACCTTCTCATATTATATTAACACGACCAATTTCCATTTTATTTTAGTTTTTTTTGGCTAATTATGATGAGTTGGTCTCCTTAGAGACTGTCTCACCATTTTTTTATTGTGAGACGAACCTTAATACATCATTTCAATAAGTTAAATACATCATTTCATTTTTCAAAATTACATTATTTGCAACAAAGAAATACATCATTTGCAATAAAGAAACACGTTATTTCATTAAATTCGTCTCACAATAAAAATGATGAGACATCATTTGCAATAAAAAAACACATCATTTCATTAAATTTGTCTCACAATAAAAATTATGAGACCGTCTCATCTGAAAATTTGTCAATTATGATTCAACCCCTTTTTTCTTGTGTCATAGGGGTACAATGTTATAACATAATATTAATGACGGTATATCAAAATTTCAGTATTTTAATATATATTTTTTTTATAAGATATACTGATTTTTTTAGTATTTTTCCACTCCTAGTTTAAATCACTAAATGTGTAATAGCATCCAAAGATATAAGAACATTTCTTCCGTATCTACAGTTTAGAAAAGAAAAATATGAAATAGACCATTTATAATCACTAGACTGAGACAACTCCATATCCGGTATACATCCATGGCCAAAACAGCCAAAATCACTTTTTGAATAAGATTGATGAATTGAATCATATTATGCATTACAGAACAAGGCATATTCCTTCTCTAATCTTACTAAAATCTCAACTTTTGTAAGGTTAGAGAAGAGACTAATAATAAAACGGAAAGCAAAATAAATATTTAATTTTTCTTTTCCGTAGAACTGTTAAATTTAATAGTTTTTCTTATGTTAATAATTATTACTCTGTCCATCCTGGTTAATTAGTCACATATTGATCGGGTACGTTGACCAATATTTATGAGTGTAGTGAAATTAATATTTCATTAATAAATAAGTGTAGAAAATTTATCATTTTAGAAAATATGACTAATATAGCATGACAAAACAATATTTATAAGTTGTTTATTATTATTATCAAATTATTTGGCAATGAACAGAAAGTGGACAAAACAATCTCAAATCTAAATGAAAGAACTTCAATTAATCAACACTAATCGTACTACCTTTTTAAAAGAAAATAAACCTACATACTTAAAACTATGTAATGACAAATTAATTTGGTGTAACATCATTGCCAATAATGGAATAGTTTATTGTCCTATTTTGAAATTCAGTAATTAAACAATTTAATTTATAATTAATAAGTTATGAATTTGAATATTAAAAAAAATACTTTATTCGTATTTTAATTGTTTGTGACCATAACACAATTAAAAATAAAATAAAAAATTTGTTGGTGTGGGATTTGGGGGAGTATAATAAAAGCCCAATTAAGCGAATAAAAATCGGGTGGCTACGAATGAAGGTGGAGATAAAATATCTGGTGCGATGGCGTGCCACTACCTCCTAGATATTTTGTGTAGTTGCAGCCAATAGGAGAGAGGCATTTGATCCAAGGAATCTTTCTCCTCTGACCAATTTTTTTTGGAAAAATAAGATAAAATTAAATTAAAATAAAACATTAGGCGGTAAATTAGGGAGACGTGGCTCAACCAAATTCTAGTTTTATATCTTCCTTTCCATTCTAGATCTGAATTTTCCCAACTTGCCCATGACTGTGGGCCCCCGCCTCTCATGCCCATCCATCTCATACATCTCTCTATACATGTCATGCATAATATATTACACATCTTGTTTTTTGGTTCATCTTTAAATTGATAAGTAAATAAATTCATCCCTAATTACTCCCGTTCATTTTTTTTTTTGTCTATCCCTATATGTGGAAATAGGTTGCCGGGCTAGGCTGGATTTTAGTATAGTAGGACTAGGTAATTATAATTGAAAGAGGCATGAGTCTGACCTTTTATTTATAATAAATTTTTTTTTCAGGTCCGAGCCTAACCTTTTACGTTAAGTAGGCCTGTTTTTTAGCTTATTAAAAGCCTATTTGGGCTATTTTATAGAGTGGAATTTATTAATACCCATTCTCACTATATGCATTATGAAAATACCCAAAACATTATATTCATTCACAAAATACCCACTGCACATTCTGACACATTTCAGAATTCTGTTATTAAGGAGAGAGAAGGTCGGTGTCGGGTCTGTGTCAGGCCATCGACACCGACCCTGGCACCGACCCACAATTAAAATAAAGAAAAAAAATTCAAAAATTGAACTTTGGTCGGTGGCTGCCTTCCGCCACCGACTCGCCACCGACCCTTGCCACCGACCAGAAATTAAAATAAATAAATAAAAAATTGAGAGGAGAAAATAAAATTTAAAAAAAAAAAAATTTTGAGAGGGGGTCGGTGGCTGCCTTCCGCCACCGACCCCGCCGCCGACCACCCAATGCACACACCGCCACCGACCCACACCTATGCACACACCACACCCCTAAACCCCATATATATATATTATTATATTATATATATATATATATATATATAACACATTAATTATATAATATATAATATATTAATTATATTATATATATATTAATATGTATATTTTATATTTTATTTTTATATTTTTATTAACTCTTTAAAAAAAAAAAAGAGGGTCGGTGTCGAAGTCGGTGCCTTTACAATGGCACCGACCTCGGCACCGACCAAAAGTAAATAATTAAAAAAAAAATATTTACCGACAGTCGGTGTCGAGTTCGACGCCAAACTCGGCACCGACCTACGTGGCATCGACCATATATATATAATTGATAAATATTGGGTCGGTGTCGAGGTCGTTGTCAAGCACACGACACCGACCTCGCCACCGACTTTAAGAAATATTTGTTTTTAATATCTCATCTTATTCTTTTAGTCAATACCATATTTTCTAAATTTAATATTAACTTTATCCATTTAAAAAATAGAATAATACACGCCTGATTTGATATTTCCTAATGATTTGATCATCATTAACTAATTATCTTCTCGATTTCATGCAAAAAGGAACTCTGTTTGTGACAGTGGGTATTTCTTGAAGATGTTTAATGTTTTGGGTATATTTGTAATGCATTTAGTGGGAAAGGTTATTTAAAATATTTTCCTCTATTTTATATTTAAAATTGTTTTTATTTTTTAAATTATAAAAATATGTATAGTATTTGATATAAATCTGTTTTTTGAACTATTTTATATAAATCTGTTATTTGGTAACAAATAAATTATTCAATATATATTTTTATTTCTAAATTATAAATATAATTTTTAATTTTAAATAATAAATATATTTAATTCAGTATATTATTTATGATTTTTTAAATAGGTCGATATGTCAGACTTCGTAGACTTATTTTGGAGCCCGGGCCTGAGCCTGTTTAACTAAATAGGCTTTATAAATAGCCAAATTATGACCTATTTACAAAATAAGCCCGGCCTGACGAAGGCCCCTGTCGGGCGGCACGACCTATTTCCACCCCTATATGTCCCAATATATTAGTCATATTTTCTTAAATAACAAATTCCTTATACTCATAAAATATTAATTTCACTACACTCGCATACATTAGTTACCGTATCCGGTTAATATGTGTTTAATTGACCGGGACTGAAAGAATATATGATTATATTAAGTTTTTTATTTTTTAGAATCGATTGGATTGAGTCTATCAACTTTAAAAATTACAGTTATATCACAATTAAGAGAGAACACAAATGTTTTATAATTTTTTTAATATTATTCTGGGTATAATTTAGTTATTTTGAATTTATATTTTTAAATTGTTTAATTAAAAGGTTAATAAAAAAAATTTCGTTCTCTCAAAATAGATAGCAGCTCTTTGTATTTCGTTAGGTTGCTATTTATATATTGTTCTCTTCGCCGAGTTTTAATACTATTATATTTGTTAAACATTTGCACCTCTAATTTTTATGATATATGTTTAATTTATGGAGCATAGTTTTAATTTTTACTGTTTATTCTCAACTCTTAGGGGGCGTTTGGTTGGTGGGTTTCGGAATGACGGAATGAAGATTCTGAAACCCACTGTTTGGTTAAAGGGTATAAGAATGAAAAAATGAGAATGATACCTAAATACTTGGGAATCACCAAAACCCTCCAAAATGGTGGATTTCATTTTCATTCCCATACCAAAATTATTTATTTCATATTATTTTATAATTAGTTTCTTATTTATTTATTTTTATAATATTATTCTAAAATATTTTGATATTTATATTATTTTATAATATTATATGTTGTTATAATTATATATTATTTTTCTAATATATTAAAATAATAATATTATTATATTAATCATTTATTTTTATCTTAATTTTATACTTTATAAAATAAATAAGGAGATAAATATATTATTTATTTATTTTAATATGATTGTATTTTCTTAAATTTTTATTATTAAATTAATTATTTATTTCTTATTTTTAATTCATTTTATTTATAATTATTTTCTTATTTATTTACTTTTTCTTGTTTTTATAATATTATATGTTATTATAATTATATATTATTTTTTATATATATTATAATAATTATAAAATCAATCATTTATTTTGTATCTTAATTTTATATTTTTTAAAACAAATAAGAAGATAAATAGATTATTTATTTATTTTAACATGATTTTATTTTGTTATTTTTTATTATTAAATTAATTATTATTTGCTTAATATTTTAATTATTTTATAAACCTATAAACTTAAAAAATCAATATCAGAATTGAAAATGATTCCAAAACGCATCAAGTTAACCAAACAATTTTACTTATTTATTCATTCATTTTATATTTATAATTAAAAGAATTCTATATTTTATAATTGTGCTGCGTTGTATATAGATTCAAAAAATATATATAATAAGTAACACATCAATATTCAAATTCACCATCATAAAACATCACAAGATCGTTCTGTCATCATCAATCGAGTTCACATATATTTAAAAACACATGAAATGAATTGTTTTAAAGGAATTAAACCGCCCCTTTTTATTATATATACTTTTTGGTATGAAAAAGTCGGTTTGTATAGACATGTTTACCATTATTTGATAATAAAATTTAGTTCCAAGTCAAATCTATATATTGTCCAAGGAAGAAATATTTGTCACTTAAGTTTCTGGAAGTTTCCATAAAGTATTTGCCCACTGCTTAATGATATCATTGCTTACTAATTATCACCCTACTTTACGTTAGATATTTTACCAAATGATCTTTTATTAATAAAGGCACATTGAAAAAGAAAGTTTTAGTTGTGTATAATCTGATAAAACATCCATGATTATTGTGATTCATATATGCTCGTAAAATATTCATAATTGTCAATTCAGACTCAAAAGATACTTTAACTATCGATTCAGGACCCGAAAGATAATTTTTCAATCTAGGATCCGAAAGTTCAAACAATTCTCAATCCAGGACTGATATTGATTATTGAGGTTCTGAATTGAGAATTGTATGATCTTTTCGAGTCCTGAATTGAGAACTTTTATAATCTTTCAGATCCTGAATCAATAATTAAACAATCTTTCGGATTCTGAATTGATAATACTCTTTAAAAATTAATATAGAGCATACATATAATTTTGCACCATAAAATCATCACATAATACACTCTACATATAAATTAAAATATCACCTATAATACAAGTGAATACATCAACACACAATACACTTTACAACAAAGTGTTTATCATCAATAACCTTGTAAAAGAATCATCTTTATTCAATGGAGTCACATGCCAAGCTTTTAGAACAATCTAGAATGAATAATGGAGGCATGGAATAAAGTGTCTACAATATTTATCTATGTTAATGTTTGTCAACTACATAAAAATAAAAACAAAAAAAGATAAAAGATGGTTTTCAAATCAAGGGCACAAAGAGCCCATAGTAATTAATAATATAAATTACTCGAGCAAGTCAATTACGATTGATAATTACAAGCAACATAATATCTTAAGTTAATGCGAAAAATCGAGGACCGTTGGATCCCTACGTGGAGGACTAGGAGCCGTCGATGTCGTTTTCCATTTGGAGTAGTGGTGGGACCCTTTGGTTTTATTTGAGCTAATGGTGGGCTAGTGGACAAATTTTGGACGGTTGGAAGATTGAAATTTGATACTAATATTCTCTTTGAATGATGTGATTTTGCACTAAACTATGATAATTAAATCGATTTAAGTATAAGGTCACGATCTTTTAGTGTAGTGTCAATTCTCTAAGTAAAGAGGCTTCAAATTTTATATATTGATTGTTTTAAATAAACGTGTTGTTGAAATTTGAAATTGACTAGGGTTTTTTCTTAGATATATGTAACTTTTTTTTTTAAATATCACAAATAAAAATATTTCACATTTGCATGAGTTAATTACAGTGATATTAAAATTATATATTTGATTATACTGAATGAGGTTTTATTTTCACGTAAACGATGATACTAATTTACTTTCCAACTTTCTTTAGCAAATCACTTAAAAAAATTCGCAAATTAGCGAAGGAATATTAGGGACGGAAAAATCTTTTGCTAAATAAACCTAAAGTTTTAATTGTGAACCACTTTTTGATCGGTCAAACTATTCCGAACCAATCTGGTCCAACCTTGAAATCTAGTAATTGCGTTTGTAAGGTTTTGAACTCGATACCTCCCTCGTGCAAGCCTTAATTGTTATCGCTACACTAAATACAATTATCAATTTTTATATTTCTTAAAAAAATATATAATAAAAAATGAAAAAGAATTAGCGACGAAATTCAAATGGAATCTTCCATTGCAATTTTATCGCTATATTTAAAAATTAATTATGTCGCAATTTCGTCGGTAATTCACCGTTAAATGATGACCTATTTTTTTGTTCAGTCACAATTTTAATTTTTTTTTAGTGAATGATATTTCGTGGGTCCCAAATATACATGGGAAGGTCTTGGGTTAGGCAGGTTTAGGCGGGTTTTATTCATTAACTCAAGCCCAAACCCATATAATATACCCTAATTGGGATTAATAAACCCTATTTGGAATGGATCAACCCATATGAGTAGGATAAAACCCGCCTAAACCGTTTAGGCCTGCCTAACGCAAGCTTTTGCCAATATACAAATGTTTGTTTTGGTTTTCCAAATGTGGAAGATATGGAGTAATTCTTGTTAAAATCATTTAAAAGATACCTATAGTCGGGTCTTTTTTAATAATCTAGGTCTCATAACCAAAAATCCTCGAATGGTTTTCTTTTATAATTTATTAAATCTTCTCTTTTTTCTTAACTAAAAAGATAGTATAGGGTTTTCGTTATCTGGAGTGGGCTCACGGGCTCACTAAATATTAGTTTTAGGCCCATTATAAATACAATGACTATCATTACAATAATTGAGGCTATTTCGTGAATTAGGCCTCCATGTAAGTCTCACTCCATTTTGATAATAATAATAATAATAATAATAATAATAATAATAATAATATTATGAGACTTTAATAAGGAAGCTTCATTAATGTCGAGATTCATATTTGTTTGTACATTCGTAAGTCACATACAAGATCCGATGTGTGAATTTTTATTCAGTCTCAAACATATTATACATATTAAAATAAAATCGTAAGCAGAAAATGGTAAATTTTAGTTACATTACATTAAATAAACTATTTAGTTAAATGATTATGAAGTGAAAGATTCCATATATAATATATTATATTTATATTATAATATGTTACATTACTTTATTATATATTATTATATATTTGAGAAAAAAATTAATTACTTCAAATCAAATTATTTTTTGAGTATTTATCCACACTTCAGATATTATATGATTTCGAACAACAATAGTATAATATATTTTAGTTTAATATATTTTATAAATATATAAGTTACAATTAACTTTAATTAGTTTAAAAATTAGTATATAGATATTACAACATTTTATTTTATTTTTAAGATTTAGTTAAATTTCAACAACTAAAATATTGCGAAAATTGAATTGATTAAATTTTAATCCCATATAAAATTAAAAAATATGCAACCTTTTTATGTTTTATTATATTCCAAGACAAATTGATCAAATAAATTTCAAATGTTTCTAAATTTAATTATTTAATATTCTATATTTCATAGTAGATATTTAAAGGAATTATTTTGAGAAATTATCCAAAAAAAATGTTTATGAGATTACATAAAAAATAATAATAGCGCAAAAATCCGAATCTTACTGCTCATGATATTTATAAGGATTTATAAAAATAAAATATTATATTTCTTAATTTATGTAACAATTAATCTAAAAATAAATAAATTAATTGATTTGAAAAATGATCAACTAAAAATATTAATTAGAGAGTCAACATAAATATCAATATATATTAAATTTATAAACTTTTTTATTTAATTCAAATCAATAAATAATCATAAAAAATGCAATCAATGGATTATAATAAAATCTAATTCTCGCACGAGTGTTATACTAGTTCATATAATTATTAACCCTGAATTATTCCAACGTAAACCGAAATCGGTGTCTTACTTTAATATTCTCTTCTAAATTCTATATATCTTCATTCCTCTCTTTCTTCCCAAAATTATTTGAAAATCAAATTAATTATATTTACCCCAGTTCATTGTTTCGTTTGTTGCAACCCAAAAATATAACAATCTATTTGTAGCCCATCATAAAAGAAAATTATTTTTGCCTCCACTTAACTTCAACTCCTTCGTATCATATATATTTTTTTAATTTTCATCAATCTTTTCATCTTTACGAGGGGGCTATCACAGAAAATGTCAGATCACAATACTATAAAAATAAAAATAATTTCTGGCTGAGGGGCTGAAACCCCCTAGCCTTTATGTGCATCTGCTCCTATCCACTAAGCACCCCGTGTAGTTAGCCCTGTACATTATTTGTAAAATGTGCATGTTGGTTAGGGATGGTTCGACACGGTATACCGCACATTCTCCTCCATACCTTATCCCTTACTGAAATTTTCGGTATGAGGAAAACTCATACCGTTACCGTACCGAAGTTTTCGGTATACCTTAGTTCGGTATGATTTCGGTATGAGTCGGTATGGTTTCGGTATGAGATAATTCATATACTATTACTTCGACATATCGAATTCTTGAAATAATTTCAATATGATTTTGACATGATATAATTTATATACCACTTATCTTATCATTCTTCCAATATACGCTTAACATACCAAATTTTTTTGATATATTTTGATTTTTACGATTTTTTCTGTTGATATTTATTTTAGAAATATGTTTATATCAATAATATTGTTAGGTGAAAAGAGAAGATATGATTTCATTCTTAATTTATATGATTTTATTTTTTCATTTATTATTTTTAAAATAATAATAAAAATAAAAAATATTATTATATTTTCGGTACGGTATGTGCCAGTATACCTTCAATATTAGGATTGTCATACCGTTACCGTACCTAAAATTTTCGGTACGGTATGATACCTTACCGAAAATTATGGTATACCAAAAATTCGATAACTTCGGTATTTTTTCGATACGATATGTCCGGTATTTTGATATTTCGGTATTTTTCCCCATCCCTAATGTTGATGATGTGAAGGCTAATGAGGTGCAGGGAGAAATTTAAATTATTTTGACTCTCATGCTTTTAGCTATATATATATGATGAAATACATTTTCACATATATACTTCAATTTTAATTTCCGTTGATTTAAACTATTTATTGTGTGTGGCTGTAGCTTGCGTGTCACTAAGTTGTTTCAACTTAGATGATGCGGCATTAGTTTATTTTAAGTGTGAGTTGTATGAGATAAATACATCCTTTTTGTATTTTGTTTTGAGAGAACACATTTTCTGAGAACAGGGGTGAGTCTCACGAGAAGTGTGAGAATATCTTTTTCTTCCTGGGCTTGGGTTAAGGTGTGAGAGTGAGAGCTGCTGTGATTGCAGGTTCACAGTCTGGTGTTACTGCTTATAATCTCATCTTGTTTCTTCCTCTAATAAATCTCGTCATTCACCGCTAGATCTCTAGCTGAACCACATTAAATTGTTGTGCCTCTTCTTATTTTTTTTCCCAATTAGTTTCTTAACTTTCTTTAACACTATTTCTTTTGTCTAAACTAAAATCATGTTTTAGCTAAGTTTACCCTACTCGAAGAGCTTCAATTTCTCTTCGGGGAGAGGCCGTATTATATTCTTTATTCCTAAGTTGGCTTGAACTATGCGTAGGTTTTTTGATTTGCCTTAATGCTGTTGTGATGCTTCAACATTTTCTTTCTGCAAATGTCTTAATAATGTTTAATCAACTCATGTCTCCATGCTGTATTTCTGATACGCCTCATCAAATAAATATTTATTTAAAAATGGGGGTGTGATATTTAAGATATAATGTAACAAATTAGTTATAATTTACTCCATCCGTCCCTTTGAAGTAGTCCCATTTTTTTTTGGGCACGAGAATTAAGGGTTGTGAGTGTAGTGAAATTAATATTTTATTGATGAGTGTGAAAAAATTTGCCATTTTAGGAAAATGAGACAATTCTATATGACAGACAAAAAAGGAAAATGAGACTATGAGACAGAAGGAATAGTATTTATCAAATAATAAATACAAAGGTTAAATAATGAAATATAATACATCATTATAGAAGAACAATTATGAATAATAAAAATTGAACAAAAACGAAGAAAAGAAAAAAAAAAACTACTAGAAAAACTAAAAAATAAAAAAAATAAAAAGAAATAAGTGGATAAATCACATAAAATATATTTCAAGAGAAATAATTGAAATAACCACCACAACATCTAGACCAAAGTTCTTTATTTCATATAAAACAAACATGAAATATAAATATTATAATTTATCACAACCACTTATTTGATTAGATGAAATAGATAAGATCCATCCATTCTTATTTATTCTTATATGATCATAACTCAAAGGTGGATTCACATAGAGCTTGTGAGCATATGGGTGCTGGGTGCTCCATTCTCCTCTGCAATGAAAACCCTCAAACGCCACACGAGTTGGTCCAAATCATCCTCTCTCTTAATGAGGCTGAGACGAACGTAACTATCATCCGCATCGAAGTCCCTCCCCGCCCTCCCCACAATCTTGGCTGCCTTCATCACCTCAGAGACAACTTTTAGTTTGGAGCTGATCGATGACTCAGAGACACTGATCTAAGACACCAGCCTGGATCATCTCCAGTTTACAAAGTGGTTCCTACTAGCACGAAGAGAAAAAGAGAAAAAAGACAGAAAAATCACCAAATATCAGTCTTTAAATTCACTAAAGACTGATGAAGCATTTAGCATTTAGCAATTCAGATTCCTCGGACTTGCAAAGCCGTTCTGACTCAAAAGAAGAGTGTCAACATCTTGTATCAGAAAAAGACAAAGCTCAGGAAAAGCACCATGCTCCCGTCAGAAAATAAACATATCCGATTAAATGATGCTCAAATATCTCTAAACGGTTACAATTTAAATTCCTCATACTTCGTGTATAAATACACGAAGAATCCAGAGTAATATACATAAGAACAAAAAAAGCACCAAAACTCTATGCAATTTAAATCTCGATCTTTTCTATCATCTAGGCTATCTCTTAGCCTACCGTGTGTCATCTTTAGAACACGAGACTCTCAACTTCTAAGCTTGAATAACTTTATTGGTGTTCTTTCTCTTCTAGAAAGAACACAACAGTCACTGCAGATCTCCAACAGTGATTCTTACGGGCGTCTAGTGATAGCGCATTTCGCAACGCGCTAAAACTGCAAGTGTATAAACCACTGTAGAGGGCAAGTAATAAGTTATCAAACTCAAGGATTGCAGGCTTGAAGTACAATCAAGCACTAAAACATAGATATCTTACTACTATCAAGAAAAATCGGTAAGAGAAGTTGTTTATCTATCGTAGGCAATATTGAAAAGTAGATATTTAAAATATGGGAAATCAGGATTCCAGGGCAATCCACTATATATGAAGAACAATTAAACAATATTTATTCAATTCAATTCCAATTTAATTTCCAAACACATAGGTTAATCGCATTTATGTTATCAGGTAATTCTTTCGAACTCTAAACCATAACATGGATATAAAAGTCCTAATGACTCCTTCCGGATGCACAGGAGGACTTCTACTCTTGATAAAAACCTTAGATTTTCAAAACCCTTTAATAATTCAAATTCCTTCCGGACATTCAACTTATTAAATCTAATTATCCTGCATCTTATTGATAACCCTAGACCTTCCAGTTCAAGAATTAACAATCAATCCGCCATCAATGGCCAGGATCAAGCAAATAATTGAAACTCAGGCATAATCAGAATATAAATGAAAAAGGAAAATTAAATCAAATAAATAATTGTAAAACGTGAACAAGTTTCAAACCCAAGAATCAACAAAGGACTCAGCCAATCATACTAAGTTCCATGAATACAGAGAAGAAAAGAGTCATAGATAAAGAAAACATGGATACCCAAAACCCGTAGTCTTCGATTCCAAGTCTTCAATCTTTGTTCTTCAAAGTCTGCTCCGTTCTAGCTTTCTCCAGAGGTTTGTCTCTTAAAATAATGATGAAGGGTCGATTTTATGATTTGGAAGCCTCTATTTATACCTATCTTATTTAAACCCAAAAAAAAATATGAGATTTGGACAAAAATTCATCACTTATTACCCGATCGGCGACCCGTAAAACAATATCGGCGATTACCATTTTTGTCAACGGGCCGCCAAAGTTTTTTAGAACACCTCGGGCTAAAATTGCAAACTCGGCGACCAAATTGCAATTTAGGCGATCGTCGATTTTACTTTTTTGGTCGCCATTCTCGTCACAAACGGGAATTGTACCTTTTCGTCGATCTTTTCTCACTTCTTTCTTTCCCCGATGCAAGATAGCATCGATTTGCCCCATGATACTTAGTCAAATCTTGTAAACAACTCAATTGTGCGTGAAATCTGCATAAACAACCAAAAACCAAACCAAACGTAATAATTCCTTAAAGAATATGAATAATGCATAGAAATACCACGTAACAATCTAATCTAAGGCCAATTGTTAGCACGAAATGAGTGTTTATCATCTAACCAACTAGTTCGACAACTTGGGTACTATAAAGCTCTCAACTCCGGAGGAGTAGGCTGCGTGGTGTGCCCACACTCCAAATCTGCGAAGCCGAAGGGACCAAAGGCCTAGACAAGTGAGCTAGTGGACTGGTAGACACTAGCATCTATTCGCTAGCGATAGATATCGAGACCCGTCTGTAACAGAATCTTATTGAATTTCCAGTCCACGGTCTGAAGAGAGGACGTAGGACTTTAGGCTCCGAACCTCTATAAATTCCTTGTTTTTTTACTACTTTCTTACATTTCTACAAGGTTTTTAAAACTTAACACATTCTAGTGTTGAAGTATATTCGAACTGAACATTAAACTCTCTGCTCATTGACAAATTGTTTTCAGAAACACAAACTGGTCAAAAATTACCAGTTTGTAAGTGCAAGTTTAGATCTTAAAATTTTCGCCACACTATACATAATTCCACTGGCGGATCTATGTAGGGGCTAGGGGGCCTAGCCCGAATTTTTTTCTTTTTTGTAGTATCATGATCCGATTTTTTATGGTATAGCCCCTCGTATAGATGAAAAAATGGATGAAAATAAGGAAAAATATGATATAAAAAGATTGAAGTTAAGGTGAAGGTGAAAAAAAAAATTTCCAACTCCCCTCCGAAAAATTTTCTGGATCCGTCATTGCATAATTCTTATATCCCAAATAAACCAATGCTTATTTTTGTTTTCCGAATGTCGAAGATATGGAGTAATTCTTGTTTAAATCATTTATTAAATATACAACTCACATTAATCAACAATTATATGTTTTGAGGAACTCGTGAAAATATGGACATGTTAGAAAATTTATTTCTCGAATTCAATTTTCTAATAGCTTTCTTAATCCGTGTGAAAACTCTAATTAACTCTGATTTATGGGCCAACAAGTACTAGAAAAAAACATATAATATCTGTCTCAAACAACAGAGTTTGAATTTTATTCAATATATATGGAACAGAAAAAATGGAAACTCCAATACAACCATATATATATGGAGGTTCCTTGTGATGATCCTACTATGCAGCACCATTCTTCTCTGCAACCAGATCGCTCAAGCGTCTCACAAGTAAGTTGAAATCATCATCTCTCCTGATCAGGCTGAGACGAATGTAACGATCGTCGGCATCGAACAGCCTCCCCTCCCGCCCCACTATCTTGGCTGCCTCCATCACCGCCGTGCAGTTCCGTTCCTCCTCTCTCACACATTTCACCCATGCATACGCTGCCATTCCATTCATACATGCATGCAAAACCAATTAATTAATAATCAAGCAACAATTAAAACACAATCAAGCAAACGTGTGGTAATCAAGAAAAGAGCAAAACATAATCAAACAATGTTGTAAACATAATCAAACAACGTTCTTATATTTTTCTCACTGGAGACTTTTTCTCATAGGGTAGTAATTATATGATAACACCTTGTTAAATAATAACATAATAACTACAAAATGTACCTATCCAGGGCTCAAAATGCATCATCTAGAGCAAAAAAAAAAAAAATGCAGCTGCTTAGAGCATTTTTTTGTGTAGGATCGATGAATCCTTAAAAAATGCACAAATTCCACATAATAAAATAGTCAGTGCAACAATTCTGCTATAAAAAATGTGCATTTCTTTATGCATCTTTCAGCCATGACAAATGCATTTCATTATATAGATGAATTAATATATGATCATATATATATATATAGTGTATACACCTGGAGATGGTCCTCGGCGTCGACCATAAAAGTTGCAGAAGTGATGAGGGATTTTTTGGATTTGGAAACGAGTGGATGAAGAGAAGATTTGGGCGAGTTTGAGCCAACGTTGCCGCATAGTAGTGTAAGCAAAGTGGAAGATATGGGTGGCGTTGCCGTGGAGGACTGTTCTAAGAAGTTGAAGAGATCTGAGTTGAGTGTCTCTCGAGGTTCCGAATTCTGCTAAGTCCATAAATTCAAGCATGTTGTCATAGATACTCTTGTCCCTAACCAAAGCCCATCTGTCCAATTTTATCAAATTGTTAATCCTCAACATCATACATACATGTAAATTAATTCTAAAAAACTCAAGAAAAAGAAAATGCAAATACCCAAATCTACTTCCAGCATGGCCAGTGAGTTTGGACAACGTAAATATCATGACATCTTCATCTGCAGGGGCCGGAATTGCAGAAAAATGAGGCCAATAATAAGCACGGTCATGAATAGTCTTCACCTTAGGTCCTCGCAAAACTGCCTCTCTCAAGTTCCCATCTGGATTATTTGGTGATGTTACATACTCTATCACATGATGATCTGCTCCATCATCACTCTCACTAATGTTGGCCCATATGGTGTCGTCGAACTCGAATCGGGCTGTCTCGAAGTAATTGGTTTGGCTCCTGTATGCCTGCATTTTTATCGATTCAGAACTAACATAATACAAGATTTCAGAGAGTTCCATGGGCTACTGACGAAATACCGAGGTTTATACCTAATTCTTCATTTAAGTACTTATGTATGTAACATACTTGTAGATTTCATCGAGATGATCGATTCAGAACTAACATAATACTTGCTTAATGCATGAGTAATTAAGTTGAGATGATAATATTACCGGGTAGTAGGGAGGCTGGGCGACAACTCTTGCAGGTGAGGTAAGGTTGATGGAGAGTGCATAAACAGCAGCAGTAAGGAGCTGTGTAGATCCGGTTCCGAAAATTATATATTTATCTCGTGCAACTGCATTCTTGGCTGTGGAATGAAGTTTGCGAATTAGGTTTTCGAGTTGTTGAGAGATGTAAGAGCTGTCTGGGAATGAATAGCTCATTCTGTGCCACCCTGATATAACAACTGCACTTCTTGCTGCATTCTGCATCCAAAATGGCTCCAAGAATGTTGGGTCCCCACTGCAAATATATATATATATATATGCAATTAGGTATATCTAATCCAACCTGAGTCTAGTTGAGTCAAGTTTGCTATGATGCTCATAAATCCATACTACGATGCTCAAGTTTGCTTCGTTCAATAAACGAGCTTCACTAATTAAACGAGCTCGAATGAACTTTTATCGAGTCGAGATCACAGTAGCTCATGAACATTTTGGTTCATTTACACCCCTATATCTATATGCAATGCATTCAATTGAGAGAGAGAGAGACCTATTAGCATCAGCAGCACAATCAGAAAGGAAGAGGGAGCAATTAGGGCCAGCATAGCATTTGTTGCACTCACAAACAGGCTTATCACCAACTCTCAATCCATCAACATAAGCTCTGCCATGGCCAGAGCAATCAATGGAAGCAACAGCTTCTGCTTCTGCTGCAGCTCTTCTACTCCAACTCAGCTTCTTCTTCTTCTTCAATTCTTTCGCACTCGTCACCACAAATATATTCAGACTAATCCAAAACAAAATAATGCACACACCACATAACCTCATGCTTGTTTTGCTTCTCACCAGAAATAATGCACACACCACAAAATAATGGATTGAGGTTTTTTCCTAATTTATAGGGCTAATAAATTAGCATTTCACATCTGATATGTATCCTCATTTTTTGGAAACAATAATTCTTTTTTATAATTCTTGTGATATTATGTATTTTAGGTATTGAAAAAAAAAGATATGTTGATCGATTTTACTTTTTTGTGTAGTGAATATTTATATATAGAAAACATTGGTTTCCATAATTTCCGTTTAGCAATATTAAATCAGCATTAAAATAGTATTATTGGAATATATTTTACCATAATCATGCAATATTTTGTATATACATTAATCTTAGTCAATTTAATTTCTTCATTCCTTGATATATATTGTTGATATTCCTTAAATCGCTCCATAAGTTTTGCCATAGATGTTTATTCCCTTCTTCATTAATTCTCTGCAATACAATAATTTTTGAGAAAATAATTTAAAATAGCAAAAAATTAAAAACACATTCAAAAAATGACAACTCTAATGAATAAATGCACAAAATAACAAAAGTTTAATGAAAAATCTGATTTATCCTTAAAGATCACTTAATTATTTAAAAGTGTATAATCAAATCAAATCCCATGATTATGTTAACAATTATAACATGTTTTAATTATAGAAATAAGTTGAAACTAACGGCCATATGAAAATTAAAAAAATTTACAATTAATTAAATGTATGTAATTTCACACCAAACTAAAATAATTTAATTTGTATCCCTTTTAATTATAAATTTAATTCGCACCACCATGTAACTGAATTCACAATCCTTATTTGTATCATAAAAATATGAGTTCACATTACCCTTTAATAATTTGAATTTTTTTTTAAATGAATCAGCAATTTCATAAAATGGCTCAATTTGACTATTAATTCAAAATGAAATCCAAATTTACGTATCTAATTATTTAGATTTTACTTCCAATTAACTTTAATAATTGGAAATTATAGAAATTCTATTTTATGCCAATATTTCCCAATTAAAATGACTCAGATTTTGAATAATTCAAAATGAAATTTGTTAAGGTTCTTTTACAAGAATTTTTGAGTTTTTAGGAAATAACAAGTTCAATAAATAAAGCAATAAATATGAATTTAATTTAATTTTAATTTGAATTTAATTTTTTAGATTTATAATTAAAATTCGGGCGTGAATTTAAAACTTCATTGGAAAGACAATTTAAATATTTGGATTTATAATTCACGCTAGGGAGTGAATTTAAAACGAAATTGGAATTTCAATTTAATTATCTAAATTCATCCTTTAGGTACTTGTAAAACTTACTTAATTAATATATTTAATTTCTCCCACGAAAGAGTTGGGAATTTGTGAATTTTTGAAAGAAAAAAAATTGAACAAAATGTGTTATTTTACAATTTTCCTAATAATTTTTTGACCATGCAACAATTTAAGTTTTATATTTCTAAATTTGATCCCTTATTAGATTATTGTTTCCATAAATTATAGAAACTTATTTTCGGAGAGTTTTCGGAAAAAATAATCTTAAAGGTCCTACTTTCAATAATATAGATATAATTATAGATTTATTAGCTTTATTCAATATAACATTATAGAATAATGTTAATTTCTTTTGGTATAAATTGTCTTTAGCAGTAGATAATATTTTATTTAAATAAATTTATGATATTAAGTGGCAAAGAAAAATTTTATAATCATTTTATGTAAACATAAATAAAAAGTATTATTATAAAAAGCGTATATACATGTAAATAATTGATAATTATGTATGATTACAAATATTAATTATTTACAGATTTCAATAAAATAATTAGTAATATTTATTATGTACTTACCATATTTAATATTACTTATCTAGTATAGTATATTATATTGCAAGTTTACATTAGGCAAGTGTTTTATGTGGGAAAATTTTTGGGTGGGAATTTTGCCTTTTAGTATACAGTAGAAACTCTATAAATTAATACTCGATTAATTAATAAAATCTTTAAAATAATAATTTTTGTCGGTCCCGACTCGGGGATAGGGTGCTAAATTAATAATTCGCTAAAATTATAAGATAATACATTTTTTATAATTTCTATAGGTTCCATATAAAATATAAATTAATAATTAATAAATTAAAATATAAAATATATTTTATCTTGCATTTATATACATAATATTTTTTAATGTCTATAAATTGAGACATTGAACATTAAGAATATAATTATATGAGAGATTGAAGGACTCTTTCAAATCAGGTCCTCATTTGATGTACAAAAATTAAATAGAAGTTTGAAAGGTAAGTGAATTGAATATTTTATTATAAATTAATAAAATATTAATTAATGTATAAATTAATAATTATTAATTTATAGTTTAATTAATAACTCTTTTAATTAATAAATTCTTGAGTTCCCAAGAGTATTAATTTATAGAGTTTATACTGTATATAGATATAGATTTATATTTGCTTTGGATTCGAACTTTTTGTTTTCTAAGACTTTTAAATTAGAAGAAGATTCAAAGGGAGGAATATATATAAGCTTTGTAGCGGAGAAATTGACGACATATCGAATAAAATAATTAATTTAGGATAAAAACTTGTACGAGTCCGATTCACAAGATTTTTTTATACCGATCTAAACCTATTTGTATATTTCAACAAGATTTTTAAGAAAATGATGTACTTTCATTTAGTAAATAATGTATATTTAGTCTTTATTCAGTAAATTATGTATTTTTATACATTAAATGAAGTATATAATCTTTATTCAATAAATTAATAATGTATTTTTCCTAGTAAATGATAGATTTTTATCTTTATTTAATAAATAATTTATTTTTATTCAGTAAATATTGCATAAAATTCTTTCTATAATATGGATCTTGTGAGTTGTGAGATCCATATCATTCTCTCATCTCTTATTTTAGTATTAAAAACTTGTTGACTAATCTTGGATGAATTTTAAAAAATTACCTATTTAATTAAGAAAAAAAAATTCTTCAATTAAAGACTGTTAAGATCCTCTATTGGCATGGAATACTTGTCAAGAAAACTATTAAAATTGTATGTTACGTAAAGGAAGGATTTGGTACCATTGGACTGTAGGAGTGTACATGGTTTGGTCCAAACCGGTCAAACCGAAATGATTTGGTCGGTTTGACCGGTTTGACAAGTGCAAAAATCGATCGGCCGGACCGTAAGTTTCAAACCGTATTAATTGGTTTGTTCCACTGTTTGAGCAGAGAAACCGGTTGTTTGGACCGGACCAGACCGTTTATACTAATAATAAATATTTAGATTATATTTTATACTAAAAGTGAAAATATAGTACATTTAGTATAGTGGTTCTATCTAGATTTTAGTTTTTAAGAGGTATGAGATCAAATTATCTATGCAACATAATATAATTTTTATTTTTCTCATACATTTTTATTTATTTTTTAAAATCTAAAATAAAACCTAAACTATCAAATATTTCAATCTCATTTTAATTCTTTTTCTAAATTTTATTTATTTTTTGAAATATAAAATAAATTTTAAATTATCTAATATTCCAATCTCACAATTTTATTCAAATGTCTCTCTTTATCCTTATTGTCTTCTCTATTCTCTGGGCAAGCTTCATCGTTATCGTATCTTATTAATTTCACCATACTATTATTTTTGAGAATGTGATATGAACTATTATTTTTTGATGTCATTAATTGTTTGTTTTTATTAAGATTGTCTCGTACATTGCCGATGAGAGCCACTATTAGTTTTTTTTTAATTTCTCAAATAAATTGTGGCTAAAAATACGAGATTTTTCTATGTTTTGACTTTGCCCGTTAACGTCGTATTTCAAACCGTTAAACCGACCGAATCAAACCGTTTTATTTGGTTTGGTTTGAAATATTAATTTGGCCGGTTTGGTTTGAGAAATTTTTAAACCGTATTATTTGGTTTGGTCCATACTTCAACCCTCAAACCGGACCATGTACACCCCTATTGGACTGTGTGAAAGTTGTGATTAGGAGAATTAAAGGAGTACAAGACTGTGTTCAGTTCGAGATGCAAATGATTTAAACATTTTATATATGTATAATATAATTATAAGTTTGAATTTTAATATAGGTAGGGTAGGATTTAAGTTATTGTATTTTGATCCATCTTATCGAGCTTATTTGTGTAAAAGAAGAATGATAATCGGTGGGTTTCAATAAACTATTAAGATTCAAAAATGAATAGATTCTATCTTTTGAAAAGTACATTTTCCAACAACAAACTTTTATAAATGAAAATGATTTGATTTTTTTTTTTTTCATGCGGTAAATCATAATCAAATTTATAGTCACTATAAAATTATCTCGAACACTCAATACTATTCCTAATCTATATATATATATATTAAAATAACATTGGAGTGTATAATCGAAAATTTACAGTTATATTAATTAAATTATTAAATCTATTCATTATAAAGTGATAATTATTGTACTTAATGAAAATGTATAAATGAATTTATGACCATTTTAAGAAAAAATATCTAAAATGAAGCACAAATTCACATTAAAAATGATATTAATATAAAAATTTAAGAAAATAATAATTATTTTACTTAATTCATCTCTCAATTAATCTTATGTTGTTTTATTATATATTCTTAAAGTAATTTTAAATCAAATATGAAAATATGATAAAAAGACATAAATTTTGTTATTTTAATATGTTGAAATAAAAAATATATTAGAATCTAAAATTGTACAGTAAAAATGAAAGATGAAAAAAAATTAGAATATTGTAATAGCTTTAAAATAAAATAAAATAATAGATCATTTTAAAAGGTCGAGTTATAATTTAAAATTATGATATCACAATATAGTTAAAATAAATTAAAATGTGAAAACTATTATTGCAAAAAATATTATTATGCCAATATTGTAAAATAAAATTTAAAAACTATTAGAATATCATACTACAAATGAAATAAACAAGAAATAATATCAATACATTACACTTCAATATATATAGGATCTCAAGAAGACAAATAAAAGTGAAATTAATTTATACATTGTTCCAATGAGAGAAAGGGAGAATAGAATCAAACAAAAGAATATTGAATGAGATTTGTGTTTGGTTCAGCGGTAACGCTCACAGTACGCGTGCGGGAGGTGCCGAGTTCGAATTTCCTTGGATGCAGACCACCAAATTTGACGACATCATGTGTCAGAAAAAACGTAAGAACGAGAAAAAGCACCAAAACTTTGTGCAAGTTAAATCTCGAGCTTTTTAATCATCTAAGCTATCTCTCATTCTACCGTGTGTCATCTTTCAAACACGAGACCCTCTAAGCTCGAGTAACTTTGATGAATGAGTCCCAACATATATAAAAGACACCTAAGATTGGGTCTTTTTAAATAATCTTAGCGGTGAACGTACGTCTCATAAACAAAAATCTTCGAATAATTTCTTTTATAATCTATTTATTTTCTTTTCCTGAATAAAAAAGATACTATAGGCTTTATGTTATCTGGGGTAGGCTCACTAAATCTTAGTTTTAGCTAACTATGATGACTATCGCTACAATAATTGAGGTTATTTCGTGAAGGCCTCAGGTAAGTCTACTCCATTTTCATAATAATAATAATAATAATAATATTATGATGATGATGGGGTTTTAATTACATACAACATCTGAAGAGCTGATGTATGAATTTTCCTTCAGTTTAAAACATATTATATATATACATGTAATAATATCTGTCTCAAACAACAGAATTTGAATTTTATTCAATATAAATGGAACAGAAAAATTGGAAAAGTTTAACTTTAGATGAGAGATTTATTTTATTTTGGTGTTGGAAACTCCAACCCCTACTTTAATTTGTATACAATCATATATGGAGAAGTTCCTTGTGATGATCCTACTATGCAGCACCATTCTCCTCTGCAACCAGATCGCTCAAGCGACTCACAAGTAAGTTGAAATCATCATCTCTCCTGATCAGGCTCAGACGAACGTAACGATCGTCGGCATCGAACAGCCTCCCCTCCCGCCCCACTATCTTGGCTGCCTCCATCACCGCCGTGCAGTTCCGTTCCTCCTCTTTCACACATTTCACCCATGCATATGCTGCCATTCCATTCGTATATGTAAATCAATGGTTGATATGCAATCAAATAACAATTAAAACATAATCAAGCAACATAATAACAAGCAACAACTAAAACACAGTCAACCAAACGTGGTAATCAAGCAATGATGAAAACACAACCAAGTAATATTGTAAACATAATCAAACAACATTCTTATTTTCTCACGAAATACTTTTTTGTCACCGGATTCAATCCCTTTATATATATGGTAGTAATTATATGATAATACATCCTTAAATAATAACTTAATAACTGCAAAATGCACCTATCCATGCTTTTAAAAAGCGTTATGCGGGGCATTTTTTGTGCAGGATCAATGAATTTTTAAAAAAAGCACCAAATCCACATGTAAAATGTTATTATCTTTAGGTTTTGATAAAAAAAATGCACCAATTCTGCATAAAAAAATATTAGTATATGTTAGCATATGTAAATGGATTAGTATATGATCATATATATATATATAGTATATACACCTGGAGATGGTCCTCGGAGTCGACCATAGAAGTTGCAGAACTGATCAGGAATTTCTTGGATTTGAAAACGAGTGGATGAAGAGAAGATTTGGGTGAGTTTGAGCCAACGTTGTCGCATAGTAGTGTAAGAAAAGTTGAAGATTTGGGTGGCATTGCCGTGGAGGACTGTTCTGAGAAGTTGAAGAGATCTGAGTTGAGTGTCTCTCGAGGTTCCGATTTCTGCTAAGTCTATGTAATCAAGCATGTTCTCATAGATGCTCTTGTCCCTAACCAAAGCCCTGTTGAAATATAAACTTGATTTGGGCCTTATTAGAAATTAAATATTTTATAAAGGTTAGGCCCAAAGAGTAGACCCATTAAGTAGAAATATCTAGAATATGATATTTATATAGAGATATTTATATAGAACTCTCTAGAGCTAGATATTATATATAGAGTTCTCTAGAAGATTATTAATAGCCATTAGATTAGAGTTGACATGGCATAATCCTAACGGTTGTAAACTAGTATAAATAGGGGTTGTATGTTAAGTTTGTAATCAATCAAAAAATAAAAACTTTCTCCAAACACAAAGTAGCCCTCCTTTCCTAAACTTCTCATATTCCCTCCCTAATTCCTAAATACTTCTCCACCATCAACCCATCTAATTTCCAACAAAGTGGTATCAAGAGCCACAAGATCCTCTCAAGTAATGGCAAACAATGGCGCTCCCTTCCAAGTTCCATTGCTCACAAAGAGCAACTATGATAATTGGAGTCTAAGGATGATGGCACTCCTTGGAGCACACGACGTGTGGGAGATAGTCGAGAATGGGCACGCCGAGCCAAAGAATGAAGATGGTCTATCTCAAACTCAAAAGGAGAGTTTGAGAGACTTAAGGAAGAAAGACAAGAAAGCTCTTTGTCTAATCTATCAAGGATTAGATGAAGATACATTCGAGAAGATCGCAGAAGCAAAGTCGGCCAAAGAAGCATGGGAGAAGCTTCGAACCTCTTACAAGGGAGCCGATCAAGTAAAGAAGGTACGTCTACAAACTCTACGAGGAGAATTTGAAGCTTTGCAAATGAAAGAAGGAGAACTAGTCTCCGATTACTTCTCTAGAGTTTTGGTAGTCACAAATAACTTGAAAAGAAATGGGGAGAAGTTAGATGACGTAAGAATCATGGAGAAGATTCTAAGATCTTTAGATTCAAAGTTTGAGCACATTGTCACCGTAATAGAAGAAACAAAAGATCTGGAGTCCATGTCGATAGAGCAACTTCTTGGGTCACTACAAGCTTATGAAGAAAAGAAAAAGAAGAAAGAAGATATTGTAGAGCAAGTACTCAAGATGCGAGTTAGCTCAACTAAAGAGGAAGGCAGCCCAAGTCAACAAAGACGAGCCGGTGGACATGGACGTGGACGAGGTTGGAGACCGAATGGTGACAACAATCAAAGAGGAGAAAGCTCATCAAGAGGTCGTGGGAGAGGAAACACAAACTCAAGGTATGAGAAATCACGCGCCAAATGTTACAATTGCAATAAGTTTGGACATTACGCCTCCGAATGTAGAGCTCCTAAATATAGAGTTGAGGAGAAAGCGAATTATGTCGAAGAAAGGAGTGAAGATGACGAAACATTATTGTTGGCTTATAAAGGCGGTGAGAAAGGTGGGAGCCAACAATGGTACCTCGACAGCGGTGCAAGCAACCACATGTGTGGACATAGAAGCATGTTCACGGAGCTTGACGAATCCGTGAATGGGAAGGTAGCCTTCGGGGATGAATCAAAGGTGGAAGTAAAAGGCAAAGGTAACATTCTAATTCGTCTGAAGAATGGAGATCATCAATTTATTTCCAACGTTTACTATGTGCCTAGTATGAAGAGTAACATCTTGAGCCTAGGACAACTCTTAGAGAAAGGTTATGATATACGATTGAAGGATAATAACCTTTCTATAAGAGACTCTTCTAGCAACTTCATCGCCAAGGTCCCGATGTCAAAAAATAGAATGTTTGTCCTAAACATTCAAAATGAAGTTGCAAAATGTCTCAAGATGTGCTACAAGGAGGAGTCGTGGCTTTGGCATCTTCGATTCGGGCATCTAAACTTTGGAGGATTGGAGTTATTATCCAAGAAGAAGATGGTTCGAGGATTGCCTCATATCAACCACCCGAATCAAGTGTGTGAAGGATGCCTACTTGGCAAGCAATTCAAGACAAGCTTCCCGAAGGAGTCGAGCTCAAGAGCTAGAAGGCCGTTGGAACTCATACACACAGATGTGTGCGGACCTATCAAGCCAAGTTCACTTGGTAAGAGTAAATATTTCCTTCTCTTTATTGATGATTTTTCAAGAAAAACATGGGTATACTTTTTGAAGGAGAAATCGGAAGTGTTTGAAAACTTCAAAAAGTTTAAAGCCTATGTGGAGAAAGAAAGTGGTCTTATGATCAAGGCCATGAGATCTGATCGTGGAGGAGAATTTACCTCAAAAGAGTTCCTAAAATATTGTGAAGACAACGGCATTCGAAGGCAGTTGACGGTACCAAGGACACCCCAACAAAATGGAGTAGCGGAGAGAAAGAATAGAACGATTCTTGATATGGCGAGAAGCATGCTTAAAAGCAAGAAGCTGCCAAAGGAGTTGTGGGCTGAAGCAGTATCATGCGCGGTTTATCTATCAAACCGATCTCCAACAAAGAGCCTATGGGGAAAGACACCACAAGAAGCTTGGAGTGGTCGAAGGCCCGATGTTTCTCATCTAAGAGTGTTCGGAAGCATTGCTCATGCACATGTGCCGGATGAGAAGCGAAGCAAACTCGATGATAAAAGCGAGAAGTACATCTTCATCGGATATGATGTTAACTCCAAAGGCTACAAGCTCTACAATCCAAATACAAGAAAGACAACAATAAGCCGGAATGTTGTCTTTGAAGAAGAAGCAGAATGGGATTGGAGAACGAGCAGTGAAGGATATAACTTCTTTCCACAAATTGAAGAAGACAAAGTGGAGCAACAAGTAGAGGAGCCTACTACCCCACCAAGAACACCAACCGCAAGTACTTCTGAGGACGAAAGCTCAAGTGAAAGAGTTCCACGCTTCAGAAGTCTACAAGAGATTTACGAGGTAACTGAAAATCAAGATAATCTCACCCTATTTTGTCTATTTGCGGACTGTGAGCCTATGAACTTCCAAGAAGCTGTGAAAGAAAAGACTTGGAGAGATGCCATGGATGAAGAAATCAAGGCGATAAAGAAGAACGACACTTGGGAGTTAGCCTCACTTCCAAAAGGTCACAAGGCGATAGGTGTCAAGTGGGTGTACAAAGCTAAGAAGAATTCAAATGGAGAAGTTGAAAGATACAAGGCAAGACTGGTAGCAAAGGGCTATAGTCAAAGAGCTGGCATCGACTATGATGAGGTATTCGCTCCAGTTGCTCGATTAGAAACTGTTCGACTAATCATCTCTCTTGCAGCTCAAAACAAGTGGAGAATACATCAAATGGATGTCAAATCAGCCTTCTTAAATGGAATATTAAATGAAGAAGTCTATATTGAGCAACCACAAGGCTATGAAGTCAAGGGAGAAGAAGATAAAGTCCTAAGATTGAAGAAGGCACTCTATGGATTAAAACAGGCTCCAAGAGCTTGGAATGCTCGAATTGACAAGTACTTCCAAGAGAGGGGTTTCATCAAGTGTCCATATGAGCATGCACTCTACACTAAGATTCAAGATGGTGATATATTGATCGTGTGCCTCTATGTAGATGACTTAATCTTCACAGGTAGCAATCCAAGAATGTTCGAGGACTTCAAGAAGGAAATGACGAAGGAGTTCGAGATGACAGACATTGGACTAATGTCATACTATCTCGGCATTGAAGTGAAGCAAGATGATAAAGGAATACTTATTACTCAAGAAGGGTATGCCAAGGAGGTACTGAAGAAGTTCAAGATGGATGACTCGAACCCAGCTGCTACACCGATGGAAAGTGGAATCAAGTTGTCAAAGAATGAAGAAGGAGAAAGAGTGGATCCAACACTCTTCAAAAGCCTCATTGGAAGCTTGAGGTACTTAACATGCACGAGGCCTGACATCCTATATGCAGTAGGAGTTGTTAGTCGATACATGGAGAATCCAACAACAACTCATCTGAAAGCAGCTAAAAGGATTCTTCGCTATATCAAAGGTACGATAAACTTTGGACTACACTACTCTGTTTCTGAAGATTACAATCTTGTTGGATATAGTGATAGCGATTGGAGTGGAGATATTGACGACCGCAAGAGCACAAGTGGCTTTGTGTTCTACATGGGAGATACCGCCTTCACTTGGATGTCAAAGAAGCAACCTATTGTCACTCTTTCGACATGCGAGGCGGAGTACGTAGCTGCTACCTCATGCGTGTGCCATGCAATCTGGCTCAGAAACTTACTAAAGGAGTTAAGTCTTCCACAAGAGGAGCCAACAAAAATTTGCGTGGACAACAAGTCTGCCATAGCTTTGGCCAAGAATCCGGTATTCCATGATCGAAGCAAACATATAGACACACGCTATCATTTTATTCGGGAGTGTGTGATGAAGAAGGATGTCGAGTTGGAGTATGTAAAGACTCATGATCAAGTAGCTGACATCTTCACAAAACCACTCAAGAAAGATATCTTCGTAAAGCTGAGGAGCCTGATTGGAGTATCGGGAAATCAAGTTTAAGAGGGGGTGTTGAAATATAAACTTGATTTGGGCCTTATTAGAAATTAAATATTTTATAAAGGTTAGGCCCAAAGAGTAGACCCATTAAGTAGAAATATCTAGAATATGATATTTATATAGAGATATTTATATAGAACTCTCTAGAGCTAGATATTATATATAGAGTTCTCTAGAAGATTATTAATAGCCATTAGATTAGAGTTGACATGGCATAATCCTAACGGTTGTAAACTAGTATAAATAGGGGTTGTATGTTAAGTTTGTAATCAATCAAAAAATAAAAACTTTCTCCAAACACAAAGTAGCCCTCCTTTCCTAAACTTCTCATATTCCCTCCCTAATTCCTAAATACTTCTCCACCATCAACCCATCTAATTTCCAACAAGCCCATCTGTCCAATTTTATCAAATTGTTAATCCTCAACATCATCATACATACATGTAAATTAATTCTAAAAATTCAAGAAAAAAAAAAATGCAAATACCCAAATCTACTTCCAGCATGGCCAGTGAGCTTGGACAAAGTAAATATCATGAGATCTTCATCTGCAGGGGCTGGAATTGCTGAGAAATGAGGCCAATAATAAGCATGGTCATGAATTGTCTTCACCTTAGGGCCTTGCAAAACAGCCTCTCTCAAATTCCCATCTGGATTATTTGGTGATGTTACAAATTCTATCACATGATCCGCTCCATCACCACTCTCACTAATGTCGTCGAACTCGAATCGGGCTGTCTCGAAGTAATTGGTTTGGCTCCTGTATGCCTGCAATTTGTCATGCATGGATCGATTCAGAACTAACATAATACAAGAACTCATCGACATGATCGATTTAATACAAGATATCAAAGAGTTTTATGGTCTGTTGACGAAAATACCGAGATTTATACTGAACTCTTCATTTAAGTACTTAAATGTATGCAACATACTGGTAGAACTCATCGAGATGATCGATTCAGAACTTAATACTTAGCTTAATGATCAGTAATTAAGTTGAGATGATAATATTACCGGGTAGTAGGGAGGCTGGGCGACAACTCTTGCTGGTGAGGTAAGGTTGATGGAGAGGGCAAAAACAGCAGCTGAAAGGAGCTGTGTAGATCCAGTTCCGAAAACTATATATTTATCTCGTGCAACTGCATTCTTGGCTGTGGAATGAAGTTTGCGAATTAGGTTTTCGAGTTGTTGTGAGATGAAAGAGGAGTCTGCGAATGAATAGCTCATTCTGTGCCACCCTGATACAACAACTGCACTTTTTGCTGCATTCTGCATCCAAAATGGCTCCAAGAATGTTGGGTCCCCACTGCAAATATATATTCAATTAGGTGTGTAATTGAACCGATTGAGTCTAACCGAGTAGTGTTGTGCTCACGTTTGACTCGTTTAATATCGAGTCGAGCTTTTTTTTTTAATCGAATACCTTGAAGTTTATGAAATTTATTGAGACTCGGTCGATTCTAATTAACGAACTTTCTAAATTTATAATTATTTAAAATATTTTTATATTATTTTGAAATAAAAAGTTATTTAAACCAGAATTAATACCATATACATGCTCATAATCAAATTTATCTCATTATTACAAATATTAATCATTATGGTACCTTAAATCATGACAATATTAATTTTATAAAATTAATTATATTTTATTTATTAATGAGCTCACAAACCAAATATTATGATACTCAAGTTTGGTTCGTTTAGTAAACAAGCGTCACTAAACGAGTTCGAACAAACTTTTTTCGAGTCGAGATCCGAATAGCTCACGAACAGTTTAATTCATTTATACCCCGATATTCAATGCATTGAATTGAGAGAGGGAGAGAGAGAGAGAGACCTATTAGCATCAGCAGAACATTCAGTGAGGAAGAGGGAGCAATTAGGGCCAGCATAGCATTTGTTGCATTCACAAACAGGCTTATCACCAACTCTCAATCCATCAACATAAGCCCTTCCATGGCCAGAGCAATAAATGGAAGCAACAGCTTCTGCTTCTGCTGCAGCTCTTCTGCTCCAACTCAGCTTCTTTTGCTTCTTCAATTCTTCCCCACTCGTCACCACAAATATGTTCAGACTAATCCAAACCAAAATAATGCACACACCACATAACCTCATGCTTGTTCTCCCCATATCTTTCTATTTTGCTCTCCCTCTCTCTCTCTCTCATTAAGTATATATATATATATATATATATATATATATATATA
>JAPKLW010000321.1:174451-191162 GCA_026898455.1 Plectranthus barbatus
ATATATATATATATATATATATATATATATTCAAGTTAGAGGTAGCTAGATCGAGAAGTTTGTATGTCACTGTATATGTACATTTGTAAAAGTCGATGAATTGTATTATAGTTGACATAAATGAAGATGAACTTTCCTTTTTCGTGGTTGATCCAATTCTTATATGCGTAGATCTCTTGCTTTTCATCACGTTATTAATAGCTTTGAAATTTCCTTTTTGATTGTGATGTTGACAAATGAGGCTTACAAAACAAAACTCGAAAAATTTGTAATTTTTTTTGAGATGCAATATATACTTATTTGATTATTTATTATATCGAGTTTTAGATTTTTTTTTTTAATCAATTCGACAAGCTCAATTAGTTCGATATATATATTTTTTGTATTCGCTTGTTCGACTTTTATTTATTGAATTTGCGTCGTGATTTATTTCTTATTAATACATAAAATTATATTAACATGAATGGATCCTAGTATTAAATTAAATAGATGGTTTTGTTATTTTCTTGGAAAATGACTAGCATGTTAGAAATTTAGAATTAAGATTTAGACACCATTTAGGAAAAAAGATGGCTAACTATTAATTGATTAATATATTTACTTGACTAGAGAAGTCGCGTCACGTGCGAGAAGGTGATAAAGTTTGTTGAAAAAGAAAACTAACAAAACTAAACTATAAGGTTCAAAATCTTGACTAAAAAATAAATGGAGATAATTAATTAATTAAAACATGTTTAAGGTATTGTAAAGAATTGATTGTTGTGGGTAAAAGTGATTTAGATTAATGCAGAATGAAAAGGGAAATTTAGGAATGAAAAGATAATAAATGTAAGAAAGAGTGTGGATTGTATTGCTCTAACATTTGTTTGTCATTAATATTGGTTTGGAATTTGTCATAAAATATTTAATGCCCTATTCATAATATAATAAATACTCCCTTTCTTATAGTCTCATTTTTCTTTTTTGTCTGTCTTATAAAATTGTCCTATTTTCCTAAAATGACAAATATTTTCACTCACCAATAAAATATTAATTTCACTACACTCACAACTCTTAATTCTCGTGCAGAAAAAAAATGAGACTACTTTAATGAGACGGTGGGAATATCAATTAACATCCATTCACATCAGGTGGAAATCGTTGAACTAAAAGCAATCCTTGGGCCCGCCACGTGGCAGCCGCAGGGTAGAAACCATCATTTTGAGATGGTTAAGTTAGCTCGAAGCAATGGTTGATTCGAAACTTTCCGTTGACCCGCCATGTCGGCCGACAACAAGCCGATATCTCTTTTAGGCCGAACCATTATCTCGAAATACCGCGATTCTTGAATCAAGAAGCTCTTTTTCCCTGAAATAGTTAATTCATGGTCGATCTCAACCGAACTTTCTTGATGGACTTGAACTCTAGACTCAAAATGAGTTCTCATCTTGAGGGATAACATTAAATTACGAAAAGTCTTGGTTAAAATTTCAAATAATTTGCGTGATCGCCAACTCAACCTTGTTGAATTATCTAAAACACATGTGTATGTGCGTGTAGTGAATGAAAATTCCAAAAAAAAACTCAATTATTGAAGTTTGAAAAAACGAAAATGAAATTATGAAAATTGTAAATCTTTACATATCACCAGGCGCCTAACGTAAATTCACAAAATTGGAAATTTATTTATTTACTAATAGTATTCGGTTGAGATTTTTTTTTATGAAAGTTACAACAATAATTTTATCTTTTGAGACATAATTATTTAAAATATCTTTTAAAGTATATAATCAGAGCTATGCAAGCTAGCTATAGTTAATAACTAGATATTTTGTTATAAGGCGTGCTGAAGAAATTTCAATATTCTAGTTTTGCATTTAATTTTTATTTGCTTTTATTGGGACTTTTCGTTTTCTGCGACTTTTTAATCAGAAGCAGATTCAAAGGGAGGAATATAAGCTATGTAGCGGAGAAATTGACCACATATCGAATAAAATAATTAATTTAGGATAAAAACTTGTATGAGTCCGATTCACAAGTTTTTTTAGACCAATCTATTGGATAATTTGTGGTAGAAATTTGAGAACATTGCAACAAAGTATACATGGTGATGCAACTTTTTGCACGAAAAATTATAAGTACTGAGAAACACGTAAATAAATAAAATAAAATTAAAAGAGCAGAGTCGAAGAATCCCTCTTCCCGCAAGACGAGTTTGCCAACGTAGTGTTTGTTGTCCGGCGATCGTCCCCAAACATAAAACAGCTTCTTCTTTTACGAGGCAGCACCGCAGTCGCAAAAGTTCCGGCGAACTGAATAGGGATGAAAACCGAGTAGCAAAGAAGCTATAAAAATTAGTTGCAACAATATGAGGAAAATGATGCAGTAATCTGGCTATGTGTTAGGGGACCGGAGACATGTTCCTATGTATGCCTATTTATAAGCATGTTCCATCGAGGGGAGCCTGTCTGTTACGGTCGCAACCATCAAGACACCGTTGACTCGAGCCATTACAGGCGGGAGACATGGCGGTAGCGAACGCACACAACCCGGGGGACGCGTGTGGTGTGTTTGACCATGTGTTGAAACCGCTGCCACACATTTACAACACGTGCGCTGACTAGTCAGCCACGCCACATGCTTCATGTGTACCACGTCGACTGGTCCATCCATGTCGACAACCCACATGTCAAGCCCGTGGGCTCATTTCGATTGCCCAAAAAGATAAGGCACGAGCGGGCCAAGCCAAGCCCGAGCCCTAAGGCCCAAAGACCAATTGCCAAAAACCGAGACCGAGATTGCGCTGGGACCAGGGTCGGGTCACGAGACACGGGCGCTCTGCCAGTGGCCTCACTAAGGCCAAAGGCCAAGGCGGGGCAGGGCGAGCGTCAGCGGCAGCACGCAAGGGCGCCACCATGTACCACATAACTGCACACCTTGTTATTACACACCATTAACATTATGGTTGATATACACGGATTAATTAGTGTAACTAATTAATCGTGGACTCATTTCTCACTCACCGGAATTGGGTTTGAGAAAATAATATACCACGATCATCTTCTCGTCGCGTACATTAATTTGGTAATATTTATTTTCGACAAAATTAAATATTCCCTCTATCCCGCCAGATTAGTCCCATTTTCCATTTTCGTCTGTCCCGCCTGATTAGTCTTATTTCCTAAAATGAAAAAAATCCATCACATCAATAAAATATTAATTCCACTACACTCACAAATATTAGTTATCGTGCCCAAAGCATATGGGTAATAGGACGGAGGTAGTATTTTACATTGAAAATTTACAGTAAAGTCCTCGAATTACCAACACGATCTAAACCTATTTGTATATTTCAACGAGTTTTAATAAGCAAATGATGTACTTTCATTTAGTAACTAATGTATATTTAGTCTTTATTCAGTAAATTATGTATTTTTATACATTAAATGAAGTATATAATCTTTATTCAATAAATTAATAATGTATTTTTCCTAGTAAATGATAGATTTAATCTTTATTTAGTAAATAATTTATTTTTATTCAGTAAATATTGTATAAAAATATTTCTATAATATGGATCTTTTGAGTTGTGAGATCCATATCACACTCTCATCTCTTATTTTAGTATTAAAAACTTGACTAATCTTGGATGAATTTTAAAAAATTAGCTATATAATGAAAAAAAAAAGCTTCGATTAAAGACTATTAAGATCCTCTTTTGGCATGGAATACTTGTCAAGAAAACTATTAAAATTGTATGTTATGTAAAAGAAACTATCACTAAATGAGAACAAATACATAGATTAATAATTAAAACATAAATATATTATTGTGTTTATGCTTTTAGAATTCCATATTTTCCCTACAATAAAATAAATTATACAACCTTTTCCCTACATAGAGAATAACTTATTTGTGTAAAAGAAGAATGATAATCGGTGGGTACTAATTAGGGGTTTCAATAAACTATTAAGATTAAAAAATGAATAGATTCTATTGAAAAGTACATTTTCCTAGAACAAACATTTATAAATGAAAATGATTTGATTTTTTTTTTTCATGCGATAAATCATATCTATGTTATAAATTTATAGTACTATAAAAATACAGCATAGAATACACAAATATAAAATATATATTATTCATTGATTCATAGAGATCACCGAAATCATTATAATAAAATAAAATTCTAATTAAATGTATATTCCTAGAGTGAGGTTGAAGTAATCTCAATCTACAAGTACATTTATAAACTTCCTTACTTGCTGATGGTGGTTTTTATTAGAAAAACTCTAATAATAATGGTTTAAGATGTGAATTTAGCCTGAAATTCCCATGATTAGTTTGGAAATCGAAGAGTTAGGATTAAGTCAAGAATTTTCATTTCAAAGTATTCCAATCCAAATTAAGTGGAATCGAATAGCTCACAACTCAATAAGATAAATTCGATATATACTTGATAGATTCGATCGATAAAAAAGGGTGAGTTATCAATAGGGATAAACTCTTCATTCACGCATAAAATTCAAAATATTAATTTCATCACAATCAACTTGAGATTGATCGTTAGAACCACGTCGTATCGACTAGTTCCTTTTTAGACTATACATTGAAATTCGAACAGGTCATTTTAGGCATGACCTTCTTCGCCAACACACTAAAAACTTTACAATATTCAAATACATTACAATCAACTCTTGATTGATTAACTGTTAAAAATCTGATACCTCCTCATGATCTTCGATATCAACTAGTTTTTGGAGATGATTCAATAGTAAATCGAAGTCGTCGTCCCCCTTGAGCAGGCTGAGACGAACGAAACGGTCGTCCACACCGAATTTCTTACCTTCCCGACCGATGATGTTTGCTGCCTGCAGGAGGGCTGCAGCACAGTTCACATCTTCTTCTCTTTCACATTTCACCCATGCATACCCTGCCGCCATTACCAATGCATGATCAAGATTCATATTGATCGATATGAATGAGCTCAAGATCGATATATGAGATGAGATAATCACCTGGAGATGGCTCCCTCACTTTCTCAAAGAAGTTGCAGTACAATGGAGGGATTTCTTGAATGGTGAATCGCCTCGACGGCGACATGATCCGGCTTATGTTCCGCCAACGATCACTCATCTTGTTGAATGCATAATCGAAAATCTCCTTGCCATCTCCATCAAGAACTGCTTTCATAAGTTGCAGAGCTCTAAGTTGAGTCTCTCTTGAGATTCCCATCTCTGCTGCTGATATGTACGCCAACATGTTTTGGTATATTTCCTCGTCTTTCACGAAAGCCCATCTGTTAGAATAGAAGACACATTCTTATAGAAAAGATCGATGATCGTAATATCATGTTTGGAAAATAGGAATTAGAAAATGAGAAGCTAGAATATAGTAGTGTATATGTGTGCATATATTTAAGAGAGATAAGTGAGAGGGATTCTATTTCATAAGCCCATTTTATTTCACTCCACTCCACTCCAAATATTACATTACATCCATATATATTTATAGTCACTATAGAATTATCATGAACACTCAAAACTATTCCTAATTTTATCTTATATCCTCGCTAGATCCTTCTGCATTTTTCTACGTATATCAATAACCACTTAATTTCTAGAATTCTCTTATTCTTCATAAATCAAGTTTATTTCCAACAGAAAGGGATTGCTACCCGAATCTGCTGCCTGCGTGGCCAGTGAGCTTAGAAATGGTGAAGATCATGACATCTTCATCAGCAGGAGAAGGAATGGCTGTAAAATGAGGCCAATAATATGCACGATCATAAATAGTTCTCACAGAGGGCCCTTCACACACAGCCTCCCTCAGATTCCCATCTGGATTGTTTGGTGAAGTCACAAACTCGATGATGTTCTTGTTCGCGTATGATGAGTTCTTCAACAGCTTGGCATCCCCTCCAAACTGAAAGCGGTTGTTCTGGAAGAACTCAGTCTGCGTTTTGTAAAGCTGCAAATATAAAAATGAAGCCAAAAAATGAGATTAGGGCATGCAGCTGATTGGATTGGATTCGGACAAGATGGGATGGTTGGAGACGAACCGTGTAGGCCGGGGTGGCTGCGACGACACTTGCTGGTGAGGAGAGGTTGATGGAGAGAGCATAGACAGCTGCGTTGAGGAGCTGTGTGGATCCTCCACCAAAGACTATGTGTTTGCCATCGGTGATGGCGTTTCGGGCGACGCCGTGGACGCGGCGGATGTGGTTTTCGAGTTCTTGAGAGAGAAAAGATTTGTCGGGAAAGATGTAGCTCATTCTGTGCCATCCTGAGACAACTACTGCGCTTCTTGCTGCGTGATGCATCCAAAAGGGCTCTAGGAATAGAGGATTACCACTGCACTTCCACAATAAAATTAATTCTCACTCTGTTTCATTATATTAGTCTCGCTTTTCTTTTTCATCCATCCCGCTATATTACAAATTTTTCACACACAGTAATAAAATATTAATTTCACCATATTCACAATCATTAATTACGCATTCGGTTATTATGTGACTGATTGACTGGAACGGAAGGAGTATTAAATTTAGGTAGGGATTGGCTAATGTTGTTGAGAAGTTCCATCAAAGTTAAATATAGTTTTTATTATTATTTTTTTCATTCTTCGGGGTAGCTTTTTTTTTTTGTTTTTTTAATAAAAAAAATATTAATTTAAGCTAAGTCTCAATTCCACTCCAGATATTGCTCATGGTATCTCAAACTCATTACTAATTATATATTAAAAATTTTAAAAATTAAAATTTGGATACTTTTGCTCTAATTTTTTCTACTTGGTCCGAAATTGATTACTATTTGAATTCGAAAATATTATAAAAAGGGTCCCATTTGCTTCAAAAAAGTAGATTAATTGGCGCCCCTATCCATATTTGCATATAATTTTCAATTTCACTAGGAAAGTCGAAAGAAGTGTAGTGAACTAGCTACAACCAACTCCTTCACTTCTTCTCAACAAAATGGAAAACTTAAACTTCAAATCAATCCTCATCTTATCCCAAGATTCAAGTCTTTATTACATACACATATTTATATATGGAGAGAGAGAGAGAGAGAGAGAGAGAGAGAGAGACCTATTAGCATCAGCAGCACAGCCAGTGAGGAAGAGGGAGCAATTAGGGCCAGCATAGCAAGTGTTGCACTCACAAACAGGCTGATCAAGATCATCCTCTCTCAACCCATCAAGATAAGCCCTGCCATGGCCAGAGCAATCAATGGAAGCAACAGCTTCTGCTTCTGCTGCAGCTGCTTCACTCCAACTCACCTTCTCATAATATGAATTCCTTAAAAGATAAAGGTTGAGTAAACCAGAAGCCAATAAGCAGAAGCTCCATAATGGATAATTGCTTTCCTTTCTAGCCATGGAACTTCTTCTTTTTTCTTTTTTTTTTGGTTCCTGCAAATAATTGTATTCATGTTTAGTTTCATATATGAAAAAAAAATATACTTGACTTTATCACAAGTAGCCTTGCTGGCCACCTAAATTTGATTTCATTCGCTGGATTAGAACATCAATCCCCCCCCACTAGATAGCACTTGATTTAGACGTACGATGTTTTAAGGCCATAAATCATAAATGTGGTCCCCTTCAAATAAAAAAATAAAATAAAATAAAATGTGGTCTAGCGAGATGTAATAATAATAATAATAATAATAATAATAATAATGGAAATGGAAGTTTAAGGGCCAGTCAATTTTAGTATATGTTGGATTTTCTATTTTCTATCATATTTTAATTTTTAAGAGAAAAGAAAAAATAGTGTAATGACTGACGTAACATCTTTATATAGCGGTCTTCGTTAATATCAAGAAATGTAAAAAAATACTCCCTCCGTCCCATTAAAGTTGTCCCATTTCTTTTCGGCACGGAGATTAAGGGTTGTGAGTGTAGTGGAATTAATATTTTATTGGTGAGTGTGAAAAAATTTGTCATTTTAGGAAAATGGGACTAATTTATGGGACAAACAAAAATGGGAAATGGGACTACTTCAATGGGACGGAGGGAGTATTATATAAGTTCGTGATTTGAATTTGATTTATTTACAAATACAAAATGAAAGAAATATAGGTGAAGCTAGCTTCTCATACCACATGGATCAAGAACTTAGAAGCTGATGATTTGGGAAAAAAAAAAGTATTTAGTGCTAATTGTGTCAAAGAAAACAAGTTGATCAATTTTTTTTATTAGATGGGTTGATTTATTTTATGTTGTAACTTGTAATTAATTAATATGTGAAGAACCTCGATCTCAATGGAAGATTATTTGAGATGTTCAACATATCGCACAATTATCCCCTAAAGAAAACTCGACATTAATATCCGATGTATATATATATATATATATATATATATATGGAGCGAATCCAGTGAGAAAAACCTTAACGTGATAAAATGATTGCTTTCACGTCATTGCTTGATTGTATTCATGTTATTGCTTGATTGTGCTTTAGTTGTTGCTTGATTATTTTGCTGCTTGATTGTGTTTTAGTCATTGCTTGTTTGCATATCAGCCATCGACCTTTTTTAGATCTAATGGACATAATTCATTCTTTTTTCTCACAAAGGTTTTTTTTTTTTTTTACATGATCCCTCCTCTATATATATATATATATATACAAAAAATTGATTATCCATTTTTAAGAATATAACGTTATGCAATTTTTAGAGTAATTTGCATGAATATGCGAAAATATAGAATATGTTTTCATTTTATAAATAGCAATCTACAAAAATCAACATAACAAAGAATAAAGCTCTAAAATATATATTCCTAGAGTGAGGTTGAAGTAATGTCAATCTACTATAAACATTTTTTATAACAAAAACATTGCATGCTTGATAACTACTGTGTCCATTTATAAACTTATCAATATATATCATTCACGTATAAATTCACATTATTACATCATAAACTTGTTCTTTTTAGACAATAAATCGAAATTCGAATAGGTCATTACGTATGACCTATTCGCCAACACATGACTAGAAATCGAACTTTCACATTTATACATTATACACAATCAACTCGTGATTGATTGTTAAAAACTTGTAACTACTTTTACCTGGTCTTCGATATCGACCAGTTCTTTGAGACGTTTCAATAGTAAATCGAAGTCATCGTCCCCCTTGAGCAGGCTGAGACGAACATAACGGCCATCCACGCCGAATCTCTTACCTTCCCGGCCGATGATGTTTGCTCCACGGAGGACTGCAGCACAATTTGTATCTTCCTCTTTTTCACATTTCACCCATGCATACCCTGCCGCCATGGATTGCCAATGTATGATCAAGACTCATATTGATAGATATGAATAAGCTCAAGATCGATATATGAGATGAGATGATCACCTGGAGATGGCCCCCTCACTTTCTCAAAGAAGTTGCAGTACAATGGTGGGATCTCTTGAATGGTGAATCGACTCGTTGGCGACAGGATCCGGCTTATGTTCTGCCAACGATCACTCATCTTGTTGAACGCATAATCAAAAATCTCCTTTCCATCTCCATCAAGAATTGCTTTCATTAGCTGCAGAGCTCTTAGTTGAGTCTCTCTTGAGACTCCCATCTCTGCTGCTGATATGTACGCCTGCATGGTTTCGTATATTTCCTTATCTTTCACGAAAGCCCATCTGTAAGAACAGAAGACGCATTCATAGACAAGATTTGATGAATTATTGATGTAATAATGAAAAAAGTTGATTGTTACCCGAATCTGCTGCCTGCATGGCCAGTGAGCTTAGACATGGTGAAAATCATGACATCTTCATCAGCAGGAGAAGGAATGGCTGAAAAATGAGGCCAATAATATGCATGATCATAAATAGCTCTCACAGAAGGCCCTTCACACACAGCCTCCCTCAGATTCCCATCTGGATTGTTTGGTGAAGTCACAAACTCGATGATGTTCGTGTTCGCATACGATGAGTTCTTCGACAGAATTGATGCATCCCCTTCATACTCATAGTTGTTGTTCTCAAAGAAATCAGTCTGCGTTTTGTAAAGCTACAGAAAAAGGAAGCCAAAAATGGGATTAGCTAGGGTTATTTGACTAGGGTTTAGGGTTTGGAGACCAACCGGGTAGGCCGGGGTGGCTGCAACGACACTCGCCGGAGAGGAGAGGTTGAAGGAGAGAGCATAGACAGCTGCGTTGAGGAGCTGCGTGGATCCTCCACCAAAAACAATGTGTTTCCCGTCGGTGATGGCGTTTCCGGCGATGGCGTGGACGCGGCGAATGTGGGTTTCGAGTTGTTGAGAGATTGCAGATTTGTCTGGAAAATTGTAGCTCATTCTATGCCATCCTGAAACAACAACTGCACTTCTTGCTGCATGATGCATCCAAAAGGGCTCTAAGAATAGAGGATCACCACTGCAAAATTTATTTCAATATTTTCATCTACTTAAAATTTATAAATCCACTTATTTATGAATAAAATTGTGTCGGACTAATAAATTGGCTTATTTAGGTTGTGATGGTCCTACACTCCTACTCCTAATGTTGTTCAAGAGTCCAATCAAGATTTACTAATTAAGGGAATTGTAATTCCTATCAAATCTTTTATTTCATAATGGTGTTCTACTTTGTGTTATATTGTTTCGATTACTAATTTTCATTAATATTTTTATCAAAATAAGAAATAAGTATAATACAATATACTCTAATTGATTTTCAAAATAAAAATCAAAATTTTATAACTCAAATTATAATTATGAAATAATCAATTTTATTAATAAAGTTTTAATTAAAAATTGAAAAATAATTCTTAAAAAATATTATGTATCCTAATTAAGTGGGATGAACCCTACGTACAATTACACTTATAAATTAATCTAAACTATAAAAAATTAAAATTATAAAAATATTAAATAAAAATTAATAATTTTAATAATGGAATAGGGCTGAAACATAAAAAGTCGATAGAGAATCTCTGGTGACCTTTAAAGCTGGCTGCTAGTTTTGACTTTTCAATATGGACTAAAATCTTCTAACCAAATAATGCCCACTTGTTTTTATTTTTAGGTATATACAGTGATTTGACTTTGAGACACCTGATGACTTGATCATAATTTTTTGAAAATCCAAAATCATATTCCCTCCGTCCTATTATATTAGTCTTGTTTTTTTAATTATTGCGTCAACCCGATTAATATGTGACTAATTGATAGTCTTGTTTTTTTAATTATTGCGTCAACCCGATTAATATGTGACTAATTGACTGGAACAGAGATTATCATTTTAGCATAATTATTGTTTCGTAATTATTGGGACAAAGTGAGGTTTATTTTTCTTGATGCCACAAAAGTTAATACCATTTGCAGTAGAAGAATATTATAAAATGGGGTCCCATTTGCCCTAAAATATTCAACATGTCCCTCTCTACATGTGCATAAAATCTTCAATATCTCCAGGAATATCAAAGAAAGCTAATTAGTTTACAGCCACAAAAACCCAACCATTACAACTAGTGCCCTAATTACTTCAGCTAAAACGCTTTTTGTGAAAATAAATAAATTTCAATAATCAAAATCCTCAAAATAAATAAATCATGAGATCGATTTCAAATAATTCGTGTAGATAGTTTGATTCCTATTTGAATCATCGGCCTACCTTTCATGCAAGATTATGAGCTTGAGAGAGAGAGAGAGAACCTGTCTGCATCAGCAGCACAAGCAGGCAAAAGAAGAGAGCAGTGAGGGCCTCCATAGCAAGTGTTGCACTCACAAACTGGCTGATCAAGATCATCCTCTCTCAACCCATCAAGATAAGCCCTGCCATGGCCGGAGCAATCTATGGAAGCAACAGCTTCTGCTTCTGCTGCAGCTGCCTCACTCCAACTGATCACCTTCTCATAATATGAATTCTTTATAAAATAAAGATTAAGCAAACCAGAAACCAGTAAGCAGAAGCTGCTCATTGAGTAATTGCTTTCCTTTCTAGCCATGGAGCTTCTTCTTCTTTTTCTTGGGTTCCCACTAATAAGTGTGGGGAGATTATTTCTGAGTATTCACGTTTCATATAAAGAGAAAAAAAAAAAAAAAACTTGACTTTATATAAGATCACCCCACCTGAATTTGATTTTATTTACTAGATTAGAATTAATGCACCCACTTGATCACTGTTGATTTTGACGTACGGCAACACTTTGTTTTATTTGGGGCCAATTAGTGCTAGTTATGGCCATAGGTGGGGTCCATTGATAGTCGAGAAAATAATAATAATAATAATAATAATAATAATAATAATAAATAATAATAATAATAATAATGTGATAGTGTTGGCTTATTGGGTTATTTATTCGAGCCCATTTGTTTTTTGGTTTGGTTTATGGACTGGATCCATTAGATTGGTTTCAGTTGGGGCGGTTACACCCGACCCGTCTTTATATATTTGTGCTTGATTCGGTTCGCACACTAGATACGATCAAACCCTAAACCTAATTCCGCCACACTCCCTTTTCTCTTTCTAAACACGCTCTCCCTTCTTTCTAGCCTATACCGTGTTTTGTGGCCTGAGTTTGTCTTCGGTGAGTGAATTTGTGAGTGTTGGGTGTAGCCCTAGATTCTCACGGTCGGGATCCGCCGAGTAACAAATCGAAAACGGGTCCAGGCCTGATACCCAAGAAATAATAATAATAATAATAATAATAATAATAATAATAATAATAATAAACAACTTGAAATAGGAATTTAAGGGCCACTCAATTTCAGTAGGTTGGATTTCCTATTTTATATCCTATTATTATAGGAGAAAAATAATAGAGTGATGACTGAGGTAACTAATCCTATATTTGTTTTTAATTTCTAGATCTTTGTTTCGTGTTTGCGCTTGGCTGGTCACCGTGCATAAATCTTTGGTTCTTGACTCGTGGGTATACCACGTACTTTGTAAGGCATTTGCCTCGAATACTTTTATTATCTATGCAATTTTATTTTCAGAAAATTTCTAGATTATGTAAGTCAAACAATTGAATTTGATTTCTCAACCATATTAAATTACAAAAACAAAATGAAAAAAATATAGGTGAGGTTTCTCATTCCACTTGGGTCAAGAACTTATTAGCTGATCGATGCACACGATTTTGCTATCGACCAAAATTATTGTGTCAAATAATACAAATTGAGTTTTTTTTTTATTTTTTTATTGGATTTCTTAATTTATTCTAACACAATTACCATATTAATTTTGACTCGAATCTCTTACCTTCCCGGCCCAGAGGCGGATCTATGTAGGGGCTAGGGGGTGCTCCAGCCCCCCTAGCCCGAATTGTTTTTCGTTTTTCAGTATCATGATCCGGTTTTTTTAGTATTATGATCCGATTTTTTATGATTTAGCCCCCCTTTTATAGTAGAAAAAATGAATTAAAATAAGGAAAAAGATAATATAAAATGATTGAAGTTAAGGCGAAGGAGAAAAAAAAAATTCAGCCCTCCTCGAGCAAAATTTCTGGATCCGCCACTGTCCCGGCCGATGATGTTTGCTCCACGGAGGACGGCAGCACAATTTGTATCTTCCTCTTTTTCACATTTCACCCATGCATACCCTGCCGCCATGGATTGCCAATGTATGATCAAGACTCATATTGATAGATACGATATATGAGATGAGATGATCACCTGGAGATGGCCCCCTTACTTTCTCAAAGAAGTTGCAGTACAACGGTGGGATCTCCTGAAGGGTGAATCGACTCGATGGTGACAAGATCCGGCTTATGTTCTGCCAACGATCACTCATCTTGTTGAACGCACAATCAAAAATCTCCTTTCCATCTCCATCAAGAGTTGCTTTCATTAGCTGCAGAGCTCTTAGTTGAGTCTCTCTTGAGACTCCCATCTCTGCTGCTGATATGTACGCCTGCATGGTTTCATATATTTCCTTATCTTTCACGAAAGCCCATCTGTAAGAACAGAAGACGCATTCTTAGACAAGATTTGATGAATTGTTCATGTAATAATGAAAAAAGTTGATTGTTACCCGAATATGTTGCCTGCATGGCCAGTGAGCTTAGACATGGTGAAAATCATGACATCTTCATTAGCAGGAGAAGGAATGGCTGAAAAATGAGGCCAATAATATGCATGATCATAAATAGCTCTCACAGAAGGCCCATCACACACAGCCTCCCTCAGATTCCCATCTGGGTTGTTTGGTGAAGTCACAAACTCGATGATGTTCGTGTTCGCGTATGTTGAGTTCTTCGACAGAAGTGAAGCATCCCCTTCATACTCATAGTTGTTGTTCTGGAAGAAACCAGTCTGCGTTTTGTAAAGCTACAGAAAAAGGAAGCCAAAAATGGGATTAGCTAGGGTTATTTGATTAGGGTTTAGGGTTTGGAGACGAACCGGGTAGGCCGGGGTGGCTGCAACGACACTCGCCGGAGAGGAGAGGTTGAAGGAGAGAGCATAGACAGCTGCATTGAGGAGCTGCGTGGATCCTCCACCAAAAACAATGTGTTTCCCGTCGGTGATGGCGTTTCCGGCGACGGCGTGGACGCGGAGAATGTGGGTTTCGAGTTGTTGAGAGATTGAAGATTTGTCTGGAAAATCGTAGCTCATTCTAGGCTTATTTATTTTTTTGGTAGCAAACCCTAGTAGGTAGAAAATCTAAACCCTAAACCTAAATTGGTGGAAAAAGAGGACTAACCGTAAACAACGTTTACGGTTTTACTACAAAGAAGTGAAACCGTATTCGTTGTTTACGGTTTCACTAAAACCTAATTTTTGGTTTAATTAAGTGGCTACTAAATAATAACATTTATTTAAAAAAAAACAAAAAAAGAAACCGTAAACGTTATTTACGATTTCATGAAAATTAAAAAAAATAAAAAATAAAACCGTAAACAACGTTTACGGTTTCATAATTAATTAAAATCAGGTTTTGAAGTCAGTGGGACTCGAACTCACGATCAACGATAAGAAGTCAGACGCCTTATCCGTTAGGCCACAGGTACTTATTGTTCAAATTTGGTTTAAATCTTAAATAAATAAACAATATTGTTTATATTAAAAAAAAAATAAAACCTACACCCAGAACACACGTCGCAAACCCCCCCTCCCCTCCCCTCCCCTGCCCCTGCGTGCGCCGCCGCAAGCCTTCCCTCCCCTGCCCGCCGACTGCCCGCTGCCGTCTACCCCCGCCGCCGCACTCCCGATCCCCTTTCTCTCTCTCCACGCCGTTTGCCGTCTACCCCCCACCGCCGGCGTCTCCTGCTGCTGCGTCGCCGTCGGCCCTGCCGCTGCCGCCGTCCTCAGCCCCTCCTCCTCACAGGTAAGCGTCGCCCTCTCCAATTTGAAGAATTATGTCGATTTGAGCTGTAAATTTATGTTGTAAATATTAATCCCCTACATGTTATTTACTGGTTATATGATTCATGTTGTAAATTTATGCTCCATGGTGTAATTATTTGAGCTCAATCAGTCGATTCTTTGGTTATTGAATGTATTTGAGATCTGTAGAGGTTTATTGATATATTGTGATATTCCTGATACATTATGTTGGATATGTTGATTATGTATACATTATGTTGGATATGTTGATGAATTTGATGTAGATGAATAGAATGAATTGGATATGTTGATGAATTTGATATGTTGTTGAATTGGATATGCATCTTAATATGAATATTTATAAAAAAATGTAGGGAATGACATCATCATCATCTTCTCAAGCTTTTGTTAATCAAGACCCAATAAAACCTGATTTATTGTATTATCAAGGTAAACACCGTTCATGTGGTGTTTTTACCAATAAGGAAGATGCTATAGCTCCCATAGGGTGTAGGAGGGCGGATAGTAGCTTTTGGATATATTTGGCTAATTCTGTGTTACAATGTCCTTATACTATGCATCATATAGAACAAATGGGTTGTGATAGAGTGCTCCGGTTAGGAAATATTGTCCTAGACCGGAGTTTAGTTCAGAGTTTAATTGAAAGGTGGCGTCCTGAGATGAGCACGTTTCATTTTAGTTTTGGAGAGGCTACTATCACTCTACAGGATGTAGAGTGCCTTTTAGGAATAAGAACCGAAGGAAATGCTGTGACAGGGAGCGAAGAAGCTCCAGAGGGGGGATGGGGTCCGTATATTGAAAATCATTTAGGCATCCGGCAAGTTAGTCAAAATAGAATACTCTTTAGAGATCTTGAGGATTTTCTTGGCTTAAATGAAGCACAACTTCAATTAATTGATAATTGGCCTTTGAATCGTGCCCGGGTTGTAGTTAGTTTTATTTTAGGTGGGTTGTTGTTCCCAGATAAAAATGGGAACAGTGTTTATTGTCACTTAGTTCGCGCATTAATTGAAGATACAACATTCGAACTAAGTTGGGGTAGCGCTTGTTTGGCGGTTCTTTATAAAAATCTAAGCAAAGCAGCGATGTATCCGCTACCGAGTACCGTTGGCGGTTGCTTAGTACTCTTGCAGGTAATTAGTAAAATTATTTAACTTATTTTACGAATGTAATTTATTTTAATATATATTAATTGTTATGTATTTCTATTTATCAAGATTTGGGCATGGCAAAGATGTTTGCCTGTGCAGCCTCGGCCAATCACTCTTTATGCGGAGTTGCCCGCGTTGCATCCACATGATTACCGGTAAATATCTCGTTTTTTAAAGAGTTGATCACTTAATTTTTTTAATTACTTACCCTGAAATTCTTATTTGAAATTGCAGATGGTTGATAGCGTATTTTTCAACACGCTATTCTGCAAGTGTACAGACCAC
>JAPKLW010000321.1:196162-206398 GCA_026898455.1 Plectranthus barbatus
TACCCTGCACATGAAATTTATCCATCAAATTTGTGCAAATATGACGAGCAACTTGCCCTTGTATGTGCCTCGCAGGTGTGTACCATCCACCATGATGACCAGAAACGTGTGCTGAAAAGCCGCACACAAGCACCGAAGGACCAAAACAAATATCTCAACGTCCGGCGCGGCTCATTCTTCTCGCCTTTTTCGAATTTCCAGACCACCCGCGTATTTGGATTCAGTCGAATCACAGCATCCATGTGGTTGGGCAATTCATTGATGTTGGACTCCCAATCAGCGTACATGTACTCCAGAGCTCTTCTCCGTCCGTGCCAAGCCTTCTTGTAACTCACGGTGACATTGTACTTTTCACGGATAATCACATTGATGCTCTTCACCTAAACTCCAGATCTTGTTGAAGGTGGCACCGGATCAAGTGGGATATCATTTCAGACGTGATATTCCGCCCTTGCTGCCTCGAGCTACTTCCGGAGCAATTGTGTCTATCCACCCAGTGAGTAAGTATCCAACCACCAGCAGCAACCGAAGGGATGGCCCGAGCTCTCCATTGGCACGGAACACTTTGTTGAGATGAACTTGCCGAATTCGAACTGTGAATGGTGTCGCAGTAAACATCCCATAATTTTCGATTCGACTTTTTCAGCCGGTATGCGACGCCCCTACTAGCAGACCAAAGAGTGACAGCCTGCTTCACGTCATCCTTCGAGGTAAAACATAAGCTGGCTGCAATCTCGTTCGGATCACCACTCCACATAGTCGGCATACCAAAAAAATTATCATCATCAGTAGGATCAGCATAATTACCAATGTCTGTGTAGACATACCTCCCTCTCGACCCCTCAGCCACGAATGCGTCACACTCTTCAATTTCAGAGTCTGGGTCAGGAATTGATTCCATTTCGTCCTCCTCGTCGGTAGAGAAGCTTTCATCACCACTGGGATCACTTCCAATCTCCGCAGCATCGAGCTCATTATTTTCATTGTCCCCACCATGGAGCATTTCATTTCCACCGTCGTCATCAGCATGGAGCATATAATTTCCATAATCCACAGCATGAAGCGTAATATTTATAGCCGGAAGAAAATGACTATATTTGTATAATGCTGCCATACCTCTCTCGTCACAAAGATCAAAAGCACCCCACTGCGACTTTGAGATAAACTGTAACGTTAGTTGGAGCTCCCACATTGAATTGTTCCAACCAGTTGCTTCAAATATTTTTTCTCTCAACTCCGAGAGATCCAACGATTCTTCATTTATCACCAAGACAAAATCGGGTTCTTGAACAATAGTGCTCTGCCATTAGGGGTGTTCGCGGTCCGGTTTGGAAGAAAAATCTCGGCCAAACCAATAGGTACGGTTTGAAAATTTTCCAAACCAAACTGGCCAAAGAATTTTTCCAAACCAAACCGGCCAAACCATATAAAAACGGTTTGGTCCGGCCGATTTGGCGGTTTGAAATTAAATATGTTTCAACTTTCTACAATCTACTACAATTTGTAGAAAACTAGGGCCTAAATACAAATTCATTGATTTCTATTATTTGTTACTACTTATAATAATGCAATTTTAATTTTAAAAGTCTTATATTTTTAATTTAATATAAAACTAAAAGAAATACATGAGTCGATTGTATTAAAATTATAACCTTAAAATTCAAATGTAAAATCGAAAGAGACGAGTAAAATTATAATAATAATGTTCATGCTTAATTTATCTTAAAGAAATTATATAACATAATAATATTCAATGTTAATACTTATTAGTTGATTTTTTATAAAATAAAAAATAAAACTAAAACTATAGCATGTTGGCCAATAAATTTAAACATGAGTTAATTGTACAAAATAGTAGAAACTTAACAAATGAACTACAAATTATATTAATTAATTATAATATATTTAATATATATATATACACATATAAATACGGCCGGTCCGGCCCATACGGCCGGTTTGAGTCTCCAAACCGTAACAAAACCAAATTTATCCGGTTTCAAAATTTTCAAACCGCCAGTTTGAAAATTAAATTTCAAACCGGCCAAAGTAATCCGGTTTGGCCGGTTTGACCGGTTTCGGCCAAACCATGAACACCCCTATCTGCCATAAAAAATATATTTCAAAAGGCTGCATTTTGGGTGAGGATTGAAGGATGAAATATGGTGCAGATTCGTCAGGAAGAATGGGCAAAAATATGAATATGGATATGGTTAGGGGTGTAAATGAGCCGAGCTACTCGTGAGCTACTCGGAGATCGACTCGAAAAAAGCTCGATCGAAATTCGATTGTTTAATAAACGAGCCGAGCTCGAGCTTCGAGTCGAGCTCGATAACATTATCGAGCCGAGCTCGAGCTCGGCTCTGTTCGGTTCGCCAGGCTAGCGAGCATGTTCGAGTTCGAGCTCGAATCGAGCTCGATCTCGAACATGTTCGCGAGCAGGCTCGCGAGTAGGCTCGTTTAACAAGCTCGCGAGCAGGCTCGTTTACAGGCTCGCGAGCAGGCTCGTTTACAGGCTCGTTTAAAAGATCGCGAGTATGCTCGTAAATAGGCTCGTTTATAAGCTTGTTTTTAATTAAATTTTAATATTTATTTATTTTTCTATTTCTAAACTTTTACTATTATATAATTATATTTTATATTTGTTTGATAATACTATGTCTATAAATAACAATAATATGATTAAACAAACCATACCATATAAAAACTTAAATTGTAAAAAAATTATGATAAATATTAAATTAGGAATTAAATATTTATATGAGTGATAATTATTCCAAATATAGTTTCTTAGATATATGTGATTTTAAAGTTTCACTTAATCGAATTAGTTAATTTCATTTAAACATTAAACAATCTATTCTATGATAAATTTATTTTATTTGTAAATCTAAGAGAAACTTAAAGAAACAATATATTATTATTGAAATAATAATGTTAATATATACTTTTAAAATTTAATATATTTTAAAAAATGTACACATAATGGAAAGTTAAGATAAAACTATATAATTAAAACAAACTCATAAGTTATATTAATGTATATAATAAGTCTATATAAACAATTAAATCATAATACTTTTGTTAAAATGTATATATAATGGAAAAGTAAGATAAAATTATATAATTAAAACAAATTCCGAAGTTATAATTACTAAATATACATATATTATTGCATAGTATAATGATATATATTTTAAAATCATTAAATCATAATACTTTTGCTAAAATGTATAGATAATGAAAAAGTAAAATAAAAATATATAATTAAAATAAACTCCAAAGTTAGTTACTCAATATTCAAATATATATGACATATAACTTATCAAATCATAAAGTAAGAATAAAAATATAGTTAAAGCAAACTCCTAAGTTATAATTACTCAAAATACAAATACTAATGCATGGTATATGATATATCTATAAAAACTATTAAATCATATAACTTTTGTTAAAATGTATAGATAATGAAAAAGTAAGATAAAATTATATAATTAAGACATATTCCTAAGTTATAGTTACTCAATATATAAATATTAATGTATGTTTAAAATAAACTCTTAAGTTCATAACTATTAATTATACTTTATATAAACTATTAAATCATATGGCTTTTGTTAAAATGTATAGATAATGAAAAAGTAAGGTAAAATTATATAATTAAAATATATTCCTAAGTTATAGTTACTCAATATACAAATCTTAATGTATGTTTAAAATAAACTCGTAAGTTTATAACTATTAATTATACTTTATATAAACTATTAAATCATATGACTTTTGTTAAAATGTATAGATAATGAAAAAGTAAGATAAAATTATATAATTAAAACATATTACTAAGTTATAGTTACTCAACATACAAATATTAATGTATGTTTCAAACAATTTCTTAAGTTTATAACTATTAATTAATAATCATACTTTATATAAACTATTAGATCATATGACTTTTGTAAAAATGTATATATAATAAAAAAGTAAGGTAAAATTATATAATTAAAACATATTCCTAAGTTATAGTTACTCAATATACAAATATTAATGTATGTTTATAACAAGCTCTTAAGTTTATAACTATTAATTATATTTTATATAAATTATTAAAAATCTTAATTTATAATTATAAATTAAAATTTCAAATCAGCATAGAATTCATTATTTATAATATATAATCAGTTTATTATAATTTAAAAAAGTTAAGATGTCAATATAAATATATTATATATATTAAGGAATATTTATAAAAAATAAAATAAAAAACCTAAAGTATACCCTTATCCCCAAATCCCCACCCTGCACAGCCCCAAATTTCCCACATCCCACCCTGCCCACCCCCGCTATTCCTAACCTGCGCACCCCAAATTTCCCAAATCCCACCCTGCTCACCCCTGCTGGCCGCATCCCACCGTGCGCACCTCCGCTGGCCGCAGCTTCCATCCCCGACAATCATCAACCCACGCCACGGCGACGGCGATGTGCTAAACTCCACTGCACTAGACTCTATTGGCGACGTGCTAGACTTCATCTCCTCTCTCTCTCTCGTTGTGACTGCACACCGCTTCAGCTCGCGAGCTTTAGCTCGATTACAACCTTGTCGAACGAACCCGAGCCGATCTCGAGCCGAGCTCGAGCTTTCATAATCGAACTCGAGCTCGAGCTCGAGCACCAAAACAAAAAAAAAAATCGAGCTCGAGCCGAGCTCGAGCTTGGTCAAAATCACACGAACCGAGCTCGAGCAACTCACTACTCGGCTCGGCTCGGTTCGTTTACACCCCTAGATATGGTGAGCTTAAAATGAGTTGTGAGCTTCAAAATATGAATATGGTGAGCTTAAATTGAGTGAAGAAAGCTGTAAAATTATTGTCCATCATTATTGTACTTGCATGGCAGCAAAAGATGGCAGAAAACGTGGGAAGAATGGGCAAAATGAAACCGTGAATAGTATTTACGGTTTTATTTGTTTTTTTCTTTTTTTTTTGAAACTTCGATTTTTGTAAACCGTTGAAATGTGATATTTTGGATTTTTTTTTAAATATTCTTAAAACCGTAAACACTGTTTACGGTTTTATATATATTTTTTAAATTTTTTATTTTATAAAACCGTAAACATTGTTTACGGTTTCATCAAATTATTTTATTTTTTTTTAATCCTGCGACGTTATTAAGTTTAGGTTACCCTAAATTTATATCTTCACAAAACCGTAAATAGTGTTTACGGTTTTAATGAAACCGTAAACACTATTTACGGTTATGCCTCTTTTTTCCACCCATTTAGGTTTAGGGTTTAGATTTTCTACCTATTAGGGTTTGACCCCCATCCAAGAAATCACCCGCTCATTTTGTGCCAGCCTGAAACAACAACTGCGCTTCTTGCTGCGTGATGCATCCAAAAGGGCTCTAGGAATAAAGGATCACCACTGCAAAATTTATAAAATTAATGATGTTTTACTTGGTGTTAAATTGTCTCGATTACTAATTTTAATTCATGTTTTTATCAAAATAAAAAATAGGTATAATACAATATATTCTCATTAATTTTTAAAACTAAAAATCTATAAAAACAAAAATTATAGTCATGAATTAATCCATTTTAATAATAAAATTTTAATTAAAAATTGAAAGTTATTATTAAAAATATTATATACCTTAACTAGATGGGATGAATCCTACTGTTAAACTTATAAAATTAATCAAAATTATAATAAATTAAGATTATAAAAAATATCAAATAAAAATTAATAATTTTAATAACGGAGGAACAAGGATAAAACATGCAGGCTGCTAGTTTTGACTTTTCAATATTTGTATGGACTAAAATCTTCTAACCAAATAATGCCCACTTGTTTTTATTTTTAGGTATATATATATAGTGTGATTGCATACTTAGGGTATATATTAGTTATATTTTTTAAAATAATAAAATTTTCACACTCACTAATAAAATATTAATTATCATGCTCGATTAATATGAGACTAATTAACCGAGACGAAGGGAATATCATTTTGACATAATTAATATTGTTTTGACTGGTAATTATTGGGACAAAGTGATGTTTGTTTTTCTTGATGCCACAAAAGTTAATACCATTTGCATTAGAAGAATCTATATAATATACTAAAGGAGTTACATAAAATTCCCTCCAAAATTTTTGAAAAGCGTGCCCTACCAAATAAAAAATATTAAATAAATTTACCAATATTATACAATTACCAAGTTTAAATTTATACATTTCTCATTAAATATATATATTTGGATAATATGAAAGCTTGATAATTCACAACATGATAACATAGATAAATTAAATATATTTAAGCTAAAATATTATAAATTTTAATAATTAATATGTATTAAAAGATGTGTCATGCAATTAATATATAACAAATTTAATAAATTTACATATGTTATTTATGCAATTTAAAATATATTTTTCTATCGAAAAAATATTTTTGCGTGGTCATCAATTTTTATATATAATAAGTATATCCTTATTTAGTATTTTTTATACATTATTTTAAATATTAATATATTTTCTTAATATACATATATAACATAGATATAATTGTATGTTTATTTGGATAAAATGTAAACTTAAAATAATTATATTCTCTTATATTAAAATTAACACATAAATATAAAAAATGCTTTCGTGCAATGCACAGGTACAATTCTAGTTAATATTATAAAATGGGTCCCATTTGCTCTAAAAATCAACATGTCCCTCTCCACATGTGCATAAAATCTTCCATTTCTCAAGGAATATATATCAAAGAAAGCTAATTAGTTTACAGCCACAAAAACCCACCCATCACAAGTAGTGCCCTTATTTCAGCCAAAACAAATTTGTAAAAATAAATAAATTTCAATAATCAAAATCCTCAAAATAATATGAATCATGCAAGATGATGAGAGAGAGGGAGAGAGAGAGAGAACCTGTCGGCATCAGCAGCACAAGCAGGCAAAAGAAGAGAGCAGTGAGGGCCTCCATAGCAAGTGTTGCACTCACAAACTGGCTGATCAAGATCATCCTCTCTCAACCCATCAAGATAAGCCCTCCCATGGCCGGAGCAATCAATGGAAGCAACAGCTTCTGCTTCTGCTGCAGCTGCCTCACTCCAACTGATCACCTTCTCATAATATGAATTCTTTATAAAATAAAGATTTAGCAAACCAGAAACCAGTAAGCAGAAGCTGCTTATTGAGTAATTGCTTTCCTTTCTAGCCATGGAGCTGCTTCTTCTTCTTCTTCTTTTTTTTTTTTTTGGGTTCCCACTAATAAGTGTGGGGAGATTATATATGTGTGTATTCACTTTTCATTGAAGGAAAAAGAAAAAAAAAAGACTTGAATTTGTATCATTTCACCCCACCTCAATTTGATTTTATTTGCTAGATTAGAACCCAATGCCCCCACTTGATCACTGTTGATTTTGACGTACGAGAAAATAATAATAATAATAATAATAATAATAATAATAATATATAATAATAAACAACTTGAAATGGGAATTAAGGGCCACTCAATTTCAGTAAGCTGGATTTCCTATTTTATATCCTAATATAGGAGAAAAATAATTGAGTGATGAGTGAGGTAAATAATTCTATAATTGATTTTATTCGACCAAGATTATTGTGTCAAAAATAAAACAAATTGAGTTTTTTTATTCGAAAAAAAAAGGGTATCCATCAACTCTGAATAGTTAAAAATAATTTTAATCATTGATGAGATTAAAAATACGCTAAATCACGTGTTTCGAAAATTCATTCGAGCTCTCAGCTCAACTTGCACAATATAAGTTAAGGACAACCCTAAAAAACCATGCCCGAACCCAGTCTACTCGACTTCTAACTCAATAGAAAATTAAACGAGCTAAGCGCGAACAAATGTTGTTCAGGCTCGACTCGATTCATTTACAACCGTATAATCGAGCTAGGTTGGAATGTGTAACAGCAGAGTGCTATCGGGTGTTGGAGAAGATCCAATGTCTGTGTGCTAAAAAAAAAAATTAATATTTTTTTTTAGATGGAAGTGGTAGATTTTTAAATATTTAAATTATTTATTTAGTATATTAAGATAAGTACATAAAATAAAATAATAAATAAAAATAAAATTAATATGATGAGATGTGATGTTTTTTGGAAGGAAAATGGTATTTTTGTAGTTATTGCAAATTTTTTTCATTTAGCATTATTATAGATTAACCCAGAATTATTGCAATGTAAATCGAAACCAATGTCTTACTTTAATCTTCTATTCAAAGATCTATCTTCATTCCTCTCTTTCTTCCAAAAATGATTTGATGATTTAGTCTGGCTTATTGCTTCGATTCGATTTAAAGTTCTCTCTTTTATTTATATGTTGCCAACATTATTTTATCCTAGTGAGCCTACATTATTTATGTTAACTATTTGTCCTTTAATTGGGAGAACCCTACTTACAAAAGAGAATATCGCACAGTTAGTGCAGATGTTAATTAACTAGGCATTAAATACGGCTTTTAGCGACCGTGTTCTCGTATTGAAAGATATGCTAGTGATTAGTATATTGTGATGTTGGATTGTTAATGTAGCACTTTAATTTGAATGTGCATCGTTACTGATGAAGGCGGTCACCTCTTAGTTCATACTTGTTTGCATTTGTGCTTATCGAGCATGCTCTAAAAGTAAATAAAAAGAAAATAAGTGAACAAAATCACATAAAAATATTAAGATAAATATTTGAAATAATTACCACAATATCTAGATGAAAAATGTCTTGAGATGTGGTCACACGTTAAAATTAAAGTTTGTGTTAATCAAAAATAAATCTCAGTCGTTGGTTGATAACGTCAACGGATGAGATTAAAAGCATAAATTATTTAAAAACTAACCATAATTTTCGATTGTGCTTAATTGTTTTATGTGTCACGCTTAATCAACTAAGCATAATTTATACATAATTTTGAGAAGTTTTAATCTTGAGCATTGTTTTTATAGATAAATGATATATCATTCCTATATAAGTAACACACAAACTAAATTTTGAGCAACATCCCAAATATTCTTTATTCCATATCAAACAAGCATGAAATACAGATATCATAATTCATTGTCACCACTTATTTTATCAAATCAGAGAGATAAGATTCATTTTTATTTATCATATATTTTTATTTATTCTAATATGATCTTCTCTCTCCACGACGATACTCAAAGTTGGATTCACATAGAGCTCGTGAGCATATGGCTGGATGCTCCATTCTCCTCTGCAATCAAATCCCTCAAACGACTCACGAGTTGGTCGAAATCATCCTCTCTCTTAATCAGGCTGAGACGAACGTAGCTATCATCGGCATCGAAGTCCCTCCCCGCCCTCCCCACAATCTTGGCTGCGCTCATCACCTCCCAGCAGCTCGATTCCTCCTCTCTCACACACTTCACCCACGCATACGCTGCCATTGATTATGCAAGAAATTTAAATTATGTCAGAGAGAGTGACCTTGATGAGAGAGATGATGTAATAATACCTGGAGATGCTCCTCGGACTCGACCAAAGTAGTTGCAGTACTGATCAGGAACATCTTGGATTTGAAAACGAGTGGATGAAGAGAAGATTTGGGTGATGATGAGCCAACGTTGTCGCAAAGCATTGAAAGAAAATTCGAAGATTTGTGAGGAAGTGTCATTGGAGTGGACGATTGTTTTGAGAAGTTGAAGAGATCTGAGTTGAGCTTCTCTTGAGGTTCCACTTTCTGCTAAGTTTATGTATTCAACCATGTTGTCATAGATACTCTTGTCCCTAACCAAAGCCCATCTGTCCAAAAACACCAATAAAAACCACTATAATATATATCGTACTAATATCGGAGTTGCGGTCCTAAAATTAGGGGTGGCCATTTGGAACCGGCCCGGCGGTTCGGAATCGGAACCGTAACCCTTTTTGGACGGGCCGGTTCAGGTTCAAGAAATAACCCGAACCGGAACCGGCGGTTTCGAACCAGAACCGACGGTTCAGGTTCCGAACCGTTGAAAATATTTTTGAAAATTTAAAAATCGACGAATCAGAGAGCGCCACGTGTCCCTGAAAAAATAAAAAAAAATAATTTTTCGAACCGTCGGTTCTAGTTCGGAACCGGAACTGAAACCGTTTTCTCAAGGGCCGGTTCCGGTTCCAACTTTCTGGAACCGCCGAACCGGCAGTTCCGAACCCATGTGTCACGCCCTCATTTTACTTCCCCAATTATGAGAGCGCGACGGGT
>JAPKLW010000321.1:216398-230967 GCA_026898455.1 Plectranthus barbatus
CCTTAATTAGATTAATTTACATAATTTATAAACTTTAGGATATCACACCATGGCCACCACTACCTAAAATACGTACCCCAATCTAGTTCCGGCATGACCAGTGAACTTGGACAAAGAAAATAGCATGAGATCTTCATCAGCAGGGGCGGGAATGGCTGTATAATGAGGCCAATAACAAGCATAATCATGAATATGCTTCACATTAGAGCCATTCAAAGCAGCACCTTTCAAAATTCCAACTGGATTAGTTGGATTTGTTACGAATTCTATCGCATCTTCTCCAACATAACTATTGTTCAATATTGAGACGTTGAATTTGAATCGGGCCGTCTCGAAGTAATTGGTTTGTGTCCTGAACAACTGCATAGATATGTATATATATTGTCAATTCAGAATTAATCAATTTTTAATTTCTTTGGATAGGATAGGATAGGATACCGGGTAGTAAGGAGGGTCGGCGAGAACGGTGGCCGGAGAGGAGCGGTTGATGGAGAGGGCGAAAACAGCAGCTGAGAGGAGCTGAAGAGAGCCGACTCCGAAAACTATGTATTTATCATGAGCAACTGCATTCTTGGCTTTGGCATGAAGCTGGCGAATGTGGTCTGTGAGTTGCTCTGAGATGTAAGAACCGTCTGCGAATCCATAGCTCATTCTGTGCCACCCTGATATCAATACTGCACTCTTCGCTGCATTGTTCATCCAAAATGGCTCCAAGAATTTCGGATCCCCACTGTACATATATATATATATATACACACAATGTTTTCAAGATATCTACCAATATAACTATTTGAGGCCAGAACTTGTTTGCGACGGTACCGCAATTATGTTTTTGTGAGACATTACGCGCATTCTGTTCGGAATGATGATTTGTGCTTAACTCATTCTGACTGGAATATATATGATGTGTTTAAGTTTAATTAGTGAATGATACATTTTTATAAATATATCATACACTAGGCTAAAATAACCCACTCATTATTAAAATCTTCAAAAGTTTGACTAATATTAGCATTAGCCATTAGGGGTGTTCGCGGTCCGGCTTGACCAGTTTAGAATTAAAATCTTGGCCAAACCAATGGGTCCGGGTTGGATATTTTTCAAACCAAACAGGCCAGACCATATAAAAAACGGTTTGGTCCGGTTGGTTTGATGGTTTGAAACGAAATATGTTTCAAATTTCAATAATCTACTATAATTTATTGAAAAACTATGGCCTAAATGCAAATTAGTTGATTTTCATTATTTGTTATTAATTATTTTAATGTAATTTTAATTTTTAAAATCTTATATTTATAATTTAATGTAAAATCAGAAAAAACAAATGAGTTAGTTGTATTAAAATTATAATCTTAATTCAAATGTAAAATTAAAGAGACATGTAAAATTATATTAACGTTAAAAAATTATATGAAATAATAATATTTAATGTTAATACTTACTAGTTGATTTTTTATTAAAAAATTGAAATTAAAACTAGATTGTGTTGGTCAAGAAATTTAAACAAGGATTAATTGTATAAAAAAATTCAAATTTTCAAACCAGGAAAATTAATCCGATTTGAGCGATTTAACCGGTTTCGGCCAAACCATGAACACCTCTAATTAGTATATTGTTTTACACATCAAATTGCATGGAGGGAGAGAGAGAGGGGGAGAGAGAGACCTATTAGCATCAGCAGAACAATTAGTGAGGAAGAGGGAGCAATCAGGGCCAGCATAGCAATTGTTGCACTCACACACAGGCTTATCATTCTCCTCTCTCAACCCATCAACATAAGCAAACCCATGGCCAGAGCAATAGATGGAAGCAACAGCTTCAGCTTCTGCAGCAGCTGCTTCACTCCAACTCAGCTTCTGCTGCTTCAGTTTTTCCACACTCGCGTAATGATACGTCACCAGAAATATATTTAGACCAATCGAAACAAAAATAATGCACACACCACACAACCACATTGCTGTTCTTCCCATTTCTCTCTCTCTCTCATAAAATCATGTATTCAAGTTATATCGAGAAGTGTTTGTGTGTACATTTATAAAAGTCGATGAACTGTCAACGATGAGCTTTCTTCTTGGTGGTTGATTGAATTCATGGTGTATATCATGCATGTATAATAAATGCAATTTAAAATCTCCAACGTTGCTATTTTTTTCAAAAATAAATTAATATTTACAAAATTATAATTTAATTCACAACATTTCAAACGTGTAATTTAACTTTTAGTGTTAGGTCATTTTCACAATTTATTTCCCAACATACACAAATTTTGTATTTTAACTACTAATAATATCTATTTATTCTTGCAATTTAATTAAAATATAACCTGATATTTACAAATTAATTCTTAAAAAAAATTCAAAAAATATAGTTCTTAAAACTTGTTCATTTTATAATCTAATTTTAAATAATTGGATAATTTTTGTAATTTAACTCATAAATATTAAAAATCATAATTTAAAATAATGAAGCTAAATTTTCCGGTGGCTATGAATGAAGGAGCTAGCAGATATAATATCCACGCGTCAAAAATAATATATTTACAAAATTATTATTTAATTCACAACATTTCAAACATGTAATTTAACTTCTAGCGTAGGGTCACTTTCACAATTTATTTCCCTACATACACAAATTTTTTATTTAACTACTAATGTTTATTTAGGCAAAAATTTGCGTTAGACACGCATAAACGGTTTAGGTGGCGTTTTATCCATACTCAAATGGGTTCACTCATCTTAAATAAGGTTTATTAATCCCCAATTAAGGTATATTAGATGGGTTTGACTTGGATTAATGGATAAAACCCGCCTAAACCATTTAGGCATGTCTAACATGACACCTTCTCGTTTATTTATTTCTGCAATTTAACTAAAATATTTATAAAATTATATTTTAATTCTTGATATTTTTAAAACTTGTTCATTTTATAATATAATTTCAAATATTTGGATAATTTTCGCAATTTAACAAATAAAAATTAAAAATTACTCTTTTCGTCCCAGTTTAATTATCTCACTTTCCTTTTTTGTCTGTCTTAACTTAATTGATGGATTGAAATATAATTTAAAATTATTAAGCTAATCAAAGTGGGGTGGCTATGAATGAAGGTGCAGATAAAATATCTGGTACGACCGCGCGTCAGTACCTCGTACCTCCAAGATATTTCCAGCCAATAGGAGAGAAACATTTAAATCAAACAGCCTTTTTCCTCTGATCATGTTTCTCTTTTTTCATGAAATAAAATAAAATAAAATATTAAGGCAGTAAATTAGGGAGACGTGGCTCAACCAGATTGTAACTGTACACTTGGACCAATCTTGATCTGGACTTGTGGGCCCCACCTCACATGTCCATTCATGTCATTCTACTGTTTCTAAATATGTCGATACATGTCATTTATGATACAACTAAGTATACCTACCATACCTTATTAATGAATCTTATGGAATGAAAAAATTCATGTGTTCCTTAAACGTAGGGGTGGAAATAGGCTGGGCTTTAATTCCAAAGGTTTGGGTCTGTTATAACTTGAAGAGACCTGAGCTTGGCCTGTTACCTATAATAGGCTATTTTGTAGGCCTAAGTTTGACATTTTTAATGAAATAGACCTGATTTTTAGCCTGTATAAAGCCTATCGGAGCCTACTTAAAATTTATAATGTATATTTTATTTTTAAGTTTTAAATATATTATGTTATTTCAATAACAAATACATTTAATAATTTAGATAAATACATTATTTAGTAACAAATAATTTATTTAACTTATTTTTTATTCAAAAATAAATTTTTAGATAATAAATATATTTAATTAATTATGTAATATATGATTATTTTAATGGGCCGGCCTGTTAGGCTTAGTAGGCTTATTTCCGAGCCTAAGCCCGGGCCTGCTTAGTTAAATAGGCTTTTTAAAAAGCCTAAGTCTGACCTATTTACGAAATTGATCTTAGGCCCCTGTTGGGTAGCCCGGCCTATTCCCACCCCTACTTAGACGTGAGCAAATGGAATCTGAACCGCTCAAACTGGTCCTGATCCGATTTGTTAGTTCACGGTTTTGAATCGGAACCATCCAAAATGGAACCAAACCGGAATTAGAATTTTATTTTGACGGGCTGGTTCAGGTTCCACCCCCTAACCGGAACCGGAATTGGCGGTTTGGAACCGCTGAACCATCAAAAAAAATATAAATTTAAAAATTAAAATCGACCAATGACAACGTGCCACATCACCTCGAATCGCCGGTTCCGAACCGAAACCGACGGTTCAACTAGAAACCGTGTTGAACAGGAATCGCTGGTTCCGATTCAAAAATCAGAACCGGAACTGTCGGTTCAGGTTCCACATATTTCGTTGAACTCATGGAAATATGGACTTGTTAGAAAATTTATTTCTTGAATTCAATTTTCTAATAGCTTTCTTAATCCGTGCGAAAACTACAATTAACTCTGATTTATGGGCCTACTACTTAAAAAAAACTTGATGGATACGTCCCAACATAAAAGACACCTAGGTTTGGGTCTTTTTTTATAATCTTAGCAGTGAATAGGGATGAGCAAACAATCTCGGTTATAACAACCTATATATCTAAAACTTACGACTTCTTAGACCATCTCTAACAGCAACCACTCTAACCATCCAACCATCCAACCACTTCATTATTTAATTAATTTCTCTCACCTCCACATCATCAATATTATTCCAACCCAACCACAACAATTTTACATACTCTATCAGCAACCACCCAACCATCCAACCACAATATTATATATAATCTTTATTTAATTTTATTTTCAAAATTAATATTAATAATTATAATGAAACAATAAAAATTATAAAGTTGTAAGGAAATAAAATTAAAATTAATAGTTGTAATTAAAATAATAAAAATTATATATTGTAAGACGATTAAAGAAAAATAAATTTCATTCATTAAGTAAAATAAAATTATATCGATTACATGATACAATATTGGAAATAAGTACAGTTACATAATTAAACTATATATATAAATTACACATTGATGTGTAAATCAATACAAAATGATGTATATATATTAATTTAATATTTATATATATCAAAATTAGACTCAATTTGTAGAGAATGAAAAATTAAGAATTTTAGTATACTTTTTATTTAATTTAATTTTATTATTTAATAAATAAATCAATAAAATCTAAAAAAAAAGGAAAGGAAAATAGTGGTGGGGCCCAAGGACCACAAGGTTGAATTGGGAGCTGCCTGCGACCGCGGTTGCTTTCTTTTTGCCAATTAAAATTATTTTTTTCTTTTTCTTTTTTCTGTTTTTTCATATGTGGCACAGACCACGGAGACCGGCGGTTGCCGTTAGACACGGTCTTATAGACAAGACACTCTCACCTCGCACACTAAGTTTGACTTCTATCACAAATTTTCAGATTAATGGAATGGATTCATGAAGGTTTAATGACTACCTTATCCTATACTATTAATTTTATAATAGTTACATAATAAATTATACGGATCAAATACTTTATTCCATAATAGTATTTCACTGCCTCAATTACTAATTTTAATTAATATTTTTTCGTAAACAAAAATTAAGTATACTCTAATTGATTTTTGAAGAACAAAAAATCAAAATTTTCTAAGAGCACAAATTATGGTTTTGAATTAATCAAATTTTAGGTAAAAATTAAAAATTAATTTCTAAAAAATAACTCTGAAACCACGAGCTGTTTGGAAGTTAACCTAAATTTTGGGTGAGTTTTAGTTTGCAAGTAGAAGAGTCACAAATGAACTTGCACACCAAATGTTTGATAAAATACATGGCTAACCGGTAACTCTTTAACTAATTCTTGAATAATCCCAACATCAAACTGGCTTCATGCAACAATCTATTCTAATCTTTAGCCAGTACTTCAACTAATTTTCAGTTTCTTATAACTCATTAGCGTGTTAATATCGACCCAATTGCCATCCTTAAATTAACTACCACAATATCTAGATGAAATTTGAAATTCAAATATTACGATTCATCGCAACCACTTATTTCATTAGATCAAATCGATAAGATACACACTTATTTCTGATCATATTCTTATTTATTCTTACATGATCTGATCTCTCGATGAAATAACTCAAACTAGGATTCATATAGAGCTTGTGAGGGGTACTGCTCCATTCTCCTTTGCAATCAAATCCCTCAAACGACTCACAACTTGATTGAAATCATCCTCTCTCTTAATGAGGCTGAGACGAACGTAACTATCATCGGCATCGAAGTCTCTCCCCGCCCTCCCCACAATCTTGGCTGCGTTCATAATCTCCCAGCAGCTCGATTCCTCCTCTCTCACACACTTCACCCACGCATACGCTGCCATTGATGATGCAAGAAATTTAAATTAGGTCAGAGAGAGAGAGAGAGGGTGTTATAATATATATACCTGGGGATGCTCCTCGGACTCGACCAAAGTAGTTGCAGTACTGATCAGGAACATCTTGGATTTGAAAACGAGTGGATGAAGAGAAGATTTCGATGATGATGAGCCAACGTTCGCGCAAAGTTTTGAAAGCAAATTCGAAGATTTGTGAGGAAGTGTCATTGGCATTGGAGTGGATGATTGTTTTGAGAAGTTGAAGAGATCTGAGTTGAGCTTCTCTCGAGGTTCCGCTTTCTGCTAAACTTATGTATTGAACCATGTTGTCATAGATACTCTTGTCCCTAACCAAAGCCCATCTGTCCAATACAACATCAATCAAAACCATTAATTGCGAGGTCCAAAATGGACAATATAATATACTAATGTCGGAGTTGCAGTTCCAACATATATAGTACGTACCCCAATCTAGTTCCGGCATGACCAGTGAACTTGGACAATGAAAATAGCATGAGATCATCATCAGCAGGGGCCGGAATGGCTGTATAATGAGGCCAATAACAAGCATAATCATGAATATGCTTCACATTAGTGCCATTCAAAGCAGCACCTTTCAAAGTTCCCTCTGGATTAGTTGGTATTGTTACAAATTCTATCGCATCTTCTCCATCATAACTACTTAATATTGAGACGTTGAATTTGAATCGGGCTGTCTCGAAGTAATTGGTTTGCGTCCTGAACAACTGCATATATATATATTGCCAATTAATTTATTAATTTTTTTGTTGTGTTACAATTAATGAAGTCATAGGATAGGATACCGGGTAGTAAGGAGGGTCGGCGAGAACGGTGGCCGGAGATGTACGGTTGATGGAGAGGGCAAAGACAGCAGCAGAAAGGAGCTGAAGAGAGCCAACTCCGAAAACTATGTATTTATCATGAGCAACTGCATTCTTGGCTTTGGCATGAAGTTGGCGAATGTGGTCGGTGAGTTGCTCTGAGATGTAAGAACCGTCTGCGAATCCATAGCTCATTCTGTGCCACCCTGAAATCACTACTGCACTCTTTGCTGCATTGTTCTTCCAAAATGTCTCCAAGAATTTTGGATCCCCACTGCATATGCATAACTATGTGAAGCCAGAACTTGTGTGCGATGGTATCGGAATACATATTTTAACTAAATGATGTATTTCAGTTTAGTGAATGATGCATTTTTATAAATACATAATTTACTAGGCTTAAATACATCATCTTAAAATGTGTATTTGGATCGAAATCGGCGTAATATCTCACAAAAACATAATTGCTAGATAAGAGTGTGCAAAAATTGAATCAAACCGAAAAAAACGACCGAACTGTTGGAATTTGGATGATTCGGTTCCATTGTAATTATTTCGGTTCGGTTGTTGGTACCCAAAAATAAAAAAAAAAACTGAATTTAGATCGGTTGGTTGGTTGTTGATATTAAAACTTTGGACCAAAAACTGAATAATAAATTAAATAATATATATTATATATTTATATTATTTATAATAAAACATTAAAAAAAAAAAAAAAAAGTAAAACCTGATTTCTAATCCCATTCCGCAAAATCTGAATCCCCCATAGCCCTCCGGTGCAACCCTCCCCTAGCCCTCCGGTTGAAAAAATAGGATATATTCGTTAGAACCGAATTAATTATTCAGTTCGATTATCAGTTTGGTTGAAAAAGTTTTCGATCAATTTTACAGAATGGTTCGGTTCTTATCATTTCGATCGATTTTCAACCGAAGCGACCGATTACACAACGGTAGTGTAAGCAGGAAACCCACTCATTATTAAAATCTTCAAAAGTAGAGAGAGAGAGAGAGAGACCTATTAGCATCAGCAGAACAATTAGTGAGGAAGAGGGAGCAATCAGGGCCAGCATAGCAGTTGTTGCACTCACAAACAGGCTTATCATTCTCTCTCAACCCATCAACATAAGCAAACCCATGGCCAGAGCAATAGATGGAAGCAACAGCTTCAGCTTCTGCAGCAGCTGCTTCACTCCAACTCAGCTTCTGCTGCTTCAGTTTTTCCACACTCGCGTAATGATACGTCACCAGAAATACATTTAGACTAATCGAAGCAAAAATAATGCACACACCACACAACCACATTGTTGTTCTTCCCATATTTTCTTTCTATTTCTCCTCTCTCTCTCTCTCTCATAAAATATATTCTAAGTTAGAATAGAGGTAGATCGAGAACTGTTTGCATGTGCATTTATAAAAGTCATGAATTGCCATCGATGAGCTTTCATCAAAGTCGTGGTTGATCCAATTATTGATGTATATCCTATAGATTAATTGCAATTTAATCCTGTTTGCGCTAAGTTTTAAAAATATAACCTAATATTTATAAAATTACAATTGAATTAAAATATAACCAAACATTTACACACAATTACAACAGCATATATCAATGGTTGAGATTAAAACATTAAATATTAAAAAATTAAGCATAATTTTTATTCGTATTTAACTGTTTTATAAATTGTGTTAAGCACAATTTATAAAGCAATTAAGAATGAAATCTAGAAAAAAAAAAATAATCTCTAACATTGATATTTTTAGATGAATGGTGTAGATTCATTCCTATTTAGCACAAACTAATTTTTAGCATGAGATCCACTTCCTGTCCATTAAATCTGAAAAAATCAATGGTTGATGTGCAATCAAGCAATAAATTAAAACAAAATCAAGCAACAAAGTAATAAAGTAACAACTAAAGCACAACCCAGCAACATTGTAATCAAGCAACAATCTGAACACAATCAAGCAACATCGTGAACACAATCAAGCACCTTTCTCACGGGAGAATTTTTCTCACTGGTCCACTCTCTATATATATTTCAAAAAAATAGTTCTTAAAACTTGTTCATTTTTGCAATTTAATTTCTATTAGTTGTGTAGGTTTTGTAATTTAATTCATAAATATTAAGAATTAAAATATAAAATTATTGAGTCATATACGGTGGGCTATGAAAGGATAAAATATATTTTTCGGATAAAATATCCTAGAAATTTGTGTAGTTGCAGCCAATAGGAGAGAGGCATTTAACTGTGGGCCCCTACCTCTCATGCCAATCCATTTCATACTTCTCTACATATATGTTTGTGTATAATATTATAATTTATACACGTTTTCTTTTTTGTTCATTTCAATATTTAAAACAAAATGATAACTGACATGTTTAACATTTGACACATCTCTAAATATGTAAATAATACATCGTTATGTTTGACAAACAAATCATCTAGGTGGATAAGTTTATCAAAATATTATATTTTCTTTAAAAAAATAAATCCATATCTCATTATTTAATTTTATTCAATTTTAAAATTGACAGGATCTGACGACTTTAAAAATTACTATTATATACTCCCTCCGTCCCGGACTATTAGTCTCATTTATTTTTAGCACAGTTACCAATATTTGTGATTGTAGTGGAATTAATATTTTATTGGTGTGATGAGTTTTTTCCATTTTAGGAAATGAGACAATTACGCGGGACAGACAAAAATGAAAAATGAGACTAACGAAGCGGGAGGGATGGAGTAGTAAGCAAGAGTTAACACATGTTTTGTGATTTTATATGTTTTGTGATTTTGTTGGGGCCTGCAGGACACCTGGGCCTCAAAAAAGCCCAACAAATCAGACAGGCCCACTAGAAGGAGTTCGGATTGCCCAGGAAGCAGTCCGATGGCGGGTCACCAAGTGAGTAGAATAGTCCGGGAAGATCAGTTGCGAGACATACAATTCACCAAAAGGAGACCACAAAGAACCGATCCATGCGAGCTGCTCGACGGGCAGGAGGAACCCGGATAAGAATACGGCAATCTCAGCACCGTCTAACAGCCATACCGTTGCAACAAGCTCGAAAAAGTCGGTGAACTATCCACAACGACTCGAAGACGCCGTTAGAGCATTCACTATCATTCAACATCTTACTACCTCCACTTATGTGTCACAACAACAACTATATATATTAATCAATATAATCAAATTAATTAATTCTTTTAATTATAATTTAATAGCATAAAGTATATTATTACTACGTTAATATAGTTATGTTAATATCTCTAGCTAATTTAAAACTAAAATTGTTAATTTGTAAAAATTAATTTGATTTAGTAAAATAAAGATATTTGTTATAAAATATAATTCACCAATTTAATTTAGTTATGTTAATATTTCTAAATTAAAACTGAAATTTATAATTCTTAAAAACTTAAAAAGTAATGAAAAGAAAAACAAAATAGAAAACGAAAATATATATGTGTATATACATTAAATAAGGAGTAAATAGATGTCCACCCTCACACAAATATGTATTTTACACGCACAACATATTTCTTAGAAGGTGACATTCACATGCGCATCATCATCTTTGGTGGTCATATTTTTTTGGCAATGTTGCTACTCCAATAATACTCCAATTCTTGATGTGTTGATCAGTTTTAAATTCAAGTGTAAAAGCTAAAATAAAACAGCAAAGCGACAAGGATTTTTATAAAGGTTCGAACAATATCTTCCTACTTCCTCTCTTCAGACATGTATTATGGTTCCACTAAGCAAAGGATTGCAGATATGTGTCAACGATTTATTGCTGCTAGCTGGTAAATGTCGTTTCCACCAGTTCACTAGCGCACCCGCCAAGTACCGTAGAGTCCAAGTGCTTCTTCAGGCTTTTAAGCGTGTGCACACCACTCAACCTTCAAACTGGACGTGAGATTTTGAGTTCCACTCAAGAACGTCAGTTGTTGGTATACACACGTGATAGTTATCACCGGAGAAGTGACAGCTCCAAGTTGTTTTCTTACTCGGAAGGTAAGAAAAATAAAAGAACTCTTGTTAAAGCACAGAGCCTCGCGTTCAAGAAAGAACACGAAAAGCTGTGAGAAACAACATGAAAGCTTTAGTTTGCTGGTAGCTAGCTTTGGGGAATTCAAAGTGAGAAAATTTTTGTAAGCATCGTCACTGAAATCGAAGAGGTATCCCCGAGTTTGCAACATTTTCTTGATGGATTGTTGCCACCTTTTATAAGCGCTTTTTGAAGGTTTGATGAATACCTACCCGTTGTGAGGTACTTTGGAAGGAGTCCAATCAAATGTTTCACCTTTTTTGTTGCTTGAGGGTTTATTCATATATATCTTTTCAATCTTATCTAATATTTTTTATACACTCTACATATATTTCTTATGAGTAAAATATAATTTTATTGCCAATATTGCAAACCCTATAAGTGAGGCTCAAGTAATGCAAATCTACTATAAACATTTTTTATAACAAAAAGATTGCATGCATAATTATTGATTATGCATGCATACAACAGTACTTGATAACTACTATGTCAATTTTCAAATAGGTCATTTGGTATGACCTCTTCGACAACACATGACAAGAAATTAAACTTCACATCTATACATTATATATACAATCAACTCGTGATTGATTGTACACTAAAAACTTGATACTACTTTTACCTTGTCTTCGATATCAACCAGTTCTTTGAGACGTTTCAATAGTAAATCGAAGTCGTCATCGCCCTTGAGCAGGCTGAGACGAACAAATCGGTCGTCCACACCGAATCTCTTACCTCCCCGGCCAATGATGTTTGCTGCCTGGAGGGCAGCAGCACAATGTATATCTTCCTCTTTTTCACATTTCACCCATGCATACCCTGCCATTGCCAATGTTTGATCAAGACTCATATTGATAGATATGAATAAGCTCGAGATCGATATATGAGATGAGATGATCACCTGGAGATGGCCCCCTCACTTTCTCAAAGAAGTTGCAATACAATGGTGGGATCTCTTGAATGGTGAAACGACTCGATGGCGACAGGATCCAGCTTATGTTTCGCCAACGATCACTCATCTTGTTGAATGCATAATAGAAAATCTTATTTCCATCTCCATCAAGAATTGCTTTCATTAGCTGCAGAGCTCTCAGTTGAGTCTCTCTTGAGATTCCCATCTCTGCTGCTGATATGTAAGTCTGCATGGTTTCGTATACGTCTTTATCTTTCACAAAAGCCCATCTATTAGAACAGAAGTCGCATTCTTAGAAAAGATTATGCAATATCATGTTTGGAAAAAAGGAATTAGAAAATGAGAGGCTAGAATATAGTGGATGTGTGTGTGAATATATTTGAGAGAGAGATGGGGGGATTCTATTTCATAGCCCCATTTTATTTCACTCCACTCCAATCCAAAATATTAAATTACAATCATATTTATAGTCACTATAAAATTATCTAGAACACTTATTCCTAATTAATTTTATCTTAAATCCTCAGATTAATTCTTCTACGCTTTTCTCATCATATATTTTCTTTAATACATTATTCTTTAATTTTCTAGACTATTCTACATATATTAATAACCACTTAATTTCTAGAAATCTCTTATATATTCTTCATAAATCAAGTTTATTTCCAACAAAAAGCTAACGTATAAGAAAGGGATTGTTACCCGAATCTGCTGCCTGCGTGGCCAGTGAGCTTAGACATGGTGAAAATCATGACATCTTCATCAGCAGGAAAAGGAATGGCTGAGAAATGAGGCCAATAATATGCATGATCATAAATAGCTCTCACAGAAGGCCCTTCACACACAGCCTCCCTCAGATTCCCATCTGGATTGTTTGGTGAAGTCACAAACTCGATGATGTTTGTGTTCGCGTCTGATGAGTTCTTCAACAAAAGTGATGCATCCCCTTCAAACTCATAGTTTTTGTTCTGGAAGAAATCCGTCTGCGTTTTGTAAAACTACACCAAAAATGGGATTAGCTAGGGTGATTTGATTAGGGTTTAGGGTTTGGAGACGAACCGGGTAGGCCGGGGTGGCTGCAACGACACTGGCCGGAGAGGAGAGGTTGAAGGAGAGAGCATAGACAGCTGCGTTGAGGAGCTGCGTGGAGCCTCCACCAAAAACAATGTGTTTCCCGTCGGTGATGGCATTTCCGGCGACGGCATGGACGCGGCGAATGTGGGTTTCGAGTTGTTGAGAGATTGCAGATTTGTCTGGAAAATTGTAGCTCATTCTTGTTAGAAGATTTGGTCAAAGATCAAATTAAGGAGATCATGGAGTGATTATTTCCTTGATTGGAGGAGATCATAGAGTGATTGGAGGAGATCATAGAAAGATTATTTCTTTTGATTAAAACATGTCTATATATTTGTGCATAATGTACTCATAAATAATTCAGAAATAAAAATTAGATTCAAATCTTTCAATCATGTTCAATCTCAAAAACCAACATGGTATCAGAGAAGGATTTCAATCCTGGCTCTGAAAGATCCAAAACAACACCCCTCAGCCAAAAAAAAAAAAAAACAATTCAAGCAGGAACTCAGATTCAATTCAAACCTCATCATCGTCCCATACACCATATCAAAACCAAAAACTTATCAAGCCTTGAACTCAGAAATTAATTTCATCATCGTTCATTATACCCTTCTCAAACCTATAGCCAAAGATCAAAGCAGATTTCCAAATTCTTCAAGACCTGCAACAACATGACAGCAAACAGTCAGAATATGCCCATTCATTTAAGCGAAAAACTAGATGGCAACAATTTTGCCGTTTGGTCCAGACTCATGAAGATAGCGCTCGGAGGAAGAGGATGCCTTCCTCATATCACAGGAAAACCAACACCTCCAGAGGAGAAAGATCCGAAATTTCCGCAATGGGAACAGACAGATCTCATGGTATGTTCGTGGTTACTACAAAATATGGAGGGGCCATTGACTTCCAACTTCGTACATTATCAGAGTGCGAAGGCAATATGGATTGCGCTCACAACCACATATGGAAGTGGCACCGACCCCTTCATCCTCTACGATCTGGAAATAAAGGCAAACAAGATTAGTCAAGGAGGAATGAAGTTGGAAGAATATTGGAATAATCTTCAAACCTGTTGGATGAACATAGATCGAAGGGATCAAAGCGCAGGGGAATATTGTGAAAAATGCAGCACACACCATCAGAAAAACAAAAGCCAAAAGAGATTGTTCCAATTCCTATCCGGACTGGACCCCAAGGTCGATCAAATTCGGAAAGACATCCTCAAGGAATCACCTGCACCAACCGCCGAATCCGCATTCAACAGAGTAAGAAGTGATGCCGCCAGAACAGAGGTACTCCAATCGGCAACAACACTCTCTGAAATCGGACCAACG
>JAPKLW010000321.1:235967-300937 GCA_026898455.1 Plectranthus barbatus
CGTGTCGACACGATAGTGACCCGACACGCACGAATTGCCACCTCTAGTGTAGATGGGTATTTACCATTAAACGGAAACCAGATGGGTCAATTGAGAGATACAAAGCTCGACTAGTAGCAAAAGGGTACACTCAAGTCTATGGGATAGACTATGCAGAGACGTTCTCTCCTGTGGCAAAGATGAACACAGTCCGTGTTATTCTATCGATTGCTGCCAACTGTGACTGGAAACTACACCAGTTTGATGTGACAAACGCTTTCCTCCACGGAGAATTGGAAGAAGGGAAAGAAGTTTATATGGAACCACCACCGGGATATGAGCACGAGTTCAGACCAAATGAAGTTTGTAAACTTAAGAAAACTTTATATGGACTCAAACAGTCACCAAGAGCCTGGTTTGGAAGGTTCACAGACGTAATGAAGAAGCATGGATACTCCCAGAGTAACTCAGATCACACATTGTTCACAAAGAGGCGAGGAAATCTGATCACTTGTCTTATCATATATGTGGACGACATGATTCTAACAGGAAATGATGTTGAGGAGATTGGTAATTTGAAAAAAAATCTGTTTCTGGAATTTGAGATGAAAGACTTGGGCAACCTGAAATACTTTCTGGGAATTGAAGTACTTCGATCAAAAGGAGGTATCTTCATTAATCAAAAGAAATACACTTTAGATCTTCTTGCCGAAACTGGGATGGTGGAGTGTAAACCTGCAAACACTCCAATTATAGTAAATCACAAACTTCAGATGATAGAAGGAGGGGAAGAAGTAGATTGTGGTCGATATCAGAGACTTGTGGGAAAGCTTATCTACCTGTCACACACCCGACCAGACATTGCCTATGCTGTTAGCGTTGTCAGTCAGTTCATGCACAATCCAAAAACAGAGCATATGGAGGCTGCCGTCAGAATTGTCAGATATTTGAAAAAAACATTTGACTATGGGATTCTTTTTAGAAAGACAGGACATTTGGAAATACAGGCATATACAGATGCAGATTGGGCCGGAAATCCTATCGATCGAAGATCTACTGCTGGGTACTTTGCCATGATAGGAGGAAATCTAGTATCATGGAGAAGTAAAAAGCAAAAGGTTGTCTCCCTATCTAGTGCAGAAGCTGAGTTTAGAGGAATCAAAAGCGGCGTTACAGAGATCTTATGGCTTCGGAAACTTATGATGGAACTTAACCTTTTCTCAGGCAAGACATGTAGATTGATGTGTGATAATAAAGCAGCTATCAGCATTTCTGGAAATCCAGTCCAACACGATAGAACTAAGCATGTTGAAGTAGATAGACACTTTATCAAGGAGAACATTGAACAAGGAGTAATTGCATTGCCATATGTTTCCTCAAAAGATCAGTTGGCAGACATTCTCACTAAAGCAGTCGACTCTACAAGCTTGACCGACGTTTTGGGCAAGTTAAGTGTCGGAAATTTCGTCACTTAACTTGAGGGGGAGTGTTAGAAGATTTGGTCAAAGATCAAATTAAGGAGATCATGGAGTGATTATTTCCTTGATTGGAGGAGATCATAGAGTGATTGGAGGAGATCATAGAAAGATTATTTCTTTTGATTAAAACATGTCTATATATTTGTGCATAATGTACTCATAAATAATTCAGAAATAAAAATTAGATTCAAATCTTTCAATCATGTTCAATCTCAAAAACCAACAATTCTGTGCCATCCTGAAACAACAACTGCGCTTCTTGTTGCATGATGCATCCAAAAGGGCTCTAGGAATAGTGGATCACCACTGTAATATTTATTTCAATACTTTCATCAATTTTTTAAGGCAAAAAACTTGTGTTAGGAAGGCCTAAACGGTTTAGGCGGGTTTTATCCTACCCAAATGGGTTGACCCATTCCAAATAGGGTTTATTAATCCCAATTAGGTATATTATATGGGTTTGGGCTTGGGTTAATGAATAAAACCCGCCTAAATCGTTTAAGCCTGCCTAACCCAAGACCTTCCCATTTTTGAATCCATCTTAAAAAAATGTATGAATTTGATGCGTATTTGAATTTCAGAATTATGGGAGTCTGATATGGTTGTAATGATAACTAAAATTAAAATAAATGAAAGAGATATAATTGAAGGGTATTTTTGAAAAATTGACTTGTAAAAAGTAGTTTTTACTATTTTGTGGAGATATTAATAAGAGATGTTATTCATTGACTCTTGATTAATTATTTTGCTATTTTAGATTTTCGCTCTTTATTTATTGATTAAAATTGTGTGTGACTAATAAATTGGCTATTATATCTAAAACTATTTTTATAATATTAGTTTTAGGTTGTGATGGTCCTACACTCCTACTCCTAATGTTGTTGAAGAGTCCAATCAAGATTTACTAATTAGGGAATTGTGCCCTAATTTTTTAATAAGGTCGACCCTTGCTATTTTAATTATTTTTTTGACTTTTCAATATTTGAATGGACTAAAATCTTCTAAGCCAAATAATGATAACTTCTCGTTAAAATGGGCGTTCTAACTCAATTATTAAATTTTTAAAAATAACAACTTTTTTATAATTAATAATAAAATATTAATTTTAATATATATAATAATAGTCCTTAAAAATAATATCATATAATCACTACCTTTAGCAATATATATACAGTGTGATTGCATACGTAGTAAATATATCTATGGAAATTTGACTTTGAGACATCTGATGGCGTGATCATAATTTTTTGAAAACGCAAAAATCAAATCATTTTTGGCATATTTATTGGGATGAAATGAGGTTTTTTTTTTCTTGACGGCACAAAAGTTAATACAATTTGCATTAGAAAAAAAAGAAATTATAAAATGGGGTCCCATTTGCTCTAAAATTAAACAAACATGTCCCTCTCTACATTTGCATATATAAAATTCTAAATTTCACCACGAATATCAATCAAAGAACAGTAGCTAATTAATTAAAACTAGTGCCCTCACTTCAACCGAAACGTTTTTTGAAAAAAATAAATAAATTTCAATAATCGAAATCCTCAAAATAAATAAATGAGATTGATTAATACTAATTCGTGTAGATAGTTTGATTAATTCCTATTTGAATCATTCACTCTCTGTATATGAATGATATAGCCAGGTATATTCCTATTATGCAAGTAGAGGTGTAAATGAACCAAATTGTTCGTGAATTATTCCAATCTCGATTCGATAAAAACTCGTTTGAATTTATTTAATAAAGCTCGTTTATTAAATGAACCAAATTTGAGCATTATAGTATTCGACTCGTGAGCTCGTTAGCTAAAATTAATAAGAAACATAAAATAATTACTTTTATAAAAATAATATTTTCATGATTTAAGAGTAACAATAATGATAAACTTTAGAATAAATAACTTTTTTTTTCAAAATTATAATGAAAATTTTAAATATATTCTAAATTGATAAAGTTAATTTAGACTCGATAAAGTTCGTGAACATCAAAATATTCGATAAAAAAATTTGAAATTAAACGAGTCAAACTTGAGCACGACAGTTCGATTACACCCTTACATGCAAGAGATCTAGAGAGAGAGAGAGAACCTGTCGGCATCAGCAGCACAAGCAGGCAAAAGAAGAGAGCAGTGAGGGCCTCCATAGCAAGTGTTGCACTCACAAACTGGCTGATCAAGATCATCCTCTCTCAACCCATCAAGATAAGCCCTCCCATGGCCGGAGCAATCTATGGAAGCAACAGCTTCTGCTTCTGCTGTAGCTGCCTCACTCCAACTGATCACCTTCTCATAATATGAATTCTTTATAAAATAAAGATTTAGCAAACCAGTAAGCAGAAGCTGCTTATTGAGTAATTGCTTTCCTTTCTAGCCATGGAGCTTCTTCTTCTTTTTCTTGGGTTCCCACTAATAAGTGTAGGGAGATTATAAAAGGGCAACAAAACAAATTAAACAAAAAAAATAAATTTGACTTTATATCACATCAATCCCCCAACTTGAATTTGAGTATGACAAAAACATTGGTTTAGTTGGGGCAATTTGTGTTAATCAAGAATAATTATCATTGAAATGGCCAATCAATTTCAGTATGTTGGATTTCGTATTTTATATAGGGGAAAAATAATAGAGTGATGACTTATAAGGTAACTACTACTTTATTTGGTTTTATTTTCAAGATGGTGTGAGTCAAAGATTTGGATTTGATTTCTCAAACAAATTAGATTACAAAAACCAAAATGAGAATTAAAAAATAAAGGTGAGGTTTCTCAAGAACTTATAAGCTGATCGATGCAACTGGTAAAAAATAATCTAGATGATTGACGAAATTAAAAATACGACGATCCTTCAAAACTCAATAGAAAATGAAACGAGCTAAGCACGAATAAATGTTGTTCAGGCTCGACTCGATTCATTCTCGCCTGTGGGCGAGCAGCTGCTTCGTCTTCTCCAGAACTCCGAAGAATATCGAACCACCAATGCCGATCCACAGCACTCTCGGTCCGATTCCCTGCACCAACCGCAACAGTCGAACATGGTTCATAGACAACACAAGTAAATTACACCTTGCAATGTGAAGGGGAAGATCACATACCCTGAAAAATGCCGAGCTCCCTTCTTCCCGAATGATCGTATGGACGCAGTGAAAGATGCCGTCGTACTGCTTTGCTGATCCCTGCAAAGAAAAGAATCATGAAGTCTTGAAAAGATTCACAAGTTGGGATGGGGTGTGCATGAATGGGAATGCAATGCACCTGTATCATCAATCGGGTTTTAACCACATCGAGGGGAGTTGTGATAGCGCCAGTAATCGCACCTGTCGGATTTATGAAAGATGTAATGACCTAGTGATCTTGCCTGTAGAATCTACTAAATGCTGATATACATGAAAAATAACACAATCTAGAGAGACTATAGATCCCAGGGAAACATCGAGCAAGGAAAAAACATGAGCGCATCCCATCCGACACCATGTGCTTATAGCTTAATAGAGACATTACTTGTATAGACCTGTCTTTGGCATGCGCGGTGACATCAACTTATTTAACAACTAATTCTGAGCATTGCAACTACGGTTAAATGAGAAATGCGTTAAAAGTTGAAGAATCAAACGCGCACCTGCAAAGGCACCAATAATGGCATTTTCAGGATCATTTAGATCCCGTTTTGCCTGCAGTAAAAGCAATTGTAGAAGTCTTAGGCCACAAAGTTATGGGGCGAAAAGAAAATATTAAGAGTAAAGGTAATAAAAGAGATGTATAGTTTTTCAAATTCTCTATTTCAACTTACGGCCAATCTATACCCAATTCGGAGCTGCTCGTAAATGCAGAACTGCATTGCATCAAAAGGCAGGTCACGCAATAAGAACGACCCGTATCCCTGCAAAGCCAGATCAGATCATGAAGCTCGTGCCTGAATCAGACTGGACTGGTTGATGGCGTGTATGCAAAAGCATGAAGTTATTAATGTTCTGAAATTTAGCAAAGTAATAGCTATCGTTGTAAGAAGGCTTAGTAGCTAAAAAGGACCCCAAGATTTTGAATGGAGTTTTCATTTTAGCTGAGGTCTCAATTCTCAACAACACATATTGACACGAACTTACTCAATTCGGTTAGCTTCAACATTCATCGACAAAAGATTGTCGCATAGCAAACTATGTAAAAGGTTTAGGCTTTTTTTTCACATAGAAGTTGTTACAACAAAGCAACAAAGTTACTGCAGGGTAAAAGGTGTGACATGAGTATGGCGGAAAAATAGAAATAACACAGGAACTGTTGTAATGCAAAACACTTCCAAAGAATTGTACATAAAATCATGAGGACATTCTAGAAGAAAACAAAACCCTCGAACTTCGATAGGTTTGCTACTATTTATTAAAACATACCGCATAGAGGCCCCTAAAACCCTCCTTGGCAACTATAAGGCGAACAGCCTCTGGTGCTGAAGCAAATTGACCGGTCTGAATTCTCTGCTTGATAACCTGGTTAAGATTTACATCATAAGAAAGTAAAATCGAGATATTCACCTTGAGTGTGGTGTGTTTATAACATATAGATTCAAATTTACATGTATGTATATATGCATGCAAGAGTGTGATATGCCTCGGTGAGTAACATTAATAGACAAACTTGCCTCGGTAGGAACTCGAACAATAGAAGAAGCAGCTCCTCCAATAGCACCTGCAGCCTGATAAAATATAAAATAGATTAGCATACAAAAAAAAAAGAGAAATTCTAAGATTATTTTTCATTGAACAGAGTTGCAAGAAATACTTTCTCCATCATGCTCCTGAGCTATAATTACCAGGTGTGCTACGGCGGAAAGGTTCTGAGGAAAAATATCGAGCAGCTTCTGCTTTGTAGGTTCATATACACCAATGAATAGTGCTGATGCCCTGTTCATGATGGTGGCCAATGTACGGTTTAGTGAAGTCTTCAATTCATAAGCAGTGAGTCACTCAAAGTAATAAGAAACTTCAAAGCATATCCATCGGAGAGAAGTGCACAAATTGAAAATCAATAGATAAACTTTTCTGATTGATCTGAAAAACCATTTAATGGAAAAATATATTGTGGCAGAAACTCATAAAGCAGAAGAAAATTCATAAAGGCTGATTCTCTCTCTCTCTCGACAAGTAATATAGCCAAGTATTGTATAGTTGTTCATTTAAATGTTATACATTCTACAGTGATGCGCTAAATGGTCCATATTGTCTGCAGTGAAATGCACGCAATGATGTGGATTCAAACTGATATATCAGAAAATATCAACTGCCAAAAAGTTTTGATTTTTCATTTTTCAGCATGAAGAACATAGCTAACAACAAAGATCCTTTTTCTAGCATCATTAGAGTTAATATTTGATATCTTTGACTTACGGGATCACACCAACAAGATTTCCAGCCAGTCCCGAGTAAAGGCCCTTTAAAATAATGTCCGCCCCACCACGAACTGCCTAAACATGAACCAGAGAAGTAATCCAACAACCAATTAAGTGCTAACAAATTATAAATGCTGGAATACATAACAAAATGTGAACATAGATATACATAATTCCAATAGTATTTCACAAACTGAAAAAGTTCGATAAATTTTGCTTAAAGCAGAAATCATGTTCATGTAACACATTAAGATTTCTCGAGGATCAAAAAACTGTATTTTAGAACATAGAAAGAGCATTTCCATGATCATGAGCCAAAACGGCATGAGGGAGAATAAAACAAGAATACACATACATGAGAACAAATATATACGCCTGTTTTAACAATAGACATGCAAACTGAATAAAATGACCTGCTTGTAATCGAGTTTTTATTGTATCAATTGGATACAGAACAGTTTCAACCACGGCACCAGCAGCAGCGCCTGCCACAGCACTCTCTGCAGAATCCCAAAATGAAAATATCCGAAATTCAGTAAGTAGTAGAGCAGAAATGTTTTCACCTCCACATTAGATCATTTACAATTAAAAAGGCAAATGATCCAGATAAAATCATCTCAAGGAACAAAAACATCAAAACAACTACAAAGAGCAGCCACAAATTCAAACACTTACGGTGAAAACTCATCCATGAAAGCAAAAAAAAAAAAAAAAACACACATACCACATAGCATGCCTAAAAAATCAAATGACTTGTTCTGTGTGCTGCCAAATGCAACACTCTTACATTCCGCATTTCGAGGAACATTCTTTCCAGAACTCAAAGCATTTCCTGCAAGGTTTAGTTCAATCAAACGAAATTCAATATCCAGGGCTAAAGGGTTTCACCTAAAAAAAAAAATCAATCTTGAATCAATTACATCAATATAGACAAGAAAAGCTAGCAATGTTAAAACATATTCACTGTTTCTACTTAACCATATAACAAGATTCAATAGGGTTTTCAATATTTCCCTCAACTACACCAAAAAGATCAAAATTAACTCAAAATATGCTTCATCAGCATTACCTAGTGATTCAGTGTTCGCATTCCTCGGCATTTCTGAAGCTGCATCAAATTGCAAAGAAAATGAAGGGGATACAAACAGTAGTTTCGTAATTAATTGAGTGGAAGAATTGATGAAATAATTAAAATATAGTTACCTGAAGATCTTTCGTCCCTGCAAAGGGAAACTTTTTAGGAAAGATTTAAGAAGGGCTAAGTTCCCTTTTTCACAAAAACAATATTGATAAAATGGTAAAGAATTGTGTGAGATTGTATTTTTATGATTGTTTGTGTGGGAAAATAGGGGTCATATTTTGGTCGAAATCGATCAAATCGGCTGAATTGAATGAATTTGGTCGGTTTGGCCGGTTTGAAAATTAAAAATTTCAGTTGGACTGAACCGTATTTTCAAACCGTATTATTTGGTTTGGCCGACAGTTTGTGGTAGTAAACTGGTCGTTTAAGCTGGACCGGACTATAATATCATTTAAATTATATATTATATCAAATTATAATATAATACAATCAATATTTAATATAGTATTTCAATGTTTATTTTGTTCATCATATGATTATTCATTAATGTCAATAATGATCAAGTTAATTTTCGATTTCAAATTTTGTCTAACAATCTAAACATGGACATATAATATTGAATAATACCACTTAAATTGAAGTTAATTGTATTTATTGATTAAATAATTTATAAGCTCTTTTTGGCAATAATATTATAGAATAAGGAACTTTTTTAATTGATCATGTTGTTGCAATCCTAAAAGTATTTTATAGATATTTGAATTATTTCTCTTCACAAAATAAAATCGTTTAAAAATATGAAATGTTCGATATTTCGACTATAATTATTGAATTGATATTCCAAACCGTCAAACTGATCTAACCAAACCGTTTTAAAATAGTTTGACCGGTTTGATTTGAAAAAATTTCAAACCGTATTTATTGGTTTGTGTCACAGCCCGTTTTCAAATTGCTTATTATATTAATTATTAAGATTTTATTAATCCAAATTGGGTCCTATATATTTTATTTATACTTTAAATTAAAACACTTAATTAATCATGTATTTAATTAATAATGCATTGCATTTATAATAATAATAATACGAATAATATAATATGACAATAGTAGTATTTAACGAAAATGGAACATAATAATATTAATAATGTTAATGAATGAAAATAGGATAAGAAACACTATTACTAATAATAGTATATGAATGTTTAACTTATAAGAATATTAAATTATAATTTTGAATACTCAAAACTTAGTGCGGAAGAAATAAATATAATTGATAGTTGATACAAATGGCTGCATAAGAAAACGTGAGTGATGATTCATTATTTTTAAATAATATTTTAATAACAAATTCTACCTATAAATACATGCATGAGCAGATTATTCTTATTTGCCTACAAACATTTTCAGGTACGCAGTATCTCATAATTATTTCATAAATGTTAATAATTCTTATTAGTTTATGTATCGATTAAATTATTTATAATACTATAATTATCTTAAGATTACTTTCATATTTAATTATATAAAATAATTGTGCTTGAATTAATGACATGTATTTTATTTGAATTAAGGAGCAATGTAATTAAAGCAGTAAGCTAGATCATGCTCTCAAGGTCATCAAACCTCAGGTGTGGGATTTACTTTAATTATGCAATTGTTGATTTAAGATTGTTCTTGTTGATATAATATGTTTGACGTGTATGGCTTCACATCATATATGGTATGTTGGAACTGAACGCCCAACATATTCATGTGGGACTGAACGTTCTTTATATTTAAAGTTGTGCACAACTCAGTCGCCTGGGGCCGTGAATAGGCCCGGGATCTATATAAGGTCCTTGGATGCACCGTGCGACATCATTGACATATTTACAGTGATGAATACACATGTATTTCATTTTATATGAGCCTGAACAATCTTATGTATAATGCCCACACTTAGTGTATTTTTATATACTCATCCCACATTAACATTTCAGGTGAATAAAGTTAGAATGATGAAGTCGGAGACGCGTGGAGGATCGAATGACCTACCAAGTTATTTTTATAATTAAAGCACTAGCTTCCGCCTTTTGCGTGTATTAAAATGTATTTTATATTTTCACTGATTTATTTAAAATATTGAGTTGTATTTCACTTATATATTACGTTAACACCTTAATTGGATTAGGGTGTTACAGTTTGGCCAATAATTTACCCCTCAAATTGATCAAACCGGACCGCGTATACCCTTAGGGAAAAAATTTGATTGAAATGATCATTTCAAAAATAAAATAATGAATTTAAATCTATCAATGATGAACGATCAGTGGTAGGTTTAGGATTTTCAAATAGGGGCTCCATTACATTTTTTTATAAAAATAATAATATAAAATTGAGTAAAATTAAAAAATATTTTTGAATTTTTTTCATTTTCAGTCCCTTATATCCTCTCATTATTTATTTTTAGTTTTTTTTTTCGTCTTCACGGTAAAGGGTTATCTCATAAAAATATCCAATTATCAAACTAATATAGCAAAATAAAATTTCGGTTTGGAGGGCTATCTACACTTAGAAGCAACAATGTGTACAATATACATTTCAATTAGAATGTAATAAACGAATTTTCTATGTAAAATGAAATTTTACTCGAATTAGGAGATTATGACCATCAATAACTTAAATGAACAACTATAAGAGTGCGGTACACGCAAACATGTCATACTTTTATAATTTGTAAGAAGGGATATCAATTAGGTCAACTTATCGAATTTCAAGCTAATCATATTTGGTAGACTAATCAATTGAATTGATTCAATTAGTATTTTTATCATCCTAATTCTATCTATCCGATTTTTGAATTAGCTCGTCAGGTTGACATTATTATAATTTATGGTTTTTAAAAAACATGTAAATTCATCTAAAGATATGAATTCACCATTTCTTAAAAAACTCAAATCAATAATAACAAAATTGCAAAGATAAATTTAAAATTAATGTTAAATTATTAAAAAGTAGTATTATTTTTTTAAAAAAAACTGCTACTAATATCAAAAAATATTTTTATTATCAAATTATCTGAAAAAAAAAACTCTAATGAGGATTATTTAATTGAATATTGGAAACAAAAAATTAATAAATTTATGCCAATTTTGAATCCAAGACCTAACGGGTCAACTTGAAGCTTGTTTGGTGTGCCAACACCACAGGTTAAGCTAAGTTTAGCTATAAAAATTATGGTTAAATTTTTTTTTTATCTTAATCTGAATTTTGTCTCGTTCTTTTTGGATCCATTCATTCTTTTTAGGCTAAATTGACATTCATATTTTTAACGATTTTAAAAAGTTATTCTCAATTAAACTGTCAATATTATTTTTCATAATAAAATATTAAATTTTGTTCCTATATTATTAAATATTAATTCATTTTTTTTTATTTAGCATATCATTTAATATTCCCACCTAATAACATCATTTAGTAAAAGTGAAATTAATTAACCCTATGCCTCTAGCTGCCTAGCTATATCTACATGACAAAAATAACAAAAACATTGATAGCACAACGTTTTTGATGAGGCAAATTCAATTTTCAAATCAGCGCACCTTTTACTTGGTCGGCATTCTCACTAATGTTTTTGGCCAGTTTATTAAGTTAGTTAGAGAAACTAAGAAATAAAAATAATACACGTGATTGTCATATACATATATATGCTAATTAATTTATAATTAGATGTATGTCGTTGATGAAGAATATAATTTTCTTATGAAAGGTAAGTTAACTAAGAATATCCAAAAACAAACTTATAATTTAGTATTTTATGTAGGCAAGAACGCTCACCTACTTTTTTTAGACACATCTAAATATACTCATGAATTATAAGTGATGTGATAATATAATATTAATAATAATAATAATTATAATTGATTATAAGATTTTTGTTCATTTAATGTTAAGAGGCAAGATATTAGGTGAGTCAAATACAAGCTTATAATTGTAATAATTTGCGATTATAGCAATTAATAATCGGACTTGCCTCTCTAACTATGGGTTGTAGCTGGTCGGTGAGAGGGCAAGAATGTAAAAATGGAAGTGGAGGCCCCACCCCCTCTTTCTTGAAAAAATTAAATTTGACCCTTAAACTTTTGTAGAAAATATTTGGATCAGGATTTCTAGTCAAGTACTCAAGTGTGAATTTGAAAACTTCACACGTTTGGAAATGGGTCAAAAACAAATTACTCAATACTTCAGGGGCCAAAATGTAGACGTGAACTAGGGTGTTCATGATTTGACCGAAACCGGTCAAACCAGTCAAATCAGATTAATTTGGTCGGTTTCAAATTAAATTTTCAAACTGGTGGTTTAAAATTTTTGAAATTGGTCAGATTTGGTTCAGTTACGGTTTGGTGACTCAAACCGGTTGTATTGACCGGACCGGCCGTGTATATATATATATATATATATATATATAGTTGTGATCATATGTTAACCACTTCCCAGATGTTACATGTTACCTCGCTGGCGGTGCATTATCTAGACAAGCTAACTACATTATCTAGGCAAAATCAGGTACATTGCGAAGATAATGTACTACATTACATTATCTATTACAGTTTGTAATGTAGTACATTATCTTCGCAATTAACCCATCTTTAAAATTCTTGGCCAATATAGTCTAATTTTAAGTTTTAATTTATTTATTTTTTTTTATCAAGAATCAACTAATAAGAATTAACATTAAATATTATTATTTTATATTTTTTATGGTAAATTAAGTATTAACATAGTCATTATAATTTTACATGTCTCTTTCGATTTTACGTTTGAATTTTAAGGTTATAATTTTAATATAATTGACTCATGTGTTTCTTTTGGTTTTACATTAAATTATAAGTATAATATTTTAAAATTTAAAATTACATTATTATAAGTAATAACAAATAATAGGAATTAACTAATTTTCATTTAGGCCCTAATTTTCTACAAATTATAATAGATTATTGAAAGTTGAAACATATTTCATTTCAAACCGGCCGGATCAAACCGTTTTTATACGGTTTGGCCGGTTTGCTTTTGATAAATTATTTGGCTGGTTTGGTTTGAAAAAATTTCAAACCGTATCTATTGGTTTGACCGAGATTTTGCTTTCAAACCGACTAAACCGGACCGGGAACACCCCTAATGTGAACCTTTTAACATATTTTTGGGGAATCCTTGGTAGATAGTTTAAGATTTCTTACTTATTTTTCTCTTAATCTGAAAATAGGCAAGATATTAGAAAACATACGAGGGTCTAATTGAAATAGTTACTCCCTCCGTCTCGAGTCATTAGTCTCATTTTGACCTGGCACAATAATTAATATTTGTGAGTGTAATGAAATTAATATTTTATTCATGTGAGATGATTTATTTTTCATTTTAAGAAATAAGACTAATTTAATGGGACATACGAAAATAAAAAATAGAATTAATGAGGCGGGACGGAGGGAGTATATAGTATATGATGAAGTAAAATGATAAATAATATATGATGTTGAGATGCAATTAGCATGCAATGATGAGATGAATCCAACTCCTAATAAAATATAAAATAATTGGAGATGGTGGATTTAGTCAAATATTGGGCCTTCAACTAAATACGGCTGATGCTTGAGCAATATCTAAGCTATACAAATATACAACTACTTGATCTTGTTGATCATAAATTATAAAATTAGCAAGCACTGAACTATGTCCCTTTCCACATTGACTTTGGATTATAGATAAATAAAGGCAATTTCACAAGATAATTCCAATTTCCAAACAGAAAAGTTTAGGCAAGTTTTTTTTTTTTTTTTTTTTGGGAAAGGTTAGGCAAGTTGAGTAATCAAACATTCGTCTGTCCCATAGCCTCCTGCAGAGAGAGAGAGAGAGAGAGAGAGAGAGAGAGAGAGAGACGGTAAGAGGGGTATTAGGCAAGCACTAAAAGTTGCATTGTAGTTTTGGCTGCTATTGCATTGGAGTGGAGGCATAGCCATAGATGGTGGAGTTGGAAAGAGAGAAGAAATAGAGGCTGAAATTTGTGTATTTAAACCAATCACAATCTTCTCCCCTATTGCAATCCTCAAGAAAATCCAATGAAAGCCAGAAACTTGAGGAGAGAATCCTTTGTATTATCCACTTAATACCACCTTCATTTTTTGCAAACTTGTACGCTTATACATACATATTCTCCAAACCCCTCAAGTCCACATATTTCTCTCTCTCGTTGTAGTGAGCAAAACTCAATAAAGTTGAAGTCTTGATCAACTCTTACCTCTCCCTCTCTCTCTCTCTCTCAGAAATGGCCAGTTGGGTATTATCAGAATGTGGTTTAAGGCCACTTCCAAGAATCTACCCCAGCCCAAGAACTGGCCAATCTCTCTCAAATCCAAACCCCTCAAAGCTGAGAATCTCAAGAATAGCCGGCGTTTCAAGTGATTCCTCATTGCGTTTGTTTGGCAGTAGAGAGAGAAACTGGGGTCTGAAGGTGAGTGCTCCACTCAGGATTCAGCCGGTGGAGGAAGATAATGAGGAGAGAGAGAGTGTGCCAGTTAATGGTGCTGATGAATTTGACCCTGGTGCACCACCACCATTCAAGCTGTCTGATATCAAGGCAGCCATTCCCAAACATTGTTGGGTCAAGGATCCATGGAGGTCCATGAGCTATGTTGTAAGAGATGTTGCTGTTGTTTTTGGGTTGGCTGCAGCTGCAGCCTATTTCAACAACTGGGCTGTCTGGCCTCTCTATTGGCTTGCCCAGGGAACCATGTTTTGGGCTCTGTTTGTTCTTGGCCATGACTGGTAAGTTTTACTTATTTCTCCTTCTGCCAGCTCTGATTTTAGTTTGATGATGATTCTTGAATTGTTTCAGTGGACATGGGAGCTTTTCCAATGATCCCAAGCTGAATAGTGTGGCTGGTCACCTGCTCCACTCCTCCATTCTTGTTCCTTATCATGGATGGTATGTTTGAATCTCAAAAAAACCATGACTTCACACATGAAATTCAAGATTGATTGTAACAAAGTGTGTAATGGTGGAATGATTCAGGAGAATTAGTCACAGAACACACCATCAAAACCATGGGCATGTTGAGAATGATGAATCTTGGCATCCTGTATGTTGGCTTTCTACTCTGTTTATGTTGGCCCTTCTCTTCTGTTGGTGAAAGGGTACATGCTTAGATGTCTTCTTTTCTTTTCTTGTTTCAGTTATCTGAGAAGATATACAAAAGTCTGGATTCTGTGACCAAGAAATTGAGGTTCACTCTGCCCTTCCCCATGCTGGCATATCCCATCTATCTGGTAGGTTTCATAAATAAATCGGCCAAAACATCAATTTTAGTACGAATTATGCCGCCTTTTCTCAATTGTAGTACCAATTATTCTCTTTCTCAATTTATTTTCTAAACTATTAAAAACTATTCAAATCTAAGACGAAACAAATTTTCAGGCATCGGAAAGCATGCCCCATCATCAACTTTCCAATGCTGAAAATTTTGTTTCTTCCTAGATTTGAATAATTTTTTATAGTTTAGACATTAAATTGAGAAAGAGATTAATTGGTACTAAATAAATTTGCTGATGCTAGAATTTCTTGATTGATGAATGTTGGAGCTTGAATATTGGCAGTGGAGTAGAAGTCCTGGGAAAAAAGGGTCTCATTTCCATCCAGACAGTGATTTGTTTGTTGCCAATGAGAGGAAAGATGTAATAACCTCCACAGTTTGCTGGACAGCCATGGCTGCAATACTTGCAGCACTATCCTTTGTTATGGGTCCTGTTCAATTGCTGAAACTCTATGGCATACCTTACTTGGTAAGAGTCCCTCCCCTACTATTTTTGTTTCCTCAGTTCCTTTGTGTAATGGATTGAGGTGCAGGGATTTGTGATGTGGCTTGATCTAGTCACCTACTTGCACCACCACGGCCACGACGACAAGCTCCCTTGGTACCGAGGAAAGGTAAAACTAGGCGTATTATCAATTCAGGACCCGAAACATAGTTTAATTATCGATTCAGAACCTGAAATGAAAGATCATTCAATTCTCAATCCGGGACCTGAATACCAAGTACTGGATCGAGAATTGTTTGATCTTTCAGGGTTTGGATTGAGAAAATCATCTTTAGGGTCATAAATCGATAATTAAACTATATTTTGGGTACCGAATTGACAATTCTCCATAAAACTAATGAGCTCTTGGAGTAGGAGACAGACTGGGCTGATGTTTCTTGAAAAAAAATGCAGGAATGGAGTTACCTGAGAGGGGGGCTCACGACGCTGGACCGCGACTACGGATGGTTGAACAACGTCCACCATGACATTGGGACGCATGTTATACACCACCTCTTCCCTCAGATCCCACACTACCATTTGATAGAAGCAGTAAATCATCAAATCTGAATCCCTTTCTTCTTCTTCTGAATTGAAACATATGTATGCATATCATTTGTGATTGTTGGTGTGCAGACTGAAGCAGCAAAGCCAGTGCTAGGAAAGTATTACAGAGAGCCTCAAAAATCAGGCCCTCTCCCATTCTACTTGCTGGGGCTGCTCATAAAAAGCATGAAAAAGGATCATTATGTGAGTGACACCGGCGATATCGTCTACTACCAGACTGATCCTGGATTGAATTGAATCAATTTTTTCACCCCACTGATGGAGTGGCTTATAGATATTACAGATTACAGATGATTCATATGTATGTAAGAGAGAAATCCAGATTGTTACTATTATTATCATTCTCAATAACTTGAGTTCACTGGTTTTCACGTGGTGTTATTTGCTAATGTATGTTATGGAACTGTATGAATACTATTGATGGGTGAAAGTCGAGAAAATGAAAAATTAAGAAAGAATACTCAAGACGGAGAAGAAATAATAATTTTATTGCTTAGTGATTTTGAAGGGGGAGAATTCGATCTCTTTTGTAATAGCAATACAAATATTTATAAGAGTGAGATCCTAGATATACACGGAAACAAGATTCGATGTGGTAAGATATATCAAATCTTAATATGCCAAAATCAATATATCCTTTTCTATGTAAATTATTAAATTTGGAGCAAATATAGTCAAATCCCGCCTATTTAAGAAACATGATATGTAGGGTTCTTTCTCTCCATATTCGCGTGATGTAATGAATCCTTCGAAGAATTGCTGAAGAGCGTGATTCAATCGCTTCTCCAGATCGAAATTGGTTAGGACCGTCGGTTAGAGATCCCTTTGTGGCAGAGCTCCTCGAGGTAGTCAGATAGTTCCTTGGCAGGCTTTTAGGAGATATCATCGGCCAAGCTTGGGCCGTTCGAGTCATTCAAGGCTTATTAAGCCTTGAATTGCTTTATCGAGTTGCTTTTGCCCTTTAGATGGACCCAAAGTGGGCGCGGCCATTTCGGGCACAACAAATACTATGACAATTATTCTAACAAGCAGTAGGATTCATATAATCACAAATTGCAACATGAAATCTTGGCCGTCCAAACTCCAAAACTATCAAATCGATCCAAGTGTGTGGTCAAGAATGCCCAAAACTATCATAATCCCGTGTGTTGTTTTAGGCACCACATTTCTGTGACTATGAATGAACAAGGTTCATCACCTTCTCCTTAGAGAGAGAGAGAGCTTAACATGTGGCTACATGCACAACACATGAACAAAGATAGATTGTTGCAGTGGATCCATTGAGCAGCATATATCAACAATGCACAGAATTTAGTACCTCCATGAAGGACAATATTCGCGATTTATCCTTTCGAATTCCATCTGGAGCACAGATGCCACTGCTAACATCAACACCAGTCGGCCTTAAGGTAGAAACAGCTTCAAATACATTATCAGGCTTAATCCCTCCGGCTAATAGCCACCCCTGTTTGCTCCTAATAGATGGGAATCTGAACCTGGACCAATCAAACCCTTTACCACTGCAAGCAAACAAGTTTACCATCATGGCTGCATATAGCTTAGCTTTCAAGAAATAGGTTAACTTTATTCAGCAAGCTACAGCTTATTTCACATGTTATGGGATATACAACTCAAAAATTGTCGAGTGGCCAAGTTTTACAGCTTTTTTTCTCATGAACATTGCTCGTGCATCAAAGAGGAGACATCGGAATTGATGTCAATAGTCCCTAGAAGAAGATTTAGAAATCTTAATCTAAGTTTCACAATCATACAGCACATTTTGAAATGATAAAACCTTAAATTTTTCAAGAAAAGGTATACCCGTATCTTGTACGAATTTTCTTTATTTGGTTCAAAGTTAAGTGATCCAGCCAGAGAAATAAATGTTATTTGCGGATGAAATGGTAAACAAGGAAACTGAAGCCTATGATGCTGTATGAGATTTCTGTACCTGCCACCTTTAGCACTATCAACAAGAATCCAATCAACTCGAGAGCATTCCTCATCATTGATAAAATTCAAAAGTTCACCATCTTCGTTTGCATGAAGAACATAGATTACTTTGTTTTGTTTCACTACGATTTGAAAAGCATCCCGAGAACCATTTCCATGAAGCTGAATGGACACGAGAATACGGAATAAGCAAAAGCAGGGAAGAGAGAGTGAATAATACACAGCTAAAGCTGGTCAAGAGGTGTTTCACCTGCACATATCTAAGTTCTGCTTTATGAGAAGCTCTTAATATAGTTTCTGCATCATCATCGACGAATACTCCAACAGGGTCAGCTCCATGTTCCCTCGCCACTCATGAAATCTCCTTGGCAACAGACAGAGAAACAGACCTTTTTGAGTTGGGCGAAATAATCATCCCAATAAGATTTGCACCAGCTTCTGCTGCCAGAGCTGCATCTTTAGCAGATGTGATTCCGCACATTTTAACTACAGGTTTAATCAGTCTACTATTATCATGTTCCTTTGGAGAAGCAGAAAAACTTTCAGAGAGATGCGATGCACGTGTCACTTTCATCTTAGGGAAGACTGGTATATTCGACAAACGCATTCCCTCGCACACGAAACCTGCAGATTATATATAAAATGGAATATATATATATATAACTGATCATAAATAGTCACTGTCTATTAAGACAGACTTTTCATATATTAACTCCTAATCTTCGATCATTCATAGTTTAAACTAAATTGGTGAAATGGGCAGATTGAACATAGATTAGATATCAAATTCTATGGCTAATAAGTGTGAGCATTACCATTCACAGTCTGCCAAAAGCAACACGATGAAAAAGGACTAACAAAAGAGATAATGATCCTATCGAAGATACTCCGGTGGAAGACAACTCTTTTCATCAACTTCACATTAGCACATGTCACGGGCCCTTTCGAAACAATCAGAACCATGAATCTTGTCTCCTAAAACACAAAACTTCCCAGCTATTTCCCATCTGATGTCTAAATCATCTTCCCAGTTTCAATATAATCCCCATTACAAATTCATTTGATGGCATTACACGAGTTACGACGCAAACACGGTAAAAGGATAGACTGTTTGGGGAATAAAAGCATGAAATCTCAAATTTTATCGAGTCATGCAAGTTGTTTTCAGAAATACCTGGACATTTATGCATGGGGAAAAGTTGTGCTCCCACATAGGCATAGCCACCTTACAAGAGAGAACATCAAATTTGTAAAACAAGGGAAGAGATTGTTTCACAACTGTCATGTACATCAGGAGCCATTTTATGGGCATTAACAAAAAAAAATATTGCTCATATTCAGAATCACTATTTCTTTCTTTCAGGAGTTTTCTCGAGCACCTGATGTGCGATCTTCATAGACTCATAAAAACTAGCATATTTCGCGTAATCATAAATCACATACATGAAAAGAGTACAGTCGAGATACCTGCGAGCATATTTAGCGGCACCGGTTACGAGCAGAAAGGTTGAAGGAGAAAGTATCTGGATTTTTTCAGAACGAGGTGAATTAAATTGATGAATACATGTTTTGCTGTAATTAAATATATGCTTGAAAAATATAATTATTACAATTAAAACGTTTGGAAATTTACACACGCTGCCTTTATTTCTGAATCATGAATGCTGTTTGCCAAGATTTTTTATATTTATATTTTCTTTCCATATCTACAATTTTTCTACGCGATTCTTGCTGCGCATCATTAACATTCAGAATGATTAATATAAAAAAGTAAAAGTAGAGAGAGAGGGAGAAGATTACACAAGAGTAGAAGTGAAATATCTTGGCTTCTCTATCGTCTTTGGATATGGGAATTACATCATAGATTTGTAAGAAAAAATAAAAGAAAATATGAGGGAAGAAATGGTGATGTTATATATGTTAAAATAAAATCCCTTCTCAGTCAAAGAAAGATATGAATTAAGAATATATTGAATGCAGAAAAGCATCATCTCAGGCCACCATCTGCTCCTGATCTATATACATTTGATCGATCCAGTGAGGCGGCGGCATATTCTTCATCATCATCATCATCATCTCATGCTCCTCCACGCTCCCCGCCCCCCGATAACCGAAAGATGTCGATTTTCTTAGTTTTCCGGCATCCTCGGCGCCATTGAACCCCCACTCCAGCTTCCCATCAGGAGACCTCCAATCCGACAGCATCAAACTAGGCGATCCGGAGGCGGACCGGTATCCGATGAAACTCTGGCTGCGTTTCGACAACGCGCTGGACCTTGAGTTCATCACGGAATCCAACCCATATCCAGCAGCAGTAGGGTTCCTTACCAGTGAAGATGAGGTGGTGTTTGAAGGGTAGCTTGCGCGGATGTTCTGGCGAATCTTGACGGCGGTGGGCGAGTTCAGATCGAGAGATCCGAAAAACTCATCCAGATTAGTAGCGTTAAAATCTAAATCTCTTGCGGTTAAGGATGTTTTGAGGCGGCTGCCGGAGAGGTGCAGCGCAGGCGGCGGCGTGAGATTCACCTTGGCCTGCCACATGGGAGAGGAGCACGGCGAGATTGAATTTGATGGAGTCATCAATGGCGAGCTGGGAGAGGGCATAGCAGAGCCCGTCGCAGCATACAAGGGACGGAGCTCCTCCGCCTTGTGCGCGAAGAAGCAGACTTTCCGGCAGCAGCCGATCTCATCCTTGCAGAGCCTGGTTCTGTATTGAGCAGGATGGAGCCATGACTCGAACACGCCATGTGCATACTCGCAAGCATCGCCCTTCCCGCAGCTCCCCTTCTTGAACTCCGGGCACGGCACGCAGCTGTAGCTATACTTCCGGGGATCCCGCCGCCGCGCGTTCTCGCCGGGGTGAGCGAAGGGGCACTCCGTCCAGTCATGGGAGTAAGCCCTCGAGCAAGGCTTCACCTTGAAAGAATACATCCTGAACTCATCACTCCCGTAAACTCCACTGTTTATATCCGGCAGAGACACGTCCACTGGATACTCCTTCTTCTCGCTCACTTCCGCCGCCGCCGCCGCCACTCCGTTCAACGCCATCTCCAACCTCCTCTTCTTCCAGCTGCTCCATGACTTCACCCATGGGGCTATCAACTCGCCAGCCTTCTTCCCTTTAGCATCAACAGCGTTGACATCACCACCAGCTCCGATCAGGAGCTCCACAGCCTCAACGCATGACAACGCGCCACCGGCCGCCGCGCAGTGCAGCGCCGTGGTTCCATCCCACCCACATGCTTTGTTAACATCAACTTTGCAAGTTTCGATGATATACTTCAAAACATCGATGCTTCCATAGAGAGAAGCAATCATGATCGGTGTCCTCTCCTCAAACCCCATCTTCTTCGAGCCAAAGCTTCGGCCATACCAAAACCTTGCTTCGTTCACATCGCTGCCACTTTCCTCTATTTCTTGAATAAAGCCAGCCAAATCATCTGCTGCAGCTAATTCCAGCAGTTTTGAGCAACTTTTATGGCTGTTTCTATCCTCCATATCCAAATCAAAGGGGTAAAGATTACTCTTTGAACCACCACACATCAAGAACCTGAAGGAGCAGCGAGAAAGAAAGGGGGAATTTAGAACTCTACGAAGAATGGCAAATAAACATCAAATCACAACCAAATATATAAGCAAATAACTAACTAATCAGAACTATCTATTGATTATTCCAACACTTGTAGAGTTGTCCTAACCAGACCACCTTAAAATAACATTTCTTCTTCTTCTTTTTTTTTTTTTTTAATCACCACACCAACGGCTCATTCCACCACATATCCAGGTTGTCAACAGAAATACTCTTTCAAACAAAGTCTTTAACCATTGAAAACAAGAAGCTTAACATCAGACCTAACCAATATCAAAATTCAAAGCCCACATCATAAAAATTTAATCTTGAACACACACGAATAGAAATTTATACCTGCAAGGTAGTTAAAGACAAATCTTTGGACCAACTGAATGGAAGGAAGGCCTTGAAAATCAAATGAAGTATAGAGTAATGAGTTGTAGTTTCAGTTGTAAGATGAAGTGTTTGGAGTGTGCATATATATAGTGATCAAGAATTCAGACACGGAGACTCAGTAGAAAGGAAGGAAACACGAAAGTGTGACTTTTTCTTTTCTTACTCCTTTCTTTTAGTTTCATGTAAATTTGTAATTTTTCGAAATGGGTCAAAGTCAATCTTCAAAAGAAGGGGTCTTAGACCTCACTGTCTCTCGCTCACACCACTTCTGTGTCTTACTGGTTCACACATTTGAAAATTCTGGAAATGCAAATGCAAATGCAAATGCAAATGTAAATGCAAACTGAAATTGAAATTGAGATTGAAATGCAGATGCAGAGGAGGAAGATGGGTCCGACGCGAGCCTAACCTCGAACCGGCATAACGGGTTTTTCCGTCACGTGTGGGGTTGGAATCTTTGAAAAATTCTGCCGGCCGCGCGTAACGTCACACTCCCTCCCTCGCCTTTTTTTTTTTCCTTCTCCTTTAATTATTATTATCGTACAATCATGATGATGATGCATTTGTTTTTCAAAATAATTTATTATTTGTTGTATTTATTATTATCGGTTCTGTTTTTGGATGAATATTTTCTCAAATGTGCATTTATGTGTAGTTATATATTACTCCTTCCGTCCCACATGAATTATCCACTTTGCTTTTGGCACAATAATCAATGCGAGTAGAGATAGAGAAAATTAATATTTTATTAGTATGTGGGTATTATTTTTCTATTTTAAGTAAGTGGACAATTAAATGGGACGGACAAAAAAGGAAAGGTGGACAATTGAAGTGGGACGGAGGGAGTAATAAAATAGATTATGAAATTCAGATTTAGAAAGGAAAAAAAAAAGTCTGAACTATTGACACTTGAGGAATAGAGAGAGAGCAATAGAAAAAATTTTGTGATATCTATAATAATACTAAATGAAAGAAGTTTACAACCTTTCAAAAAACATCACATTAAATTTCTATTTATATTATTTTACTCACTTCCCTCTAAAAAACATCATATAAACATTAATTTATTTTTATTTTAGATTATTTTATTAGTTATGTTTTTATATTATAACTTATAAATATATACCATTAATAATTGTAAGAATTTAAACAAATACAAGTATAATATCTTATGGGTTAATTTGTAAAAAAAAAAACTCTCTTTTTAATAAACTTTATGTTTAATTTACTAACTTTTGTTAAAATTATATATATCATTATCAACATAAATTTAATTATATAATTGAATTTGCTATATATAAAATAATAATTTATAATATATTTATACTAATATATACTTTTAATAAATAAAAATAAAATTTATTTTCTTTAAATAGCTCAAAATAGCCAAAACTCTAAAAAAATTTCACAAAATAGCCACTTTTATAAAAACATCATGAATATAGCCAAATGGAGTTAAAATTCCAATTATACCCTCCTATGTATTTCTTTTATAATTATCTTAATCTAATTCCACCATTTACACAAAATAAAATTCCATCTACACGATTAATTAAAATTCCCAAGAATCCGCGTAAACAATTTTGGTATCAGAGCTCTGTTCATCCTAATAAAACATATACTCCTCAATAATGTCAGGATTAACAATAGACAAAGAATTAGAAATATTACATAATCAAGAAATAGATTTATTAGATCAATTACAATCAGCTGATATGATTAATAAAAGAATAATATGTTTACAACTTAGAAGTGTGAAAGCACATATAAGTAGACTAGTTAGACTCATGTTTGGTATATCAGAAGAATCAGATATTACTATTCATAATGATAATTAAAGAAAAATTATCATACGAACAATTAATAAAATATTATGAAATGGAAGTAGAAATTAAAAAGGCAATATTATCTGCCACAAGAGAATTATATTCTACAAATAATGATGCAGAAAGACAACAAATAAGATTAGATATACAATTTCTAGAAATAGAAGAAAAATTAGCTGAAGAATTCACACAAGAATATTCTAATAGATTATTACGACAAACCACTTTGCTACAATAAGCGATTTTGAGATGAAAACACTAAGAAAACAAATTTTAAGAATTCAAGAGACTATAAAACTTACAAAACAATTAATAAAATTTCATGAAATAGAAAATGAAATATATGAAGTATTCCGATTAGAAATTTTATTAGAAGAACTAGAAAAACAACTCAGAATTTTAATAACTGCATGACAGAAGGAAATTCAAAAGTATCTAATTTAATATTAACATTAATAGAAATAATTAAAGAAAATCAAAAAGAATTATTAAATTCAATAAATCAAATAAAGAAAACAAAAATACGAAAATATAAATACCAAGATTTAATAAATTTCCTAAAAGAACAAGGAAAATTAGATAATGAGGAAATATTAACAGGAAAAGAAAAATGTCTTGAATGTAAAGAGGCATTAGAATTAATTGAAGAATTAGTAACAAAAGGGACAACTAGAAAATTAATAAAAAATGAACTTATAAATGAACCTACAAATCTAAAAAATAAATGGATACCACCAATTCGAAGATAAACGAAATAGAAAAATTATCAAAATTAATAGACAAATTACAAATACATGATTTGAATGTTGCAAGAATAGATGAAGAAGATGCGCAAGGTATCATATATGGAATAGATAGTGATGATGAAAATCCAACATTAAATATGGAAGAAGATGAAGAAGAAAAACGTAAAAAAGAAGATTATATTAAGCAACAAGAAAATGCTTCTACAAGTAATGATACACGTGATACACGACCAAATAAATATGAAAAAAGTTTTATTGATTATATGTATAAAAATGATTATACATATACAAAAGGAAAATATAAAAAGAATATTCCACCATCATATATTCAAAAAGAAAGAAGTATAAGTAGTGGAGTATTAAACATAGATTGTGCATCAAATGCATCAGATTTAATTATGTTATGGATAAATCAATTCCAAATGATAGTTCAAACTGATGATGATACAATTAGCAAATTACCACTAGAAGATTTTTTAACATACATTAAGTATAAAGCTACAGGACAATTATCAGACTAGTTAACAACAACGCCATGTAATTATAACAACTATGCTAGAACAGATACATCAAGGGAAGCTAAATTTGACCTTCTAAAACAATTATCTAAACAAATATTTGCAGAATTTTTTGGTGATGAAGCAGAAACGTCACGAGAATTTGAAAAATCACATATTATAAAAATACTAAGTAATATGGCTCTCTGTGACCCATGTGATACAGAAAATTTCTTTTGCCAAGTAAAAGGAAATTATTATAAAACACCAGATAGAACTGGTCTATTAGATATTGTAAAAAGTAAATTACCACCAGCAATGTTACGATATATAAATATACAATTAACAAACCCAGCAAAAACTAAAATAACAAAAACATTAGGATTAATAGAAAAATATGCATTAGAATATAGAGATGATTTGTGTATGAGAAAACTGAAGAAAAATATTTAGAGAAAATAAATATACGATGTTGTAAACAACTTGAAACAATTCCACATCAATATGGATGTAAATCAGAAAGAAAGAAAAGATATAAAAAATAATATTATCCTCGATATAAAAAATATAGAACATTTAAAAAACCATGGAAACAAAAATATCAGAGGAGGTATATAAAATATAATAAATACGATAATAAGAACACAAGAAATAAGAAAAATTCGAAAGAAAAAAAGACATGTAGATGTTGGAAATGTCAAGAATTTGGTCATTATGCTAATGAATGTCCAAAGAAAAACTTATACAAAGAAAATAAAATAAAACTAATATACTCTTTAGGGCTCGAACCTATAGAAGATATATATGAAGTAGGCGAAGAAATGAATTTCGATACATATAGTATAGAATCTGAATCTGAAAGTTCCAGTTATACAGAAAGTAGTGATGAGCAAGAATAGTACATTTATTAAAGTAAAATTATTTAATAAATATACTTTTGCTTATATAGATACTGGAGCAACTATATGCCTTGCACAAGAAGAAATGTTACCAACAAAATATTGGTTAACACTAGAAAAACCAATACAAGTAAGAATTGCTAATAATAAAATTATCCACATAAATGAAAGAGCAAAAGATCTTGTAATACTAATTGAAGGAAGAAAATTCCCTCTAGACACCTTATACAAACAAGATACAGGAGTACCATTGATACTAGGAAACAATTTCCTTAAAAAATATTACCCTTTTATTCAAGAAATTGATAGAGTAAAATTACGTTGTCCAGCAATGGAAAATCAACGTAGACATTTAGTTACAACAAAGATATATACTACACTTTCCTTTTTACAAGGAAAAATTATCCATGAACTTAAAAATCAATTAATTTTGTACATTCACGAAGAAATTGAAATAAAAGTCTTGAGAATCCTCGATGAAATTAGCAGTCAAGATCCTTTAGACCCTATTAAGAATACAAATACAATGGAAGTTAGGATAGAATTAATAGATCCTAATAAAGAAGTAAATGTACCAAATAGAATTCCATATACAGAAAGAGATGTCGCAGAATTTAAAGAAGAAACAAAAAAATTATTAGAAAAAGGAATTATAGAACCAAGCATAAGTCCACATAGTGCACCAGCATTTTATGTTGAAAATCATAATGAAATTAAACGGGGAAAAAGAAGAATGGTTATAAACTATAAAGAAATGAATAAAGCCACTAGAGGAGATGCATACAAATTACCTAGGCAAGATTATATTTTTAATAAAATTAAAAAGGCAGAATGGTTCACAACCCTTGATGCAAAATCAGGATATTGGCAGTTACGATTACATAAGGATACTAAACCTTTAACAGCATATAGTTGTCCACCACAAAATCAATATCAATTTACAGTTATGCCATTTGGATTAAAACAAGCACCTAGTATCTATCAACGATTTATGGATAATAATCTTAAGGGATTTGAATCTATAAGTCTAGCATATATAGACGATATTATAATTTTTACTTTAGGAACAAGAAAACATCATTTAAACGAAGTTGCAAAGCTTCTACTACAACTACAAAGAAAAGGAGTAATTCTAAGTAAAGAAAAAGCAAAAATAGCATTAGAAGAAGTAGAATTTCTAGGAATGAAGATTTTAAAAGGGGGATATATAGAACCACAAAAACATTTATTAGAAAAAATTAATAAATTTCCAGATAAATTAGAAAATAGAAATCAAATACAACGATTTCTTGGATGTTTAAACTACATTGGTGAAAAAGGTTTTATAAAACAACTTTCAAAAGAACGAGCATTATTACAAGAAATGATATCAGAAAAGATTCCATGGAAATGGACAATTAATGCAACACAAGCTGTAAAAGCTTTAAAAGAATTATGTAAAAACCTTCCAAAATTATATCTACCAAAACCAAACGATTTACTCATTCTGAATACTGACGCAAGTCAGGATACTTGGGGAGCAGTCCTTCAAGCAATTCCAGATGCTTATAATGATTTCAAAATATTTATCACAAATAATAAACCATCTGAAGTAAAAACATTCTTAAAACAATTTAAGAATATATTATTAACAAAATGGGCATCAGGAACATTTAAACCAGCTGAGAAGAATTATACGGTCCATGAAAAAGAAACACTTGCTTTAATAAAAGCATTACGAAAATTCAAATTAGACTTACAACCAAAGAAATTTATATATCAAACGGACAGTTCTTATACAAAAGACTTTACAAAATACAAGATAAAAGAATCGTATAATAAAGGACGATTGCTTAGATGGAGCCTTGAAGCTCAACAATACGATTTCTTATCTTTGCACATTTCAGGCAAAGAAAACAATCTAGCAGATACATTAACAAGAGAATGGAAGGAGTAAGATCCATCCTGAAAGCAGAAAGAGAAAGATTATTGGAAAAGGCAAAACAATGTCGTCTACAAGCACAACAGTTACAAAAAGAAGCAAGCCAAGCAGATAAAGAAGCACAGGCAATAGAATTAATGCTTAATTCATCCAGTGGTAAGCAAACTGAAGATTCCTCAGCAACAACAATCAAGGATAAATCAAAGGCAGAAGAACACACAGCTGATGCATCTCGATCTAAAGAAAAATTTGATGAAGAAGAAAGAGCCAAAGCATACTATGTTATTTTTAATGGCTTAAATGCAGGCATATATGATGACTGGAGCAAGGCATCAATCTTCATCAACAACCAAAGCGGCATCATCTACAAAAAATATCCTAGCCTACAGGAAGCAAAAGATGCACTAACACAGTACCGAAGTACTTATGCAGCAAAAGCAGCAATGCCAGGACAACCACTTCAAACAAGAATGGCAAGTTTAGGGCGAATCCCTAATAACAAACCACTAACAATAAATTCTATCCCTACTGAACAAGAACGGGAAGAATTAACAAAACTAACCAAAGCAATTTTTGATCAAGAATATAATTTCTTGGTTAATTACACAATAGCAGACAAACTCTCGAGCATATACCCTATTGAAGGAATATTTCAGGGGCACAAGGCAATTGTTTTACCAGAAGCAGATCCTATTAAGACATATATGATGTTCCAAAGTGGACTCATAAGTACAATCTACTTCAGAAGCATGGATATATTTCGATACTTCCCAAACTACATGAAGAAAGCTATTCAACAATATCATTCAGGAGTGATAAAACAAAGAGAAGGATTTCTAAAGATGTTTGCAACATACCCACTATTCTTCAATGAAGGAGAACAAGCAGGACAAGTTAGACAACCAGCCATACAATTATGCCAGATTGGAGTAAGCAATCAAAACTACCCAACTATTGGAGATACAAAGCATGAAGATATCATACAATAATTTTTAAATAATTATGTCTTGATACTACTACGAGGAATCAAGATTCGAGCACGAACAAATTACATTTCAAAATCAGTAATTATATGGAGCATGCAAGCAAGGGAGAAAGAAGTAGATATTCAAAGCCAGAAATATATAGAAAAATTCCTAAGAGATTTACAAGGAATTGATTTTGAATACACTCCAGAAATAAAGCAGGAAATATGTATCAGACTGATAGAAGAATTTCCTGGAGATCATGCATGTAGCATATGTACACCAAGCACCGACGGAGATGCAGACTTTGAGACAATAGAAGAGAAAAAGATGTGACATCACTATTTTTGTATTTTTCTTTTCTACTATGTAAATTATTAGTTTGTACTGTGTAGTGGTACCCCTCCATGTGAAGTGGTACCCCTCCATTATGTAAAAGGCAGACCTTTCGTCGCCTATAAATAAGGTGGCTCTCTCATTAGGAGAGGACACACTTCTCTTGTAACATATCCTTCATATATGAAAAGTTTCTTTCTCTACATATGATCTCTGGCGGATCTGAAGAAGGCTACAGCAAAGAAGCTATCCTGCCGAATTGATCTTGAGATCTTGAAGAAGAAACATTTCAGGTATGGAATCACACAACTCTTTTACAAAGTTCAACATATCAAGCATGAAATGTCAAAGTGGCAACCTATAATCAATATCATATACTAACAAGTATAAACAAAAAATTAGTTGTTGCATTAATAGACACAGGATCTTGTACAAGTTTTATAAGTGAAGATCTAGCAACAGAAATTTATGATTTATATCCAGAAGTAACATATATTACTCTCGAAGGAACTCCAGTACGAAACACTAAATATACATATGTTAATATTATTTTTAGTAAAACACTTTCAATAAAAATAGAAATACCAATCGATGGAAGAACTAAACAAGAACAAAAGGAAATAATATTAGGAATAGATTTTTTAGAAAACTTTAATTATAAAATAAAAAGTAAAGAATTAATACTAAAAATACAAGGTGAAAAATTTAAAATCCCACGAATAAATTTATATAAAGAAAATATTAAACAATTACTATGAATATTTTTGAAAAAGGAGAAAGCTCGAAGCAAGATCAAGACGATAAAGAAGATATAAAAGAAATAACAAGAGCAGAATCAATTGGAGAATACTTGTCTGATATAATATTCGATAAGAAAATAATAAATAAAGTACGAAAAAAGAGAGAATTTACACTTAACTCTAAAGAAAGTATAGAAATTCCAACATTTAATAAAAGAATATCAAACATACTAAATCGAGAAAATATAGTATATTATGGAATAATGAGTGGAGAATCATTAGTATACATGAATCAAGCAAATTATGAATTTCGAGCATACATAATGAATAAAGAAAAAATAAAAGAAAAAATAGAAAAAATACCTAAAAAAGATCAGAAGAAATTAGGATACATACATATTGGAATAATACAAATAATAGTAAAATCTACATATTTCACAGCAATAGACACACCCGTACAATTACAAATTGTTGACAATAGAATTTTGGATGAAAAAGATAAAATTATAGGAGGAATAGATGGCAATCTAGGTTTTGACATCATTAAATTTAATGTTGCATTACAATATGGAATTCCTTTCCAAACACAAACCTTTAATGATGCAATTGGAGTCCGATGTAATTTTCTTAAAAAAGATTTAATGAGATCCAAAGACATACCATTTACTGTAAGTTACAAAGTATCTTATGCATTAACTAATAGTAATTTAAGTATAATTTTTCAACATAGAGATAGAATATATACAGACGAACTATTAAGTACTACAAGTACTGTAATAAAAAAAGATAATAGCCTACAAAAATTCATTCAACGAAGTTCATCTCAAAGAATTCAAAATAATACACCAACCTTAAAAAGGGCTAGTACAAGCAATATAAACCAAAATAAATGGCCTGAACCACTAAAAAGACAAACATTACATTCAGAAAATCAAATAACACAACTGAATAAACAAATACAAGAATTAAAAACAGTTGTTACAGAAATAAATGATAAAATATAATTCGATACTAATTAAATTATGCCTAGTTCCACTTTTATATCAATAAAAATAGATGACGAAAGAAGCATATATCTTCCTTATACTCATGAATTGATGCAACAAAAATTACGAAAAGAATATCTTGAAACTCATACTGCTTATAGCTGTCTAGTAGAAAAATTTACACTTATTGATAAAGAAAATATACAGGAAATTAGACAACTTAGTTCTGACATAGAAATATTAGAAGCTAAAATTAAAGAATTACATCAACAATTAGAAGAAATTAGATTAAAAATTAGAAATGAAAATTAGAACAACTACATGAATAATAATTGAAGGGTATTTATGGAAGGAAATTTAATAAAAAGACATTTTGGCTATTTTTTATATGTATTCATAAGAATGACTAAAATTGATAGATACAATAGCCAAATTGGCTATTTCATAATTTCACTCATTTATTTTTGACATAATATAATAATATATTTATAATTTAGTTCGTGCAACGCAGCAACGTACATAAATCTAGTGTTTCAAGTAGTATAATTGAAGCATTAAAGTTTAAACACAAAATTTATAGTTTACTAAAATGAAGCAAGGGAACTGGTGTAAAATTATTTGAATATTTGGGATTGATTTTTGTTTTTCTAGAAACAATGACAAGTTCAAGTCAACTACAAACAAACATCACCACAAATTTTTAGTATCGTTATCCAGATAAGGTTTTAGTAAAGGGATTATTTTCATTGGTTACTAATAAAGAAATAGTCAAATTAATATCTGTTCCTATTAAGCATTAAATCATTGTGTTTTGTCCAATATTAAGATAAACAAACTCACACGTAACTAACTAATTTAATAAAGATCTATTCTCAGTGGGATGTGAGGTAATAAAAACAAAAATATTTGTGCATCATTTATATATGTCGAGTCGACAGGAATCTGGATAGCACTATATTTATTTTAGAGAGAGAAGAAAAACACGTTTACGCGTCGTTCCACTTTTGATCGAATTGCCGCACGTGTTCAATGCTTTAGTTTTGGATTTCTTGAAAAGTTATGCACACTTGAATTTTCTGATAATATTCTGTTTCTTTTTTTAATTGAGGCTAATCAATTATTAGTTGAGACATAAGCTAACATGTTACAAAATTTCTTGTGAAAATTATGAGTTTCAAGTTTCAACTCGCAACTACTCCCCTACAAAATCATTAAATGTTAGCATTAAACTGCAATTGTGTTTTGTCGATTGTTGTTATCATTGTTTAATGACTGTGTATGTATTATGTTATAAAAAATTGAAAACGATGCACATTTTAGAGTAAACAATCTTGTGTTGAATCAAAATAAAACCACACCTTCCATAGAGAGAAAGTTGTGATTAAGTGCTAAAATTACTAAATATGAATGTAATATCAAATATAATCCCTTCGCTCGAGCTGTAGTGGTTCAAATATCTTGTCCGTCGCTGAATATCACAGATTCGAGCTATGTATACCTATTAAAATATATATATATATATATATCAAATATGCATAATTAACTTAATAATTCACTAAGTTTCAGAACATTCATTTAATTTTACAATAAAAAGATCAAAATTCAATTGTAAAAATGCATTGTAATTTTAACTATCCCCAAAATCCAGAGCCAAAGATGCAAACTATGAAATATTCAGGCAAATTTTATTAGCAAATTACAACAGCACTCACTATTTACAGCTTCTCTGCAGAGTGATCTTTCTAATCGATAACCGGTTCCTTATAAGATCCCCCAAAAAGTTGCATCAAACAAACACAAGAAAAAAATCACAAACAAACCTTCTGACATTTTTTTGGGGGGGTATACAAGCAGCAACCACAGAAGTCATTCTCTATTTATACAATCAGACATTTGATTCACCGTGGTTGCAAACCTAAATTGATGAATTCAAACAACATGGAGATCGCCTCACCACATCCCAAGAATAAGAATAACCAGTTAGTGTTACCAGAGTGCTTCATAATATCACCCCAATCCAAGCATCTTGACTCTGTTGATTAGTCCAGGCCAGAAACTCTGGATACTTGTGATTTTTAGGCTCCCGTTCGACTCTCCATCTTGGCCTATGGATCAGCAAGTAGTTTCTCCTCCTAAGATATAAACATATATATGTAAATACGAGATGTTAAAAATACAAACTCCCAACACTGACATGAGGCAAGAGAAGTTATTGAAGTGAGCATAGCATGATTCCATTCACAAAACATCAATGTGATTGTGAGCTCCTCGAGCTTATAAAGCGTTTTTGGGAAATACAAAATTCAGAAGTCATTTGCTTGGGAAAAATGAATTACTAGATGGAAGTGTGCTTAGACCTAATAAGTAGCAAAAGATTAGATTCTTCATCATAAGGAGGCTGAAACATCCTCCACATAAGTTGGAAGTGCACATGACATTATATTTAGTGTACCAAATAATTTATGACATGACATAAGATGTTTTCAAACACCTCTGTTCACCAATTTTCACATATTCCTAGTTTTGTAGGCATTCATAAAATATGTTTGACCTTATTACTGTACGAAAGCTCTTGTAAACTTAATTGGACCTCTCTAGTTCCACTATATGACGCTTAGGGTACATGCTTCCACATCAGATCTTTGGAAACAAGTCAATGGAAGTTAAAGCATGTGAATCCTATCCAACCAAAAGATATACTATATGATCCTCACTAAATGAAAATGTCTCAGAGCAGTAATACGTGAATAGGTCATGATAAAGCACCACTAGTTCAACATACTTTGAGTAGAGATCCTCAAATAAATGACAATGACCCTGAGCAGTAATATATGCATGCCTCGTGATAAGGTTTTTATCTGAGGAATGATTTTCTACATCTCTCCAACTCCTATTTATGAACTTCCAAAGAAAAGTCAAATATAATGTTCTGAGGTTATAAGAGATTGATTTATCCTTTAATCTCACATCCAGTATTGCAGCAAAAAATAAGACTTACCTCACCATCTTCAAATGCCTGGTCTTGATGGGGTAATAAGACTAAATGGCTAAATGTGGAGATGCAGGACTTGGAGAAGATGATGGTAGCTTCTTTACAAATGGATGTTCCAAAAGTTGAGCAGCCGAAGGACGATTATCAGGGTTAACTTGCAAGCATTTGAGGATAAAATCCTGAGCATCTCTTGATAGTGTATTAGGAATGGGAGGAAGCACACCCCTGCCAATTCTGAACAAAGCTTGCACCTGTTACAACAGAAAAGGATTCTTTGAAATAGCCATAGAATTAGCTGGAACGTACACCTTTTTACCAACCATGAAACAGGACTTTAAAAACATTAACCTTAAACATAGAAACGTAGAAGTGAGATTATAATTTCTGAAGATAAAAATCTTGATGAGAAAATAAGAAAGAATTTGTGCCAGCAAAACTTTAAAATTAAGCTGCAAGTAGAAAGTATGAAGGACACATCAACATGTCTTCTTGTTATTCATAATAGTTATTCTTTTGCACCACCCAATATAAAAATTAACAGTTTCCTGTGTAACATGAGCAAAACTCAAAGTAGTGGAAGACACTGCAGTTTATCAAAAATGACCATTACAATTGAAACAAGGTATACAAATGTTTGAATTTAAAACTGCAAGCATTGTGTCTTACATTGCTTAATTATGAGGAGAAACTGTAAGCATCAAAGGCATATAGGAAGAGAGAGCTACTTTTGTATGTCAGCATCTTAGGAAAATGGTATTGATTATAAGCCCTCCCTCAACAGAGTGATTTGTTATGTAATCTTTTACAACAGTCCTTACAGTACACTTCAGTCAAAAAAAATCAATTAAGAATATGAAATTACCGCAACCTAGAACTTCAAGTAGGAAAGTACATTAGAAATCAAGGATAATGTTGGGGAACACAGCATACCCCTTCCAATTGAGAATAAGGAATTTGACCGGTTAACATTTCCAGCACAGTGCATCCAAGGCTCCATATATCAGCAGCACGCCCATATCCATGGTTCTTTCCGTTTACAACCTGACAGTATAAAGTCTCAAGTTTAGATCAAGGCAACTTTTGAGGGTCATGTGTCAGAATGAGATGAACATAAACGCAATCTTTTATTCTCTATTCTTTCTCATGAATTTGACATGGAGAACCTCAGAAATGAAATATTTTTAATAATATCATCATTATATATTGTAAATGAAATATGGGAAAAGAATTTTCTATCAGTACTTGTGTACACTTATTAAGGGATAGGTATAGTGGTTGGTAAAACTGGCAGCCTGTACGTGGAATTGAAAATAAATGATCTGCAAAAATCTTATCAAGTGAGTAGTCCAGATGCAGCCAGGAAAATCACCTCTGGAGCCATCCAAAAGGGTGTTCCTTTGCACGATTTGATGTCATTAAGTTTGGTTGCCTGAAAAACACTCATAGCTTTTAGAAAAATTCATAATGCTTCTAGAATAGGAGAAATCATATTGTATGTCCAGAAACCCACCTTTGCCAATCCAAAATCTGCCAGTTTCACAGAACCACTTACGTCCACCAATATATTGGCACATTTGATATCCCTTGAAAACAAAAGAATCGAAGATTCTGTAAGAGGGTTGTAAATGGAGAAAACAAATGTCTATATCTATTCATATTTTCAAGAGCAATCGATTTGAGAACCAGAATTTGTGTTTATATCAAATTCCCAACATCAATACAGGCTTCACATAAAGAAAAAAAATACTTTCCAAACTTCGAGGGACATTAGAAGGTGAGATGAACACAAAAATCTAGAGTGCTACTATAAAGACAAAAGGAAAAACTGCAACCATTTCTAATTATAAGAAACTAAATATCAATATTATTAATGTGTTACAATCTGGTCACTATTTTTGTAAATTTTCTGAATTTTGTAAAGAAACAACACAATTGAAGAAATGCAAATATTCTATGAATTTTCTGGAGAACAAAATATTCTTTGTTTTTTCTGGAAAACAAAATTGCAGGATAGTAAGAGTTTGAGATAGATAAGTTGGAGAAATTTTCTGATGATTTCATTAACCAAAAGCTTAGGCTATAAAACAAACAAGGGAACCACAGCATTTCCCTATTTGATTGAAATAAAACAAAAGGGCTAACAGCAGGCAAAAATTGATAACTTCAAGTCCCTCTCTTAATTGATGTTCCCAAATGCACAAACCATAAAGACTCCCCTCTTCTCCAACACCCAAATTGGCTGATAACAGTTCAATAACCTCAATAGCCAAGGTTATAGCATAAATCCACTCTAGACGTACATTTTGTACAAGATAATGCACTAACATAACGAAGAAGTAAAATTTTGGGGGGAATATGAGGCCCTCCGGACAAACTACAAATAAAAGTAGTAACAATGATCCCAGAAATCTCAACACAAGGATGAGTTGAAGCACCTGTGGACAACATTTCGGCTGTGAAGATAATTCAACCCAAATAAAATCTGCCTTGTGTATGAGGATACTTGGGAGTCCCAAAGCTGGTATTTGTCATAGAGTTTTGCAAGGGAGCCTTTTGGGACAAGCTCAAGGAAAATATAGAGTTTTGCATCATCCTAAACAATAAAAAATAAGGAGAGAGAATTGTTTAAAGAGGAACATGAAATCATCCCATCAATATTTTAGAAATATCAGAAGAACACTGACATGTTGACATCTACATAAGAAGTTAATCACATACTTTATCAGTCCCCAAGTAGCGAACAATGTTCTCGTGTTGAAACTGTCGTAGAAGAGATATCTCCTGAACAATTCATAAGAGGATAAATATGAATCAAGTGGTTGCTTTGGCATCTGCATGGCTTTCGGATCCTCAAGCAATAAAACATTACAAACTGTACCTGCTCAAGCTGATGAATACTTTGTTGGCCCTGGCTCCCTTGGTCCAGTAAAGATACCTCTTTCACAGCAAAAAATAACCCATCACTGCAGCAAAGGAAGTGAAGAAAATATAAGAACTAAAGGAAGTATAATACCAACTTCCTTCAAGATCCATATCCAAACATGAAAAACCTTCATGTGAATATATGTAGTTAGCATGCAAAATGCTTTAAACAATACTCTCTGTATCAGAAGGATAAAGAATCTAAATAGACCAAGCCCCATCCATGATTTCCAGAAGAGACCTTAATCTCTCATATGCACACACACATCATTTGCTTTTCCAAATATTTATTACCTCAAACTAATTCAATGTGATAGCAAATTGTAGGATGCCCAACTTTACAAATGAAAACTAAGCTCAGTTATTTCCAAATCACTAACTTATTTGATCCAGATGGAGAGAGTTTTGCAAACCATAGCCAGAATCCCTAGTGATAACAAACACTGAAAGTGCAAATCCAAATAGTTTTACACTAATGTCTCTATTATACTTGCAAACTCCCAATATTGCACGCTCTAGAAGCTTTCATGAGCTGATACTCAAAAGGCACAAATGTAGCATGACAGACATCATGACAGATCTATTCTGCAACTGATAAATATCCAACAAAGCTATAATTAGCACACAGCAAGGGGAACATAAGTCATGTACTTTGATCAGGAAAAACTACATATTCGCTCTTGTTTTGAGGATCTTCTAGGAATAAATGTGAAATGGCTTATGGCTCCCTTTAATCTATCATGCATGCACTATTGCTCCACCACCAATTCAACAAGTTGCTAAACCTTAACCATAAGTAATAACTTTATAACTTTTGTCATGCTGATAATCGAATAGAAAGCTCATTTAAGTTAAGCATAAAATCAATGTCAGTCCAAATATATAACTTTTGGAACAGAGGTTTGAAGGAAGAACAAATAAACATACAAAATGCAAATTTCTGTCAAACCGAAGACTCCAAATTAAGATGCAATTTATGCGTCTATTTTTCTCTTTCTTCCTTTTTCATAGGTAGAGAATATGCATTACATAACATTGATGTTCAAGTAATTCTACTAGGTATGCATTGAAATGACTTACTCAGTGAACCCCTCATACACAGTTCCAAATGACCCACTTCCAAGGAAATCACCCTTTTGCCAGGACGTGATATTAGTCCTAAACGAACCCCTTGGTGAGATAGTGTAATTATTATCGCCAACAAAGCCTATGGAACTGCCACTTTTTTCATCGTTTGAAGAATCTGAACATGACTCCTGGTCCAGCTCCCTTTCCTTTTCCCCAGAAGAATCATTCACTACTTGCCTTCCATTGATATTTATCCTTCCAACTTCCTCACTGCTTTCAACTTTATGAATCGAATGACTAATGGCATCTCCAAGTGACTCCGAGTCCTGGTTATCTTGAGGTCCAAATCCTCTAAATAAATCCCAAGTGGAGCTCATATTATCCACAGCCAATCGTGTCAGCACTGGAGGAGGTGCCACTTTCAGTGGCCGATAGCTTCTAATCTCGCCATTGTTTGTGAACTCGCTTGTTACATGATTTTCACTCATTTCATCCGCCCTAACTTCATCCTTATCCAGAATCAGCTCAGTTTCATCCCTAGCTGCATAGTTACCATTCTTTATCCTGGCTCCATCACTGTCCCTCAACTCACCTGAAACGAGATCACTATTCTCAATTGACCTTCTGATCACGTCAGGAGGCGCTGATTTTGAAGGTCTAATGCCCTTACTTCCCCATCCTTCATTATCAACAAACTTACTTTTGACTTGATTTTCACTAATTACGGCCACACCAACTTGAAAACCACTCAAATTCAGGCCAATTCCATCTTTGCTGCCGCCATCATCAACCCTAATCCTACCACCAAAACCCTCATGAAACTCCCCCAAATTACCCCGATTGCCGTAACTCGCAGTCCTAGCATCACCCATAGGAGACGAACTCTTCCTCGCCTCCCAGGCAGCTACAGGAATTGACAAATCCTCGGGGCTGAGACCGAGATGCCGCAAAACCTGATCAGCCTCGCCCTCAATTCCTTCCAACCGGAAGCTAGTGCGATTCGATATCGGGTAGAGATCGAACGAGCGCGTCTTGTGCACCGAGCGGTCTTCGGAAGAGGAGGAAGGCGAAGTAAGTCCGCTGCCGCCGCCATCATCGCCGGCGTAGTAATCGATGTTCTTTATGGCGTTCCGGCGGTCAAGGCGCGGCCTGTGGAGGTGCTGGTGCTGCTGCCTCTTCTGCATCTCCCCTGCGCATGAATTGCAGAGCTATACGTATAGTCGGGGCATGTAGGCAAAGGTAAGTGTGTGTTGTGCGTGAAAAAGTGAGAGCCGAAGTTGAAATCGGAATTGGATTGGGCTGTCTAATGTTTGACCGGTTTGGGGGCGTTGACAATGAGCTGGCGGAGGGTGAATATTGAAATATCTTACGCGTTGCCACGTGGCGGAATCTGGAGGATTGACGGCTCTTCTAGCCTTCTCTAAAAGCCTCCCGCCAAAAACGAAGGAAATTGGATTCAACTAAATCCGATGCCTCTTTTGGCCTATCTATTATTATTATTTTATTTTATTTTTTTTTGAGACAATTGGCCTATCTATTATTACTTTAATTTTCATGTTCACATTTTTATTGTTCTAAGTCTTTTTTCTTGAGCTATTTTAAATTAATGTTTTAAATTAATATTCCTTCCATCTTGGTTAATTAGTCACATATTAATCGGGTACAGTAAACAATATTTATGAATATAACTAAATTAATATTTTATTAGTGTGTACGAGTTTTATTATTTTGCAATATGTAACTAATATAGCAGGATAATATAGTGAGACGGAGGGAGTAATACTTTATTATTACTATTAATTTTGGGAAGGTCTTGGGTTAGACAAGCCTAAACGATTTAGGCGGGTTTTATCCATTAACCCAAGCCCAAACTCATATAATATACCCTAATTGGGATTAATAAACCCTACTTGGGATGGGTCAACCCATTTGGATAGGATAAAACCCGCCTAAACCGTTTAGGTCTGCCTAACGCAAATTTTTGCCATTAATTTTTGGTTAATTTTTTGCTCAGGGTGGGTGTACTGAAATTAATCTAGAGGAAACAAATGTGAATGACTATTGAGCAATGGGTATTGAATACGATTTGTTTTATAACAAAGTGTAGGAGATATGTGTCTATCTCCAAAATTTGTCAGTTCCTCAAACTCAAATAGTTGTCATAACTGCTCATAAATTCAAAAGCATAATGGCTTGATTTTGAGAAGAGTCGTGATGCTTTTCCATGCAATCTTTGGTAGATACGATATACTAATATATCATCGATTGAATTGTAATCAAGTTTAAAATGGGTTAAAAAATTTATGGTGCATTAATTTATATAAGTAATACCTTTTCTTATTTGATACAGTAGTTCGTTTTAGAAGATAACGATTGTGATTCTTCCGTACTTTTATAATAACAAAGTGTATGAGATATGTACCTATCTCCAAAGCTTGTCAGTTTCTCAAACTGAGATCATTGTCATAACTGCTCATAAATCCAAAAGTAATAATGGTTTGATTTTGCGGAGAGCCGTGATGCCTTTTCATGCAATCTCGAGTAGATACGATATGTTAATAGATCATCAATTGAATTGTAATCAAATAGTGAAAAGATTTTATGATGCACTAACCTTTACAAGTAATACCTTTTCATAATTCATCTACACATTAGGTCTAAGAAACCAACATTTATTGAATAGAAATAATGAGTTTTTACTTTGGCTATTTCTAATTGCACAAAATTGATTTTCGGAATGCCAAAACTCATCCCAATTATCTATAATTGTTTTTTTTTTTTAATTAGATAATTTAGCGACTGTGATATTACCAACCACTCAAAGTCACCGTTGGAGAGTTGGAATTTTCAAAGGCAATAAATAATAATAAAAAAGAAGGCCATAAAATTTAGACAAATATGTTGCCATATAGGTTAGCTTTGGAAACAAGTTACAACAATCTTGTCTAGTAGTTGTAATTAAACCATTTTTTTCCAACATATTTTAATGATGGCGGTCCTAATTTTTACTATAACTATATTAAACTTAATTAGTCCCTATTTCATATTTTATGCACTTTATTTTTAAATACATAACAGAAACTGCTATTAATATTTAACAATATCCACATAATCACTTGGGTAATACATGGATTTATTATGGAGTTTTATCAATTTAGGATTGAAAGATATTTTAATTATTAATTCAGGATCCGAAATATTAATTCTCAATTCATGACCTGAAAGATCATAAAAATCCTTAATCCAAAGCTCCAAAGATCATACAATTTTCAATTCAGGACATATCAGGTCTTAAATTGATAATTTTCCATTTATTTATCATCACTAGTGACAAGATATTACGATATAATTTTGGGTGTGAAATCATTATTTAAAAAGTAAATAGAATAGATCTTGTTTAAAAAAAAATTTTAGTTGTTGCCAATAAATAAATAAAATATTATATTATATTTGGAAAAAAGAGAGAAAAAAGGGCTATAAAAATAAAAAACCGACTCTCTTCACAAACCTATTAAAACACAGACGGAGAGAAACACAACTTCCTCAAAATACCAACGCATATACATACAAAATCTCTATATCTAATATCTCTTGTCAAATTTACGCAGATTTAATCCTCTCTTCTCCGTCGCAGTTTGCTTCTCAGTTAGCGATAAATCAGGCGTTACTTGTTGTTGGTTGTTCTTTTTCTAGGAAAGAAGATATCGATTTAACATATCTATTTACAGACTCCGAAACGACATTAAAGGACTCAGCGGCGGCGAGTGCTGAGGAGTAGGGTTTTCCCCCGCGTAAAGATGACTATTGAGGGTACAGATTTTTAGTTTTTCAATTGCAATCCAGAAAAATCGGCCTCAGTCTAAAGCTCTTTAGTCATTGATATAATAAGGACGGTTTCTATTTTTTGGGGGGTGAATTTCACGTGTTACTGGACTCATCAAACCCTAGGGTTCTATTTGTTGGTGTTAAATTGTTCGATTGGTATTTAGAGTGTAGGGTTTGGGTTATATCTGCTTCTATTCACATTATTTTTGAGGGACTATTCTGTTTCGGGGCTATATGTGCGCAGGGGAGGGGGAGATTTTGGGCTTTGTCAATTTGATTACTGTTGAGATATTTTGGGTGTTCTTGGCCGTTCTTTTTTCTCGAGTGCGTAGGCATTAAGGAGCTGTAATCTAGGTCTTCCCTTTTGGCAGTGATGAGATGCATGAGTTTGTTTTTTCTGATTGATTAAGTGGAAGGAGTCCTTGATTGACTTTATATATATACTTTTTAAATTGGACAGAGAACAACCCTAGTTTCCTGTATTGCGCACTGCATATTTGTAGATTGGAGTTTCCCTGAGTTTAGATACATGGTTCTTTGAATTCCTTGTCTGGAATTGTTGCTGATGAACATTGGAGACGAGGCAAATTAGGGTATTTAGGCGGAGTTAACGAAATCTGATTATTGAGAAGGGACTTTATGATTCAAGTGTTCAGTCGAAAATTTTGCAGTGGGATTTGATTTTGTCCGGTATCTCAAAAGTGGCAATAATTGTAGCAGATTGAGGCAGTGGATGCATAGTCATTAACTCTTAGAAAAAAGTTGATTTTCTCTTCATGTGGTGTTTCATTCATTATAATGTTTGGCCCTAGTCATGGAGAGAAGTGAGCCCACATTGGTACCGGAATGGTTGAAAAACGCTGGAAACCTGAACAGTGGCAGCTCTGCATCAAATTCAGGTAATCTCACTGTCTTGAAGCCATTCTATTTTTATCAAACATTTGTAGTCCTCTTACTGTTTTGAGTTACTGATGATGTTCTTATTGTTTAGATGATCTAACCTCATCGAAGATTGCAAGAAATAAATCATTCGTGAATAGTAATGGTCAAGATTTTGGGCGATCATTTAGTTCTGACAGAACAACCTCTTCATATTTCCGCCGAAGTTCTAGTATCAATGGTTCTGGTCATGTGAGGTCTAATGGTAGTTTTGGTAGGCAACATGATAGGGATTGGGATAGGAATGCATGTGATTATCATGAAAGGGAAAGATCAATCATGAGAGATCATCGTCACCGAGACTTCTCTGATGGATCAGGAACCACCTCTTTAAGTAAATACGAGAAGGATGTGTTTAGGCGTTCTCACTCACTGGTTTCTGGAAAAAATGCAGACACATGGCACAAGAAACTTGTAACTGATTCGAGCATTACAGTTGGAGCTAACACCAATGGTTCACTAATGAAGAGCAGCTTGATTGGTGGAGTGAAGAAAACATTTCTTGAAAGAGATTTTCCATCATTGGGAGCAGAAGAAAAATCAGCTATTTCTGAGGTTGGAAGAGTCCCATCTCCTGGATTGGCTTCTATTATACAAAGCTTACCTATAGGCTCCTCAACTATTGTCAGTGGTGAAAAATGGACTTCAGCTCTGGCAGAGGTTCCTGCTTTAGTTGGTAGCAGTGGGAATGGCTTCTCTCCTGTGCAGCGAGCAGCTTCACCAAGTTCTACATCCGTGGCTTTGGGCACTACCACGAGTCTCAATATGGCAGAAGCTGTAGCTCAGGCTCCTAATCGTGGTCAAACTACTCCAATGGTGGGTTTGTCTTCATATTATAGATATTATTGTATACATTTGCTAATAGGATCTGATAAATGTTGTTGCTTTTAGATATCCCTTGGAGCTCAGAGACTTGAAGAACTGGCCATCAAACAATCGAGGCAATTAATTCCTGTGACGCCATCAACGCCAAAGACTTCGGTGAGACAAATTTTGAAAATCTCATTCACGGCATATACAAATTTTTAGTTGGTTTAGAGGATCAGTTAGAAGCAGGAACGGTCTCTCTTTGGATTTCCATAAGACTAACTCAGATCTTCATAACAGACCAAGCCCCCAATTAATCTTTACCTGCATAACTTTAGTGTTAGTGAGGTAATAATTGTGTATGTTTGTTCGGCATTATGGTGTTCCTTAGATCCTTTTGCCCATAATGAACTAGTTAATTGTCTATCGATCTGTTGCCTGTAAAAATATCTTTTACCTCTTAAATGTTCCACATGTCTTGTATGACCTCGCAGTAGGCATGCTTTGTGTGTTTTTTTTTTTTTGTGCATGAGTATTATATTACAATGAACCAAATTGGTTTCCTGATAAGTTCAGGGCCTTTATGCAGTGACTAGAATTTTTAGTATATGGGGAGGCCAATAGTTGAGTTTTGTAATTTGAGACTAATAAAATAATATATACATGGAGATCTTGTAGCTGTTCCTCCTCCATCTTGAATTTAAGAGCGTTTTTTGGTACTATACTCATTCCTAATATGATTGCTATTTGGCTCATTATTTTTATGCTTTCATGTCAAATGACTTAGCTCCTCTGTAAATTTGATCAAGCTTTCTCATGTCTATGCAGTTTTTTTCCAGTTGACTGAATCCATGTTCATTGGTATTCCATTGGATTTAATATTAGATGAATATATACTTGTGTATTCCTGTCTTCATGGGATACCATCATGTTCCAAGCTTTATGCAGAGAATATATAAATGCATAAGGTTATTTATTTATTTATTTTTGAGATGCATTAAACCCATTAAAGCTCAAACCTATTACATATTGGACACAAATAAGACATTTGAACCACTTACACCCTGAGTCTGCATAAAGTTGTTTGTATACTTTAATGTTCAACTTAATTTTCCAAACTTAATTTGTCCTCATTTCCTACACATGTGTTGCTATAACTATTTTAGGAATGTTCCTAAACATAAAGCGCAGATTGACCCTTGTCAAATGAATGACGAGCATACGTAGACTTAAGCTTACAGTGGATGGATTTGATGTTTCTCTGGCCAAATCAATGGTTTGGATGACATGGATTCTGGTCTTCATGACCTTTTTCACTTTTTTTGTTTGGTTTTGAGTTTTATTTTATCACTGTAGTCAGCAGAGTGGCTAAAATCATGCTAGGACTGTTTAAATTGTATATTTTAGAAGAGGGTAAAAAGCCAATACTTTTCTTCCACTCAGACTCCGTTCCTAGTGGAATCAAAGATAGTTGCTGGCCATCATTTGGTGTTTTGCTTCCCGTGCAGCCGGTTATGCTCCATGAGATCCAAATTGCAAAGTTTGTTTACTGCTAGACTTAAATCTCATATATAATAAACTGTTCCTTCGATGTGCATAAGTTGAGTTCTTGTTTACTTTCCACTGAGGCGCAACAATGCTGATATTTGGTGCAGGTCTTCAGTTCTTCAGATAAGCAGAAAACTAAGGTGGTTGGGCCTGTGAAGGTTGAAGTTTTAAAAACATCAAATGTGGGGAAGCTCCATGTTTTAAAGCCAGTGCGGGAAAAGAATGGCACTGCTCCTGCTATAAAGGACAATTTGAGCCCAAGCAAGCTTGAAAGTTCTACAGTTGTTGCTCCATCTGTTTCTGGATCTGCAACAACCAGGGGCCCAACAGTCCATGAACGCAAGCCTGTGTTTACTGTGCTAGAGAAGAGACCTACTCCCCAAGCTCAGAGTCGAAATGAATTTTTCAACTCAGTGCGGAAGAAATCTATGGAGAATCCTTCTATTCCTGATTCACCTACATTAAACTCCTCATTTGTTCCGGAAACCACCACTGCAACGTCACCGACATTTTTAGTTAAGTCTGAAACGGAGGCTGTGCGCGCTATTAACACCTATCAGGCTGGTGATGCTACTTCCTTAGTTGTAAGCTTGGGTGGGGCCAGTTTGTCAGAGAAAAATGGTGACGCTTTTGACGTGCAGAAGCTTTTAAGCAACGGAAATAAACATCCTAGCCTGGATCTAATATTCTCAGAAGAGGAAGAGGCTGCATTCCTTCGTTCTATGGGATGGGATGAAAATGATGGTGACGAGGGCGGCCTTACTGAAGAAGAAATCAATGCTTTCTTCAAGGATGTTACAAAGGTACTTAAAATTGATACTGATATTTCGTTTTGTGCTGTATACTTTGTTATTGAAATAGTTTTTTTGCTTTTTTGTATGTTGAGCAGTACATCAAGTCAAAGCCATCCCTCAAAATCTTGAAAGAAGCACAGCCAAAAATCTTCCCTTTCGAGTCGCATGTTGGGGGCATTTCTGCTGGTGATGCCAAGTTGGAATCTTGAGCAAATACACATTTGCAAGAAGTAGAATGAATTGGTTTCAAGAGTTTTGGTGTTTGATGGGAAGTGGGATAGTAGGAATAAGTTAGTGAAGGTTGGTTGAAGGGCATCTCAGAAATTTTCACGAGGTCAAAAAAAGACTACTTAGTGAAGAGAGAAATAGAAATAGGTTTTGTTGAAAATTGCGTTTTTAAAAAAATAGGGAATATTTTCAACAATTGATATATTGTTTCTTTTGTTCAGGGTAGAAGAAGAAGAAGAAATCAAATCATTTCTGGCCCCCCGTCTCTCTTCATTTTAAGTTGTAATTCACTTCACATGCATGGTTGGTTATATAATTTGTGGGGCCAATTGCCGCCATTTATGTAAATGATATATGGTTTGCTTAACATGGAAATTAGTTATTTATATTAGTGAATGAAAAATTTATTATTCAAGATTAAGATATTGAGATAGACCAAAAATGAGACTAATATAGTAGGGTGGGGATAATTATTTCTTTGATGGCCCGCAACAAAAACGTCAGTTTTTATTTATTATTATTTTTTTTAAATTGTCAATTTTCATATATTTTAACAAATAAGATATATCTTCAACTATATATATATTCTTTTTAAATTTATCCAAATTATTTGAGTGTTTTAAATTTATCTTTAACTATTGAAAAATATGTAAATATATTCTAAATTATTTTTTCCTATCAACAGAAATCAATTGTATTGTTGGAAATTCAAGTTATACAGAATGAGCTAGCATGTCAAACATTAAAATCTAAAAGTTTAATTTGTTTCTTTGAATTTTCGACAATAAAATCAGGCTTTCTAAATTTCTATTGATGAAAAAATAGTTTGGTATATATTTTCATAGTTTTAAATAATCTTGAATAAATTTGAAACACTCGAACAGTCTCGGATAAATTTGAAAAGGATAATTCTAAACACAATTATTATTTTTTTCAATATAGTCATCATTTTCTAAAATGTATTAAATTATTATGTAAAATTATTATTTTATCTTTAAAGTTCATAAATTAAAATCTCAATTAAAAAATAAAAAACAAACATATAAAAATCAAATCCCTCTCCCCTTTCCATTCAAGCAAATGGGCGGAGGTTTTTCTATTGAAAGTTAATACTTCCATGGATACAAATCAGTCAAGGTTTTGAAATTGACGATAATGGAAATGATAGATGACAAAAGTTGTGTGGAAAACGACAATAATGCTTCGCAAGCAATTTTTACCATTATCGATTAATTACTCGAGAAGATTATATACTCTACAATAATTTGATTGATTATTTGGTATTATGTAAAATTTTATTTTATTCCATTCATATTTCATATTTCATATTCTCACAATAATACTGTGAAAACACCTTCAATCATCGTGGTTGAGGAGTCTGGAGCCGCAAAACACATCGAGCGAGACACTATTTTACGAGTTAATTATTGAAGCCTCGATTATGTGAACTACCATATTCAAACATTATTGAATATGGATTCACCATGGGTGTAATAGTAATACCCAATTCTTGTGAAGAGGATTTGTGTGAGTGCGAGAAGTGGAAGAAAGAGAGGAGAGACATATTTGATTTGTTTTGTTATATTTAATTTAATAACTATAGGGATAAAATAATAGTTTTATAAAATAATTTAATATTTTTTTTAAAGATGGGGCTATAAAATAACACGTATTTTCAATTGACAGAGACCTTGAATCAATTGTTAAAGATCATTGTTTTACTTTCATTGTATGGTTTTGCTACTGCTGAAACAAAAGTTAGTATATTTTGAACCTACACTAAAAGGGTGTTTGAATAGCTGCTATCTGCTTGCATTCACATGAAACATGTGCAAATTGTAACTTAATTCCATCCTTGCTTTAGCATTTGTTGTCTACTTATTCTGAGAGGCTTAGGGATTGTTGAATTGATGTTGGAAGGCAGCTGCTGTTGAGTTTTGTTAATAATGTGCTGACCCCCCACATCCTGAAGAAGCAGGCAGTTGGAACCGAACAAATACTGGATCTTAGTAAATTGCAGAATATGTTTTTCACCTGAGTGACCATACATCAAGTGAGATGCAGATGGATTTAGTTTGAAACTGTCTAGTATTCATGGAAGTGGCTGATTTCATGAATTTGTGTGCAGAGTTCATATCTCTCCAGTCTTCACTATTTGATTTCAACAACTGAACCTGCACAGCACCATGGATTGGACCACGAAGAAGTTGATATTCTGGTATAATAAATAAATAAATATCCATGCCTCTTTTTGTCATCCTTTAAAAATATCTCATGACATGCGGAGGCAGACTTGAGATATCTTAGGACTCTATCACATCCCGTTGGATCGAGTTTTCTAATTTTTTTTAAAAAAAAAATTCAGCCCGCCAGTGAGATGCCACATGTGTTATGTTATTCCACTTAAATAGTGGATGTAGTCATCCTATGTTTTGTCCCCGACCTCAGAGTTTAGTGGTTAAAATGCTTCGTTTATGACTAAATTGATCATGAGTTTGAGGATAGGTATACACACTTCCTACTCATTTAAATTGTGTTCCGTTTTAGATGGGATCAACCAAAATAGTCTTCGCAAAGTCTTATAGTTTTTCTAATGGGGAAAAAAGAGAGAGAGATGGAATTTGATTCCATTTCTACTTTAAATCATGATGGTTATAATTGTTGATTGGAGACAATGTACAAATTAATACGTACAATTTAACGTAAGTAATCATAGTGTTTTTGTTTTTTGTTTTTAGAAAGAAAGATGTAGTTTGTACATGATCATGTAGAATGTGTGTAAATTAAATGCCATAACAAAATCTGCAATTGATTTCCTAGTTGAATAAGGGATAAATAGAGTTTAAGAAATAAGATTAGAAAAATAAGTGGAATCATTAGAAGTTGATAAAAATGGTTGAAATATATATGGGGGACAAATTGAATACGATAGGAATAGGCAGAGGCTGATCTATGTAGAGGCTAGGGGGTTCCAGCCCCCCTAGCCCGATTTTTTTTTTGTTTTTTAGTATCATGATCCGGTTTTTTATGGTATAGCCCCTCTTTTATAGAAAAAAAATGGATTAAAATAAGGAAAATGATGATATAAAATGATTGAAGTTAAGGTGAAGGCGAAAAAAAAAAATTCAGCCCCCTCAAGAAAAATTTCTCGATCCGTCACTAGGAATAGGAATGTGATGAACGTGGTTTTCATGGAACCCAACCCAACCAATAATTAAAATGAATTTCTATTTTCCATACCATACCCCATTCCATTCCCATGCTTTAAACATGGAAACATCAAATCTTATTACCAATACCTCCCCACTAGCCTTTTTGGCTACTTATCCAATTAATATCACTATTATATTTTCATTTTTCATCATTTCCTCTACCGTTGCTATATATTCTTACATAAAGTTGATTTTGTGAGAGCTAGTTTCGGACAAAAATTATGTGAGATCGATTTCATAAAATCATACTCCCTCTCCGTTCCGATTATATGATTCTTATTTAATATTTAAACAATCTTCCAACATTACCCTTATTTAAAAATATTAATTAATCTCTCATTTTCATAATATTACATTTAATATTATTATTTTTAAAAGTTATTTAGCGGTGTAAATTACCAAAAAGAAGAACAATACTCCCAGTCTCCCTCCGTCTCTTGGCATTAGTCCCATTTATTTTTGGCACAGTTACCAATGTTTGTAAGCAGTGTGAAATTAATATTTTATTAGTGTGAGGAGATTTTTTTTCTATTTTAGGAAATGAGACTAATTCTGCGGGACAGACGAAAATGGAAAATATGACTAATGCCAAGGGATGGAAGGAGTACTAAATATAAAAATGGACCATATAATTGAAACACCCTAAAATATTAACTCGGACCAAATAATTAGAACGGATAAAATATTATAAAATGATTTTATACATTATTTACTAAATAAAAATATATCATTAATTTCAAGAAAAATACATCATCAGATTAATTTAAATTTGTCTGAAAATAAAGTAAATTTATCTTATAAATTTTCGACTTTTTTAATATACATATTTAAATCACCATTTAATGGAATCCACAAACCAACAAAAGGTTTTCTTTAACATTATTAACTTCTATGGAATAGACTGCCAAAACTTAGGGATCAATCATTCATTCCATTATATCTCTTTTATCTTTAAAATAATGCACCAAGTAGTGTAAATAGCACATATTAAATTTTTTTAACTTTTCTCAATTATGCACACTTTTTTCTACTTGAAATCAAAATTTTCTCATCCAATTAACTCCATTGATTATTCTAATTCGCTTGGAAGCATGATAAAAACCACTTTTAATCCCTGCTCATCGGATCTACATGAAGCCGCTACCCCATTTTTTCTCGATTTTATAGTATATTGATCCGATTTTTTATAAGTCGGCCATCTTCTCTGATAAGCTACACAGAAGAAAAATAGACTAAACATGAAGAAAAATAAAAAGGAGCCAAAATAATTTTTCGGATTAGTTCAATTCTATAATCTATCCTCCTATCAAGAATTCTTGAATCCTACATTACCAATACATACTTAATATATATCGACTATTCAAATAAAAACTAAATCAAGAAAAGTTATACACCCAAGATCTTACGATTTATTGATATAAAATTACTTGGATTATTTCATACTTGTAAATGAGGACCCCAAACATGATCATAATGGTATGGGACTACGATCATGCATGCATGCAATTCAGATTTGTTAATCTTTAGATTTATTTAGGGGAAAAAGATGAAAGTTTTTGGAGTATTGAATTAGGAAGGAAGGATGAATCCCAATTCTCTTATTTATAAATTTTATGTTATTGAGTTTTGGAAATGGATGATGATGAAATTTAGACTCCGTTTTGATCAAATAGTTTAGTTTTATCTTGTACGTTTGCTATATATTTACACAAATTTTCAACAATACTCTTATTTAAAAGTATTAATTAATCACTCAATTACATAATATTCCGTCTATTCTATTTTATTAGTTGCACTTATCTTTTCGGTCTGCCACATTTACTAGTCTTGTTTCCTAAAATGACAAAAAAAAAAAATTACACTCACTAATAAATTGTGAATTCCAATATACTAATAAATATTGAATATTGTGTCCGATCAATATGAGACTAATTGACCGAGACAGAGTGAGTATTACTTTTAATGTTTCATTTTCCAAAATTATTCAAAGATATTTTTTGTAAATTGTTAGAAAAAATAATATAAAATATAAAAAATTGGATCATATAATTAAAACAACGAGTACATATTTTAGTGGATGGTGAATTGTCAAAATGTGTGCCTAAACTGCACCTTAATTAGCATTGCCCCACTCTTCCCCTCGTACTTTAACGGAACTTGATGTAACATATTGCCATTTTTGAAAGTTATAACACATTGCCATTTTTAAATAATATTGTATATAGATTAAAAAAATTATCTAAAATATATAATTCAAGAAATTCTCAATAATGATCTTATTAAATTGAAATACTACAAAGTATATATAGAATTGAGCATCCAAAAAAGTATACATAAATAAAATCACACAATCGAGATAGAGATGGGGAAAAATAGTATTAATAGAAAAACGATTTGATGGGAGGAATTTGACCACAAACTCAACACTAAATAAGGAAATAACTTCAACATATATAATTAATGGTTAGGTTTGTCTCCAATCATGATTTTCAACCATGCTTAATTAATTCAATTCTTTTTCTACCATTAATTCATTCCCATGTAATTCATCCAGTAATCGGTTATTTGGGGTGCAGTGATAAAAACACTCTACCTATGACTAAGAGATCATAAGTTCAAATTTCTATAAACTGGCTCCGCGCCGGTCATCGATATCGACGTCGTTTTGAATGTTCACGTACTTTCTAGAGAATGGAGTTTTCTAGAACACCTAATTCCTCACTAAAAGCATGCTTCTTTTAAATATTCCTTCGCTCGTGTCTAAAGATTTTGTTTATTTTTTTATAATTGAAAAATCGACAATTAATGGACTTTCATTTAGTTCCACGGCATTAAAATTAAATTCTAGATTAATTGAATGATATATGTTATTCAATGTGTTTGTCAATTATAATTGATTATTGTCGTGTCAAATAATTTACACAGAGGTTTTTAATTTCAGATTCAGCCCAATCCTATTCTTACAATAATAAAATGAAATTAACTAGAAATACTAGGAATTTGAAAATATTAAATAAAAACGAAAAACTAACCTTCGTATTATTCAGTCATTAATTTTTGTTTGAGGTTATTTCTATATAAAAAAAAAAACTTTTGTAACAATGGATTGCTTAAATCTCAAATCCAAAATAAGTAGGTAATTAAATCTTGTTTCATGAGTTCTGAAAAGGATTGTTAATATTTCAAACCGATTTACTCATTTCATATTCCGATACATGATAACAATATATATGTATGAATATTAAGTAATAGTGTCCTTTACACGAAGTACAATGATAAAAACGTCTTACTCATGATCAAGATAACTTCCTCGGGAATACTCTAAATCGCAAACAATATTACTAAACGGAAATTGTAAGTCCACATTAAATTTAGATATTTTCTTATAGTACTTCCGTTACGAGTGAAACATTTAGTTCTTTAATTGTTTGAAAACACAAAAACAAGAAAAATAGTAGAGGTGGCAACATTCATGTCGGATTTGTATCGGACTTTAATTATCGTGTTGGTGTGTCATAATTTTCGTGTCGAGTTATCGTATCGTATACAAGATTTTTAGCTTTAAGTGTAGTACTAATAATTTGTGTGTGTTTGATTATTATCGTGTTTCAGGTCGAATTCGTGTCATTATTATGGTATCGGGTTTGCGTCTGATTATCCCCTAAAAAATAGCGTGGGATGGTGCATGCTTTTGAGTAATAAAACTACAATATATTGTTGTTAATGGGGAAGAACACACAAATTGTTTTCACACACAAACACAAAAAAACCTAAAACCATCCCACCTCAAAAACTACAAACACAAATTTCTGACAGCATTCGCATGAAACATGAAATCAACAAGTCAAAGATCATCATCCCAAACTGGAAGTCTTGATTTATATAGCATTAATATATGCATACATACATACTCTACATATACATATACGTATCAGTCATAACTTATAACAAGACTCTCTCTCTCTCTCTCTCGACTGCACAAGGTAAGGTAAGAAGAAGATAATCAAACATTAGGACTAATTAATATATACAATTAGTCGAAATCCTCAAAAACTGCGAAAAGCCCTCAAAAAAAAAAAAAAAAAAAAAACCCGGACCTTATTAGAGAGGGCGATTGCGATTGCGATTGGTGATCAAAGGCTTAGTTCTTCCGTAGATATCGGCGATTGGCAGAAAACGCTTCCTCCGCCGGGGAAGAGCTTCCTCGAGCAGCTTCTCCAGATTAATCACGGTCGACGACGACGTCTCGCCCACGCTTTCTTCTCTATTCTCGTCTCCTTCCATTGGCTGCTTGGTTTCCTCCTTCGCCGCCGCCAATTTCAGCCAGAAAACCTGGGAATCGGCGGCGCTGAGCTGGATCAGCTGTAGGACGGCGTCCATCTCTAGCGGCGTGAGGCTGGATTCCATGCTTTTTGGGGAGATTTTTTTGGTTCGGTTTTTCTTTAACGGATATGTAAATATACACGTAGAGAGAGAGAGAGGCGGTCGAAGAGAGAGAGAGGGGTTTTGTTTTGAGAAGAAATTTTGGTGGGATGCTTATAATAAACAGGAATTACTGACCAATGGGGCACGAAACTGAAAGTCATTCTTTCTTCTATTTGTTCGTGTGTTTTTTTTTAATAATATCTGAAATGTCGAAATTGCCCTTTACCAATCATGTAAAACAAACAATGTCCTAGATTTTATGCAAAATTATACACATTTTAAAATTGAATGAAATGAATTTCACTAATTATTGAAAAAGTTAGAGAATGTTATGGGAATATTTTATGTATATATTATATGAATACTTTTGACAAAAAAAATGTTGGAAATGGAATTGCAAGGGGCAATCCGGTAATTTAAATCTTAAAGTATTTCTCCCACTTAAAAATAATTGAAAATAAGATGTATTTAATATAGGGGAGAATTATGAATTTTATCTTGATGTTCTGGTTAATTCTAAATTATTTGATTTTATTTTGTTAGTGAATTATATTCTCGTATTTCACAAATCAAGAAAATTTAATCCATCTTTTTTCAGGCTATGAAATTTTATTCTAATATTACTTTTATTAATAATGTTTGCCTCAACATATTTTTAATATCATACATCACTTGTAATATTTTAAATTAATAAAAATAAACATAATGGTAAAATTTGAATAATATGAAAAAAAAATCCGAATATTGGGACATTATTATTTAACGAAAACAATTTAACAAAATTTCAGAATTGACCGGCATATTAGTGCAAAATTTATAAATTTTTCCTTTTTAAGGGAAAAGAAAAAAGGGGCAGCCCGTGGGACCCGTTTACCCGTTGGGCCGAATAGAATCAAATCAATTGAATTATTTCGCGGTGCGTTTGGCAAATGTCTGATTAATTTTAGTAATTTGCTTTCTTCATTTTAATCACCTAAAATTTACAACTCTCCAAGCCTAAAAAAAAGTCGCATTACTATAATTTTCAAATTAATTCTAATCCGTAATATAATTCTAAAACTTTCTAATTATAAAAAGCTTTCGATCATATATATGAAAAACATATAATTTCCAAACATGTTATCCTCATTTTTGTCTCATTTATATACAAAGCTTTTATTACGATAAGCTACTTTTAACAGCCCATCTATGCATATGATGAATGCTATAATAAAGAATGAAGTGTATGTATCCTTGGACATTTATTTTTAATTAAAATCTAGTCATACTATCTTTTTCAAGAATGTAAAGTTACTTTTTATTGCCATTAAAAATTTGATCCCAGTGGTAGATGATGCATTGCAGTCCAATAAATTACAGACAAAAATATTTATGTATGAAACCTCAAACACAAGCATAACTAATTAATACTACCATGTGCATTCAAAAACCTTCATCATTCTCCTTTCTAACATGCCAAGTTTTTTTTTTTTTCTATCACTAGAGGATTTCCAAAAGCATAATATAGACAATTATGGAGTAAGAATCTTGAAGAAACTCACAATCTCTACCTGCAGAAGTTCATGTCCGTTTACAAGAATGTCAATAGTTGATCCAAGAAGTCTCTCTTTATGGAGCAAAATCTGGTCTAGCCTTCGTGAGGTATGATGGGTTAATATTTTCCAAATATTTCCCCCGATTGACCGGAGCGATTTCTCGGAAAGCAAGTACCCCTGGTAAGTTTGATAGCTGGGGATTCTTTTTCATTGCTGCACCTCAACAAGCATCTGGTGACAATGGTAAGCATTTACATGATCACACAGAATCCACCTGAGGCGTAGCATGATTAGGTAAATTTAGCAAGAAACAGTTCATGACTGTAATTCACATTCATGCCAATGCAGTAAAGACCAAGCGTTTTATAAACTATACTCTCAACATTCCATCAATGCAAAGAATTACTCAAAATAATCTATTGAGTTATGAGCCAAATCAGAATAGCACAATTGATTCAAGACATATAAGATTGTGGTTTCGACAAAATATAAAATCTTAAATAAGCCTAAAGTATGCAGACCTTCTACTTATTAGAGTGACTCATGTGTATCAATGAAACCACTCTATGAACTCCATCTGTATAGTGTGGGGCCACATTATTTGTGGTGGACAGTTATCATGGTTATGAACAATGAAGAATGTAGAAAGACCCACATTATTAAGTGACAATGAACTCAAAAGAAAGAAATAAAACTTGTTTACCTTTTAGGTCCACCAGTTAAGAAAAATATTCCTGGACACTTTGATCCAACACCAAGAAAACCTCAACAAGCAGCCGCAGGAATTTTCAAGTTGATCCTAACCTCAGTAGATCTCTCAGATGATGATGATGAACGTGTCTGCACACTGTTTGATGCATTTTTCTCTATTTCATTGGCTTCACGTGCCATCCCGGCCTTTCTTAGGCAGTTCAGCAAAGAAGTTAAAGTGATACTATCTTGTGCACAACCCCGCGAAAGCATTTTCTCATAAATTTTAATAGCTTCAAGCATTCTCCCTTTCATACAATGCCCCAGAATCAAAATGGTAAAAGTCATCTTATCATGGATGCACCCCTTTGCCTCCATTTGTGCAACAATTGCATTTGCCTCATCTACTTTTCCAGCTTTACAGAGCAAATCAATCACAGGGTTGTAAATAAATGGTTGGGGGATGATATCTTTCCTCTCGTTCAGCTGTTCTAGCAAACTACAAGCCTCCTCCAACCTATTCACCTTGCACTGGCCATTAATAAGAACGGAAAAAGTAAAAGCATTTGGAGTTAGATTCCTTTTAGTCATTTCCTCCCAAAGCTTCATGCATTGGTCAATCTCTCCAACCCGAGAATGACACTCAATGAGAGAGGTGAGGGTCACAACATCAGGACAGACACCACTACTGACCATCTGTTCGTAAATCTTCAATGCCGAAGCTATCTCACCTTTTTTCCCAAAACCATCTATAATAACATTAAAAGTGAACAAGTTTGGTCGAATCCCACAATCAATCATCTCATGAAAAAGGGCTGAAGCATCCTCCATTTTACCTAACTTGCAGTATCCAGAAATGACCGAGGTGTAAGTCACAACATCCGGTGAAAACGCACACTGCAATTGAATTTCTCTCAATAACTCCTGTGCTTTATCTGCATTGCCAACCCTACACAACCCGTTGATAAGAGTATTATATGTAACAAGATCCGGACGGCAACCAAAACTCCTCATGACATCAAAATGCTCAAAAGCCTTCTGAACATTACCTGCGACACACAAACCTCGTATCACTATGTTAAACGTACAGTTGTCGGGACGAAAGGCTCCTGACTTCAATATATGACCTCTAAAGAATGCAACTGCCTTATCCAACTGATTTCTACTAATTAGTAAGCTCAGAAATTTATTATACACGAAAGGACTGACTGTTTCATCTCTCAGCTTACACAGGTCCCCTCTCGCAATTAAAATCTCTTCAGCAATCCCAAACTTCCCCGCATTCGAAAAAGACGAAACTAGAAAATCTAACAGAGATTTGTCCGGAAGAATCCGGTCAGCCCTCATGTAATCATACACTGTTTTAGCAAAATCGAAGAGGTTTAATCGACACAGAGACCTCAGAAGTAAATCATAGGTTGACTCGGAGTGTGCAACATTCAAATTCAACCTCGAGTAGGAAAAGAAACTACAGGCCAAACTTGGCTCATCCAATCTACTGTTCAAGAGATAAATAACACCATAAGCCACGAAAGGATCCAGATTGTTTCGAAAATAATCAGAGTTGAGAATAGCAAGCGACTGGGAGTGACGAATGCAGAGAGTGGAGACGACTTTTACGAACCAATGAGTTGATGAAGCCGTAGAATTGGGCGATTCAGAACGTGTCTGGCCGTGAAATAACGCCGTCGATAAAACCTTCGGAACAACCGCCCGCTGATGCCAAAACTCCATGCTTGTGGATTGAAATAAACCGAACGAATCTATTTGCAATCCGAAAATGTTCGCATTGCAAAGAGGGCTGTGGATTTGAGTGTTTAGAATCGGAGCGAGAAATCAAAACTGGGCTCCGATGAGTTGCAGCTTCCAAGAGCGTGTGGATTGGAAAACGTCGGCGGGGAAACTAGGGTTGGTTGTCGGATCGGCGGAGAGACAAAAGCCCAAATCAAGAGTAAAAAATTCTGCTTGGTTTTGTTTGGTCGAAACTAACCCTGAAAGCGCTTTTTGACAGTTGCACCTCAATCTCCTCGTAACGCTTTTGTTTATGATTAAATAGGGATGTCAAACGGACTAAACCGCTGAGTTTCGGGTCAATTCTATCGGACTGTGGATTAATCGGTCCGAGTTAAACAGGCCGTAATTTTTGTCGGGTTGGAAATTCTCAACCCTAACTCTAACCCATCGGTTTTCGGGCTGATTAAATTATAATTTTTTTATTTTTATTTTTTATTAAGCTTAAATATTAATTATTTTATTAATATAATTAATTATATATACAATTGAATACTAAAATAAAATGTTGTATATTAAGAAATTAGATAAATTAAATAATCATATTATTTAATTGTACAACTCCAACAATATTATATTAAATATATTAATTACAAAATAATATTGCAATAATAATAATAATTTATTTATATCATAAAATTTTGATGAGGTCTCACAATTATGTTAAATAATTTACTATGACATAAAGTAAACTATAATAAGTACTCCTATTTATTTAACAAGATAAAGTTTTACTAAATAATTTTATAAATTTGTGAATCTAAACAATTCTAAGAATTTAGTTTATTTAAAATAATAATTAACATTTTAGAAATCAATTAATTTTTTAATATTCTTTTTAATTAATTATTTAAAATAATATTTCTTAGTAGTAAAAATATAGGTATATCATTTGTGTAACATAAAATTTATTTAAATACTTCCATCTAAATATAAAATAAGTATAGTATAAAATAGTTGATATTTATTTTTCCAATATTTAATAATTTAATTATATTAAAATATTTTAATATTTTTTTCAAAAAAAATGGAGTGGCCCGTCGGACCAACCCGTAGCCCAGCGGGTCCAGTCCATTTAACCCGCAACCCGTTTAGCCCGATTTCTTATTGGTTAAGAAATTTTCAACCCTAACCCGGTATTTAACTCGGGTTATACGGACCAACCCGTCGGTCCCGGGCTAAATTGACATCCCTATGATTAAATCACAAAAATACCAACCGGAATTTCAGTGATAAAATTAAAATTCCATAATTTATTTCTTTTTATTAAACCCGACTAAATATAAATAATTTGGTTCGCTTCAATTTAGTTCAATAATTGTCTTCGTTTGATTAAATTTACATTTTCTCCTCAAATTTTTCATGTTGATTTCATATTTGATTTTCACCTAAAAAAACAAACAGATAAATAATCAGCACTAAGCATCTTTATCCAAGTTTGGAGATAAATGGAGTGAATGTACAAACTAAAATATGAAATTAGTCTCATTTTTCATTTTTGTCTGTCTTACGTAATAGTCATATTACAAAAAAATAAAAAAGTAATTCACTCACACTAATAAATTACTCCCTCAATTCCAATTATTTGGTCCAATTTCATCTTGTACATTTGTCAAAAAATATTTAATATTTAAATAAGCGTACAAAATTATCCTTAAATAACCTCTCGTTTTCATAGTCTAGTATTTACTATTCTCATTTTTTTAAGTTATTCAGGTGTATAATTGTAAATTACCAAAGAAAAAATAACAAATATAGAAACTTGACCATATAATTGAAACACCCTAAATAATAATCCAGACCAAATAATTGAAACGGAAGGAATATTAATTTTCCTTATTTCTATTTCATTGGTTATTGTGCCGAAATCAAATGAGACTAATTTTGTAGGATGGATGGAGTATTATTTTCATTGTTATATACTAAAGAATAATACAAGGATTTTCTAACAAAAAAAAAAAAAAAACAGTAAAAAATGAATTATCGCCTCCAATAATTGGGCTGCGTGACTAAGTCCTAACAAACTAACCCTATAAAATAAGGGGTTTTATTTCAAATGAGATTTTGCAGGTGTAATTTACTCCATAAATTAACTATTTAATGCACAACACAAAGGCAAAATATCACTTAAACATTCACAACAAATTTATAATGTAACTTCAATTCCTTCACCTCTTACTACTAATGGTGGAGAGAGCGGACATCCAATCAAGTGAGGCGCACCATTTATTTTTATTTTTTATTTTATTTCTCACTAATAAGTTTGTGACATTTGTTATTTTTTAATAGAATAATAATATTGATATATATGTTATACAATAACATAAAATAAATAAAAAATAATTATTTTTATTGATCTACATCATTCATAAAAAATAATCAATCACAATTATTCACCGAAAACACAATTTATGTCAATTTGATATCCACTATTATTTTAATTATAACTACTAATTTAAATCTTGAAAATAAAATCAAATAAAAATTGTTATGTTTGGGTTAAGATTATAGTGATGATGTGAAAAATAAATTAATTAAATATTAAAGTGGTTGGATGATTGTTTGTATTAGAGTTAATAATAAAAAGCAACCTATAGAATTGACTACATGTTAATTTAATAAGACTAGCTAGATATTGATTAATGGGTTTAATATACTTAATTCACAACTCTATCGTGATTAAGAATAAAGACAAATTCTCAGATGAGATGGTCACATCATTTTTATTGTGAGACGAATTTAATGAAATGATGTGTTTCTTTATTGCAAATAATATATTTCTTTGTTGCAAATAATGTAATTTTAAAAAATAAAATGATGTATTTAACTTATTGAAATGATGTATTAAAGTATGTCTCACAATAAAAAAATGATGAGACCGTCTCATCCGAGAATTTGCGAGAATAAAATATAGTCGCAACAACAAACAGTTTAAGTTGTAAAATTTGCTAACCATTATATAGATTAGGATTTACAATCTAGACGGAATCTAATTAAAAGATCAACCTACTCTTTTTTTTATTATTATTTCAAATATTATAAGACAAAATAAATTGTGACAAAAAGAAACATCCAAAACAAATTTTCAAAGTCTAAATGCTCCAAGAAAGCTACATAATAATATCTAGTAAAGTCTTAAATAGCCTAATAAAGACGCTTTCTAAATAAATTAAAATAGAAAGTATAAACATTCAATTCATCCCAATATTTCATCATTCCAAATGATTATTACCGATTTACCATTTATTATTGTATAATACTCAGGTTTAGTGTCTGATGAAATTAAATTAAAAGTATGTAAAAAAATAATAATTAAAATATATGGCAGTTTTGTCTATCTCTCTTCCCGTTTTCTCACTTTCTCTCTCTACGCTTTATTTCTGTGTAATTCTATGTCTAACCATCTCAGTCATCTCTACTCGACGAAGTTTGAACGCTCACGCCATTCCAAAACTTATCGCAAAGGAATTTCCATTTCAGCTCTGCTGTCGAAGGAGAGCAGGATTTATTCAATTCCGCGAAAATCGGCGGGCGGTTATACTTCATGCGATGGCGTCGTCGAAGGTGATCGCGACCAGGTCACCGCCCAATTCGGATCTGCCGCGTGATTCCCCAACCTCCCCCATAGATAACCACTCCCATCAACCAATTAGGGGCTTCGGCTCCATGAGCATGGACGAAATCTTTCGGAACATTTACCCCGATTCCGCCACCTTCGGCAGTGGCTGTGTAGAAGCTGCCGGAGGTGATGGCTTGTCCGCCGTGGAAGGCGCCGATGGAGTAGTGACGAATGACAGCTTACACAAGGCTGCGGAGGAGGTGTGGAGGGATGTCGTCAACGGTGGGCGGGAGCCGGCGATGACGCTGGAGGACTTCCTGGCGAAGGCGGGGGCGGTGAATGAGGAGGACGTTAGGGTTCCGTCGGTGGTGAGTATGCCTCCTCCGCCGCCGACTGTGGGGGGTTTTGGAATTGAAGGAGTTATGATGAGTAATCCTGCGCCGGGGGTTCCGGTGGTGGCTCAGTTCCCGGCGCCGGGGTGCGTGCAGAACGTGGTTGGTGTGGACTTTGGGAGTGGTAGCGTCGGAAGCGGCGGGAGAGGGAAGAGGAAGGTGGCGGTAGAGGACGTGCCACTGGATAAGGCGACTCAGCAAAAGCAGAGACGAATGATAAAGAATAGGGAATCTGCTGCTAGGTCCAGGGAGCGGAAGCAGGTTTGCCTTTTCTCCTTTTTTATTCTTGTTGTTTTCCCTCGAATCTTAAAATCTTGCAACTTTGTCACCATTTTTTTGGTGGAGCCTTGACTGTAATGCATAAAACTTCACTTTTGCTTGCTTCTAGGCTTATACGGTGGAGTTGGAGTCGCTAGTGACACAACTAGAGGCGGAGAATGCTAGGCTTTTGCGAGAAGAGGTGCGTCTCTCTCTGTGGATGCACTAATGCCGATTTTCTTATAATGCAGCCGTTTTCTTACACTTCATCAGATGTGCTAGGATTACTAAATCTTACACTTTATTTGTTTTTACAACAATTTGTTTTTTTTTTTTTTTTGGTTATTTCTGTGATATGGAGGAAGATTCTAATGTAACTCTCATCTGCAGGTTCAATTGCAGAGGGAGAGACGTAAACAAGTATGTGTTGCTAATGCTCATATTTTACTTCTTTAACAATTTTGCTAACTTCACAAATATTTACTGTACAATTGAATTCTACAGACCACAGGCAATTAGGCAATAACACATGTATTTATTGGATGTATGAAGATTGAAGTCCCTATTTTTGGCATCTAACACACATTGCCTCTTGTTCTAACATATTCTCGAGTGTCTTTTAATTTCTTCAGTAGCAGCAGAATAGGTAAATCTGAATCATCTTATTGTCACCATCTAGATTATGCCGATTAATTAGTCTGATAATGTTGATAATGAGAAGATCTTGATTGTAAACTGGAAACAGTGCGGGTTAGTTTGCTGCATTAGTTTGATGAAAATTATATTCAACTGGTCCCAAGATAAAACTGTGAACCCCGAGTACTGATATAACTCGATCTTTATGTTCTAATTGATTATGTTGTTCATTCATACGTAGTTACCTGCAATGAGTGATCTAATATGAATGCAAGTGGTCTCAAGATCTCTGTTTGTTATGTGTTCCTGAAATTTTTTTTTTTTCAACATAGTCTTTGCTAACTATCCTCTCTTTAAGCTGCATTATGAACTAGAAAGAAGACTCAGATGTTTAAGATAGAGAATTGCTTCAAAACACCCCTTTCCTATTTTCCATTATTCTGCAATGCCAACTAAAATTTGTAGTTTGTAATTGTCTATGCCATGTAGCTTAATTGAAAAACATGCTGAACAAAATTTTAGTAAATTGAGCAAAAGGGTAATTAGATTCCTCAATGGCTGCTAATTTAACAATTGTGTAAGACACGGACAAGTATTTTCACTAATAGAAGAATTGCATCCTACGTTGTGTTTGTAGACAGCATATCTTTCTCCTGTGAAGGGAGCAATCTCTATTCAGACATGACTTCTGATATGTGATTGTTTGAGCCAATAGTTTAGAACTTAAACTCGAAGGAACATCTCCGTCGTTGAGATATTAGTGTCTAGTTGTATTAGTTGGTATAATCTGGATTGTGTCTGAATGCAGCTCATGGAGAACATAATTCCAGTGGAAGAGAATGGAAGACCTCCTAGAGTTCTAAGAAGCACGCAATCCATATGAGTGAAGGCGATCAAGATAAATCGTAAGTAGATGCTTGCCGGCCATGGAGCTATTTATTTGACAGTTAGGTACAGGTGAAGTAGTTCATTTCTTGAGAGGGGGGGGGGGGGGGGGGGGTTGCTGAAGGAAGGAAGGAAGCAGTGTGAGTGAGACGACCTCTACATTCAATCCAACCAAACATGTTGATCTCTATAGTTGATATGAAATTACAGTTTTCTCCAGTAGCAGCAGCTTCATCACAACCCATGATTGTAAATTCATTTTAAATGTAGCAATCAATTCATGATTCTTTGCAATCTACACACTCTCAGGCCAACTCAAAGGTCATTGTAATTTTGTTTGTCACAATTTGATTGCCAAGCCTAAAATATATTTCTTTTACAAAATTCAATTCCAAAACTTTCACAAAAAACATAAGTAGAAAATCCTATTTGTAATAAAAAAAATTCGAAAAAATTATTTGATGGCTCAACCTGTGTCTCACATGGCCTTTCTGCACTACATGTCGAGCAACCATGGTATCAAACGTGGCTGTCCGATTTAATATTCTCTCTCTCTCTCTCTCTCTCTCTCTCTCTCTCTCTCTCAAATTGAGATTGCATCAAAATTGAATTGAATACAAACAAAGAAGAGAATAGTATTCAATCCTCTAGAAAAACAATAATTGAGAGAAGAATATCATGTGCAAAAAAAACATTTTTCCAGAAAATATACCCACTTTTTGTCACACAATACTATATATTTAAGTGTCAAGCAAATAATATCCCAGATAGAAGTGAAGAAGCCATGTTACACAAAACATTGAGTGAGATAAGCAGCAGACGCAATCATTTGCAGCTACAGCTGTATTCCCAAACACTTCACAAATGGAAAACTAATTTATTTATAACTATACTACCATCACTAATATAATATAAATAACAGAGATTGACTTTAACCTTGAGAAATTAATAAAAATAAAAATTAGTTAGTGTTTCAGCAAAGCCCAACAGTAGTTGCTATTTAGCAACATCACGTCACCACAGAAATCAGCAGCACAGCTCATGGCCTTATCACCAATCAAATATTCTCCACCTGTCACACTTGGATATATATATATATATATATATATATATATATATTAAGATTATAGAACTTATGTTAAAACTTGGTACCATAACTTTGATATTAGTATGATATTATCAATTTTCGGTTAAACAGACCCACACTGTCTTAATTAGGAGCATCTCCCCAGAGAAACTCATCCTTCTCATTTTCCGATGTGGGACTTGAGTGTTGAAATTTAGGCTTTGACATTGGAATTGAAAGGAGGAGAGACTG
>JAPKLW010000321.1:305937-318441 GCA_026898455.1 Plectranthus barbatus
GGTCCCACCAGAGAAAATTTGACCCACCAACTTTTGACTTCCAACATTGAGTTTGACAATACTATGTATATAAGCTTGGTTTATAGAGAGAGAGGATGTTGGTAATGAGGTGATAAAATGGCCAGATCCACACATGATCTATAATATTGAAACTACTACAGAAACAATAACAGCATGCCTCAATCAGCTGATAAAAAACTTCCAAACTCAAAATTCAATCACACTTTTTTTTTTTACCAGATATAAATGTTTGACAAGAATAAAGAATCAATCAAAGAGAAATGAAGTATACTGAGATCTGGAAACAGAATGATACAACAGACACATTTTACAAACACTAGTATATCAGTATGTATAAAATCTACCAGATAAAGTATTTGACTGCTTTTTTTTTTTCTTCATCAAGGCTCACTGGCCTTGCCTAGGAGCTCAAGGCCCTCAGAGCGGCAAGCCATGACCTTCCTGAACGTCTCGCGTAGCTTCCGTTCTAGTGGATCGAGTCCCTTCTTACAATCTTGAGAAACTAATGACAAATCTTTAGCATTCTCTCTAACTTCTTCCTTCAGTTGATCAGACAGTGGGAACTGAGCGGCGTCGACCAAGTCTGTCAACTGATGCACGCATTTCTCGATTTGGTGTATCTCCTTCAGCAATCCACAGGTGTTGCGTCGTTCCCTCTTCTTGGACTCGTCCATAATCCGACTATGAAGCAGAAACATCGGTGTGCTCCACGAGAACTGACGAGGGAACGCGAAATGGATTTGGACCCCTCTGTCTTGACAAGGGATTGCAGCAACGACGACCCATAAAACAAACATCAGAATAAAGCTCATTGCGAAGATAAGCATTGCCAAACCGTTGGTGGCTGCTATTTCGTTTGCACGAGGCAGAGCCAAGCTGTTTGCGATGGACTGGAGCTGCTTGGATGCTGACCAAGTATGCGACACACTCCAAGATAGAGACCGCGAGTGCCCTGATGAGGAGCTACGATTGTGATCCTTGGCCTTACGTCCAAATGATCGGTTTCTGTGTGAAAATACTGAACCGGTATCCTTGTCATCTAACATCAGCAGAGCCAAATCCATCAAGGCCTTTCTTGCTCTACGAAACTGACTCTCACCAACCATTCTCTGCCGCGAGTCAAGAGCAGATGCTACTATCTCTAGTTGCTTCTGCCAGACGCGAATGGTCTCAACACCATCGCGAGTTGCATTGAAAATATCCATCGCCTTGATGGTTCTGTCGAAATACTCTGTAGCAAGCTTGTCCGCAGGAGGTTTTGAGAGCAATTCTTTGTTTTCGGAAAGTAAGACTCGAAAGTCCTCCTGACAGGTAGTGAACACATCTAACAGTTTCTGTATCCACGAAATGGAAAGGAGCTCGTCAGCATCAACCACCGAAAGATCATGAAACCGAGCAAATACTTGACTCTGGAAAGGCTCCAGGTGCTTGATGCTTGAACCATGGCTCATTTCTGAATGAACCTGATCACTTCTTACAGTCAATATAGAGCGGCGAAAGGATGCAAAAGGTATAGAGGAACCATGATTATTTGAAGAAGGCATTCTTGAAATTGTAACAGATCTCCTCAAAATCCTAAAAACAAACTTTAGTGAAAAATAATTAAAGCATACTTGCAAATTTCCAAACCATGATCAAGACTATATATCACTATGAAAAGCCCACAAATATTCAGATGAAATTTTAGAATTCCCATGTTAGATCGCGCTTCAGATTTCACTTGCATACATTTCAATCACAAAACAATTGAACTCAAATAATTTCTTCAAGAATCCATAACTTTACAAACATCAATCAGAAACAAGTAAGAAGCACGAAAATATCCAGCAATAAAAAGTTAAGAAAAAAACATACAAATTTCACAAGAAACCTCTGTAATCACGAACAAGATTAATTTCACGAACTCGAAATAATCCTATTGAAATTAATTTTCTGATCAATGGTAAGCTTGGGAAATCGCGGCTTCACAAACAAGCACAACCCAGATTCAAAAACAGATCTTTAATAGAAAGCCAAGTGATAGCAAGCTTCTACGGCAAAACAGAAGCAGAATTCAAACAAAAAGGAAAAAAAAATGGGCAAAACCGACTGTCACCGCCATGTAAACAGTTGCAGGAAATAAGAGAAGTGTACCTTGATTGATACGGCTATGTGATGTGTACATGAAAAACAAAAGGAGAGTAAATTTGAATGAAAGCGGAAATTGAAACCCTAGTGAAGGACTGATTTAGAAGGGAGAATACATTGGAAAATATTTGACGCCAAGAAAAAGAAAAGAGAGAATGAGAAAAAAAGGAATCGAAGGAAGACAACTGTATCGCTCTTGTTGGCCTTCTTACACGCACGCCCAATTTCTTTCTACGCAACATAATTTACATACATGTAATAATCCATATATATATATATATATATATATATATATATATGGAGCGGATCCAATGAGAAAACTCTTAACCTGAGAAAATAAGAAAGATGCTTGATTGCATTCACGGCATTGCTTGATTGCATTTAGGTCGTTGCTTGATTGTAATGTTGTTTGATTGTGCTTTAGTTGTTGCTTTATTATTTTGTTGCTTCATTGCGTTTTAGTTGTTGCTTGATTCAATATCAACCATTGATTTTTTTAGATCTGATGGATATGATTCATTCTTTTTTCTCACATGAGGAATTTTTTTTTTTTACATGATCCCTCCTCTCTCTCTCTCTCTCTATATATATATATATATATATATAGGTGTGATCATATGTGAACCACCTCTTAGATGTGAAATGAGAACTAATCATGTCCTTTGATTTTTCATTATGGACGCTCCTGATTTATTTGATTTCCTAAATTATGTTTTATTTTTTATGTTTTTATAGGGTATTTTCGGTATATTATGTTTCCCTTTTTTTTTTTTGTTTCCATAACATATTATATAGAGAGATTCACTCAAGTGCTAAAATTAAAGTTTGTGCTAAATAGGAATGAATCCCAGCCCTTGGATTGATAGCATCAATGGTTGAGATTAAAGCATAAAGATTAAAAAAATTAAGCATAATTTTCGTTCGTGCTTAATTACTTTATAAATCGTGCTTAATTCGATTAAGCATGATTTATAAAGCAAAAAAGCATGAAATCTGAAAAAATGTTTTAATCTCAACCGTTTATTTTTTTAGATGAATGGTGTAGATTCATTCCTATTTAGCACAAACTAATTTTTAGTATGTGAGTCACTCCATATATATATATATATATATATATATGTATGTGTGTGTGTGAGAAATCTTCTCTAAAAAAAATATCCACATGCATAAATCCCAAAAAGAAAATCAATATGTAAAAATAAGGTAGATTTTGTATCAAAATTTGCTTACTTTTCCCTCAAAAAAAAATTAAAAAAATTGCTTACTTTGTATAGGAAGTCAATATACTACATTATGTTAACTCTCTATGAGTTTTTATTGAAGCAAGATTCAAAAGAGAGTTTAAATATATAAAACATGAGATTCTCAATGTATTATTTTGATTTTGATGTTTTTTATTTGGTTTTTGTATTTTTTTTTGGCATTAATTGTCTATTAAACTTAATAAGAATGAATAAATAATTGAAATGCATAATTTCTTGGAATCCAAAGATTAAAGAGTTTTTATTTGAGGTCATAAATTGTCATTGTTGGATATGAATTGAAATGGAACTACTTTTTAGGTCATAGATTGATACTCCTTTCTCTTCTAATTATATGATTTACTTTGATTTTGCTAAAAAAATTATTAATATATTTAAATAAACTTACAACATTACCTTATTTAAAAACATTAATTAATCTATTTCTTATACTATTACTTTTAATATTTTCATATTTTAAATAATTAAAGAGTATAACTGTAAATTACTAAAAAAATAATATTATATATAAAAATTGAACCATAAAATTATAAAAAGCACTAAAATAAATATATTAATATTATCTCCATTAGATACTACAGTATTGGTATTTATTTTGATGTATATGCTGATAATCAATATTGTGTTTTTATATAAAAATAGTTTAAATTTATATACAACTCCATTGACTTGAGGCTGAATTTACCAAATCCTGTGGGGTTATTACCACAACACCTTAAACCTTAATCCCAAACTGCTCATAAAGTTAGGTTGTAAAATATTGGTCGATGCATTTGAATTAGAGGTGGTCAAATGGAACTTGAATCGCCCAAATCGGTCCGCTGGCTCACGGTTCCGAACCGGAACCTTATTTTGAAGGGTCGGTTCAGGTTCACCCCTAACCGGAACTGGAACAGGCAGTTTGGAACTGTCGAACCGTCGGAAAAAATAAATAAATGAAAAAAAATGAAATCGACCAATGACAATGCGCCCCGTCACCTCGAGCCGCCGGTTAAAAATGGGAAAAAATTATATAAAAAATAAAATAAAAATATAAATTGCCAGTTCAACCAGGAACCGTGTTGAACCGGAATCGCTGGTTCCGGTTCAAAAATCGAAACCGGAACCGCAAAAAGAAGGGTCGGTTCAGGTTCCACCTTTCTAGAATCGCCGAACAGACGGTTTTGAACTGGAACCGGCTAGTGAGCACCTCTAATTTGAATTACTTGCGATGAAAATATAAAATCAAACAATAAGTGATATTAAAAAGAGAAAGAAAAAAAAATAGCATGTCAGAATTGATTATATTTCTATATGTAATTAATTCGTCCGTCTCCCATGGCAAAAGTACCAACCAACATCTTAATAATTAATTAATTGATAATCCCAAACCTTATTCCAGATATAAACACAATTTATTTAAAAATCAGAATTAAATAATACCTAACAATAATGCAATTCAGAATTAAATGCGATCGACAACACATTATCCCTTGCTATGCCCGACATCATGCTTACCTTTCCTTCTTCCTATTATTTGGCCTTTTTTTTATAAAAAAATATTATTATTATTATTGACCTCTTTTCATTTCTTTTTTTTCGGATTTCAATTATCAAATAATCTCTCCATCCAGACATACAACACTATGTTATTCCTTTTTGGTTTTCCAATTTAACCAACATTGCATTGCATTACATGCTAAATTGGTAATATAAATATTCCTCCTTCGTGTTACTATTTAAAAGTGTTCCAATTGTATTCAAATTGTATGGTCTAATTTTTATATTTGATATTATTTTTTTAGTAATTTACAATTATACCCCTGAATAACTATAGAAAATACGAATATTAAATATAATATTATAAAAATCAGAAAATAATTAATGTTTTAAATAAGAGTAATATTAAAAATTTATTTAATTGTTAAATTATTTTTTATATACAAGATCAAACTCGACCATATAATGGAAAGGAGGGAATACTATTTTGTGAAGAATGAAATCTTATTATATTAGGAATCGATCAAGAAAATACAAATACAAATTGATACTAACAGCATAGAGCAGGGGCAATCTCGTCTATTCACAAGCCAACTTCGTGTCGAAGCTGCTGAGGCAGATTGCAAATGCCTGAAATGCAGACAAGGGATACCTATAATCCATGGTGAACATGTCTTTCCCTACTTTACCAAACTGCAGGATGATCTTCTCCTGCTCCGACGGGGCCGGCCGAGACGAAGTTGACGTCGGACCACCACCACCACCACCAGCAGGAGGCTGTGTGGAGGCAATCAACTGAAAATTCTTCACAGATGCAACCGTCACACGTCCCCTGAAGTTGAGGCACCAGCACTGCAACTGCTCGTGCCAGCGTGGCGACTTGTTCTTCAGAACCAACGGCCGCGTCTTGCTGCTCTCGTCATCTTCGTTCGACGCCCCAGCCATCTCCGAAAATCTCGAGCTGCTGAATTCGGTCGAGTGGTCCATAGACTTGGAGAATGAGATGCTCCTGAACGAGTCTTCGAGAGATCTCGGAACGAGCTCCGGTTGTCCCGGCACCACGCCACCTGGTTCGAGAGATGAGACCGGAATCGTGTGCATTATGCAGTTCATCTTCCGTGGACCACGCGTCCCGAGCACGTTCAGCTCGTACGTGATTTGAGCTATGTTGTAACTCCCGGCTGGCAGTTTTGGAGACACTTTCTTGGAATAGAAACGACGGCTTGTCCTTCCGGGAGGTGGGACGTGCGAGCAAGTAGGTGGAGGCTGCGTGTCGTATATCAGAAACTTCGTGCCAAGGAAATTCGATCTACAGAAAGCAGTCAAAGATGATGACATGCATCAAGATATAGCAGCAATGCAAAATTCTACACATCTGTTCATGCGAGATGAAAACGCTACCTTAGCTTTCCGATGTACGTGCTGCTCGATCTGGAGATGTTATCGGCATCCATTGAGATGACGTACTCCGTACAAGTTGTTCTTCGGGTTCTTTTAGCAGAGAGAAGGAACTTTCCATTTTCAACTAGCAAAGCTGCAGCATGGAACATCATGAATTCTCATTTTTCGCTACATTTTCATAAACTCGAAGCATAAGAGTATACAAGCATCATTTTTTTTGACTATTTTCCTCCAAATATACACATTTCCACTACATTCTCAAGTAACACAAAATATAGCTCATTTTTCTATTATTACGTGACAGCATATTCAAAATCGATTTCCAGTTCATATAAAAATGAATGATCCTAGAGATCGAAGTAAGAGCGTATTTGCATGAAAATTGTATTTAAGTCCGAGCAGTGATAAGTTCATTAAATTTCAAAAGCCCTCGTTGTAAGAGATGCAGAGGATATACTCGTAATATATTAAGACCAGCCATACATACTAGCTATGAGCTTATGAGAAAAAAACAAAGAAACACATAGCAAATGGAAACGATAAAAGCAACAACGGTGAAGCAAAACAATAGCATTTTGCAGAATCACAAGTGACTCACCGGGACTAAGACATAAAAACAGATGGTATGTTAGATTAGATTTGTCTCTCTTTATGAAGCACTGAATAGTTCCATCATGAGGCCCCGGCTGTAAATCAGAGACAGATTCCGAATTAACAGATGACAAAGGTCCGGAAAGTTCTATTTACGTTTCGTGCTGCATAGCACAAGCAAGACATGAAGTGATAGCAGTCTTGCATGAGATGACAAAACAATGTGCCGGAGAATACCTGCTTAAGAGAAACTGGGAAAGTAAGTTTTCCACAAAGTTCCGGACTTTTAACTATCTCCGAGCACATGCTCCTCCAGGACCGGCAAACAGCAGCACACGCGACTACATGTTTCCGCGTGGGCCATGTGCTCTCGCTCTCCTCCAATCTCCTTATTACATCGAAAAGTAGCTCGGGAGGCAGGTTAGCCCACTGACTGTTCTGAATTACCAAAGGCTGGTCATTCAAGTCATGAAATGAACCATGTGATTTCCCCCTAGAGTGCCCAAGCAACCTCACATCAAAACTACGCCGTGATAAGCTACCAAAACTCTCTCTTAAATCCCGAGCTATGCTGCGGAAAGACATCGAAGTACTGAGCTCCCCCAAAGTGGCAAGAAGGAAACAGTTTATAGACCACAAGGAAATGTGACCTGACCTTCAAAAAACAAACTGAAAAGAAAACAAAAACAAATTCAGTGGAACAAAAGATGAAAAGGGTAAAGGAGAAAAGCATTCATAGGGAGAAGCAAATGAAATAAATTATTGAAAAAGGAAAAGGACATTAAAGAGGATCAAAGAAGAGGAGTGGAAAAGGATAGTTTCACATGGGCACAAAAGGTAGAGTGAATCAACATTCTTGATTAGATACAGTTTCTCATATTTCCCCTTGCAGAGTGAAAATAATGAATAAAACAGCTAAACAAGACATGCATTCCACAAATAATCCTTGAATTATCCATTCAATATGCATATACTAGGACACAAAATATAAAGCTATATCAAAAAAAAAAAAAAACAAAAGTAGCAAGATTTCTATAACATCATAAACCTTTTAGAAGAATTCCATTGGTTTAATGCACCAAAAGCAAACTGCAGCATAACTCAGGTATGTCTTAAGCATAATCACACTATTTTGAAATCATCAAAAGTTACAAATGATCTAACCACAGCAGAGGGAGAGAGAAGCAAGAACACAACTTCATATTCATCACAAGAGATCTGCAACATCCACAAGATTCACTAAACATAAAAAAATCAAGCTCGTCTAACAAGAAACACACAATTAATTATAATTCTGCTTTCAGAAATCACCTTGAAACGCCAACACTTTTGCATCAAAAGAGTGAATAAAAAGGGGAGAGAAAGGAAAAAGGATTAAACCCAGCAAGCATAAGTCTGAAACAGATTCATCTTTAACTTTCCGCAATTAAAAAAAAAAGAGAAGCAAAAAGCCCACCAAAAAAGAAACGAGGGGCATTGACTTCAACACCCAAAGCTTCAACCTTTACCGTGAAAGATTAAAGATAAAGGAAATGGAACAAGAGATCTATTACCTTAAATATCTGTACACAAACCCTTCGCAACCCCAACTCCACAGTGAAGTGTAAAAACAAAAAATCCAAGCCAAATAAATTCAAACAAAGATGAAGCAGATCAAGAATCGAATGACCCGGATATGAAAAGCAACAATCAGCCTTCCCTCACACACAGGAACACACACAGAGGCCGGGAGAGAAAAAGGGTCTCGTACAGAGTCCAAAGGTTGGGCTTAAATCCAGTTGAGAGTTGAAAGAAGCATAGATGGGAGAAGAAGCATTAGCGAGATGAATGGTGAATGTAAGAATAAATCATAATTTATTAGAATTTATTTATATATATATATATATATATATATATATATATATTATGATGGACACTTGTAATTTAGGAATATTATTTTATTTGTTGGTAGAATAAAATAAATAAATAAAGACACTTGGATTTCGTGACTTTTTTAATTTGATTAATCCATGAATTTATTTTCGTCAACATAAATTGAATTATTTTATATCTTCCGACCTTGCCTTTTTAAAAAAATAATATATAAATTATGAATTATTTCATTCAATATATCGTAAATAAATGCAATTTCCCAAATGTTGTAACTAAAAGTATTGAACTTTTGAAAACAGAAAAAAAAATACTCCCTCCGTTCCGGATTAATTATCCCGGGTTGATCGGGCAAAATAATTAAAAAATGTGAGTGTAGAATAAGTAGAGTGAAATTAATATTTTATTATTAAGTGTGAAAAAAATTACCTTTTTTAGTAATGAGATAATTGAACCGAGACAGACGAAAAATGAAAGTGGGACAATTAAATTGACACGGAGGTATTTGTTTTCAAATATTCCAATAAATTAACCTGCATCCAATCGACTGACCCCTTTTTTAGTAATTTTTTATTTTTAATATGTTAGTGCGCACAATTGACAACTTTGATCTTGCCATATTGTGGTTTTATTAAGTTGGATTGTTACAATAAATTTCCGTGAGTTTCTATTTTGAAACGAATAAAATTATCATTTAATTAATATATATACTCTTGTTCAAAGTTCGAATATTTTCTTATCGTGAACTAAAAATGAAATAATTGTATTAAGTATTTGTATTATATCAATTGATAAAAATTAGTGATTATGAACTATAGTATTGCGAATCTATATCTTTTCAATTACCAGATTGTTTGTAATACAACTTTTACTATATCAAATGTGGTTGGTCCCACTGAAAAAATCACAGCAGCAGACAATCCTGTGCAGCGCATTAGGATGACTTCAAGCAGTCTACCACATGTAAAAGATTTACGAGAAATTGTGTTGTATTATTGTAAGAAAATATTGGGATTAACTTGTTGAGTTGTGCAGGCTATCACAATGCATATGATGAGTTATGCAGGGATGGCTGAGCTGCAAATTCTGGTTGCCAAAGAAATAATCCCATATCCCAAAACTCTAGCTAAATTTTTTGAAGAAGGGTTGCACGAAATGAAGGATGCTGTAACCAAATCTTTCAGCTAGAAGTACAAATTTTGTTTTCAATATATGTATATCACATTATTAATTACGTACCCTCAATTTGATATTTTGCCATGTGGCCTTCTACATTCAACAAAGGCAATTTATACGTGTAATATAATGTTATTGCCATAAAATCTTAGTTTCATATTTGGAATTAATAATAAAAATAACAATAATGATTCAAAAAAAATGTAATTAATAAATAAAATTGTGTAGAATAACTAAACCAAATCGCTAAAAGTTGATGAAGTTTCAAATACAACAGATTTGTAATTGAAAAATAGAGGGATAAACTAAAATTAAAGACAATTGATAATCATGTTCACATGTGAGCCTTGTCACTCAAAGTCTTCAAAATCTCAGCAACTTTGATTTTCAGAGACTCCGGCGATTTCATTAGATGTAGGATCTTATTTTGATCCATTTCCAAAAACTTATCAGTCACTTAAGTTGCTATTTGAAGCGTCGTCCGCTTAATGAGAAGAAATAAATTATATCCCACCATCTACAAATGAAAATAAATTGTGATCAAAGTTGAGAATTTGTTCAGTTGAAATTTGAAACGAATATAGTGTTGTGAAGGGAAATACTCACTATTCTTAGTTGTGCTGGGGAAGAATCAACTAGAGCCAATGCGAAAGCTCTAGCTGGAATGAGGTGATGCTGCCAAAAAGAAGATGATCAGAATTGATTGAATTTTTTTTTAAAATATAAGTCCATAAAAAACGACTAACCTGCTTTTGCATACGAAGTGGTGGAGGACATCTAATTATGGGAAACATCACATTTGAAGGTCCAACCCCAAATTGCTACACATATCCAAAAATATCGATAGATTATTCATATACAATATTGTTGTTAGTATATATAAATTTAAATTACTTCAATATTTCAAAAATTAAACAACATAATATTTTATAGCAAATACACTACCATATTTGAATTGCGGTAGAAGAATGATAGACCGTAATTTAAATGTATAGGAAAAGGCTGTGAAATTGGACTAGAAATAGCTGCACCATCATAGTAGAAGGTTGCGAAGCTATTGGGAGTGTTGCGACCATGTTTAAAGTCGTTGAGTGTGATGTAGAGGGCTGCGAAGCCACTGGGAGTGGCACAACCACAATTGGAAAGTTTGAATGTAAAGCAGAAGGTTGAACAATAGTTGGAAAGGTCCTAAGCAACCTTGCTTCACAATTCTAGAGAGATAAATACTTAGAGAGAGAAATAGCTCTTGGAGAATGCTTCTTATATTGCTTGGAAATACTTACAACTTGAGTGAGTACAAATGAGGGGGAAGGGTCCCTCGTCGTGCTCCTCGGTACCGATCCCTTAACGTGCTCGTTACTGAGGAGCTAAGGTGGCCGGCATCGATCTCCAGACTTAGGCATTTCCGAGTCTTTTATCTCTCCAGCTGGGCCTGCTACTCTAGTTCAATCATCATTTGGGCCGATGCGTCTTACTGGGCCTGGCCCCAACATATATTATACATATAAATTATTTATGGAGTTTTATCGATCTAGGACTCGAAAGATACTTTAATTATCGATTTAGGACCTTAAAGATTAATTCTCAATTCAGGACCTGAAAGATCACAAAAATTCTCAATCCAGGACTCGAAAGATCATACAATTCTTAATCCAGGACCTCAATATCAGGTCCTAGATTGAGAATTGTTTGATCTTCGGATCCTGGATTGATAAATCATCTTTCGGATCCTAAATTGATAATTATAATATCTTTTGGGTCCTGGATCGACAATTCTCTATTATTTATTTATAATATATATGCTATCATACAATTTTATAATTTATACAATTTAAAAATTCATGTTATTTGCCTAAAATAAAATTTTAAATTTAATTTTACCGTTTTAGTAATTCTAGAAAATAATATCACTGAAATATTTTGAAAGCGATTTATCGGGTCCGTGGTAAAAATCGAGTACACCGCGGGAAGCCCTCTCTGTCAAGAGCACCGCGGGGAGCCCCCTCTGTCAAGAACAACGCGGGAAGCTGCTGTCATTTTTCTGGCGGCGTGTATGCCGTCCGTCCGTCCGTTCGTCCGTCAGATTCTCCTTTAAGAAGGACCCGCCCTCAAGCCTGCTCTTTCGGCGAGACTTCACTGATTCTAAAGGTTTGCACATTTATCATTTCTTTTGTTTATTTTTTGTTTTCTTAAATCTATCTGGGGAATCTTTGATGAAATTTTCGAATCTCATTGATAAATAGTTATAGTTTCTCATTTAGTTGGACTGAAAGTTCTTTGTTTTGAATTTAATTCATTTGTATTGTAAAAATGATCGAACTATATTTTTAATTTCTTATGTAAATAGGGTTTTTCTAATTTTAGTGAATTTATGAGTTAAAAATGATGATTTTATTTGTTTTATTATCAGTGTGATTAGACATCTGATTTTGGAGTATGTTAGAGTACCGTGAATTTCAAAATGAACTTGCATAATCTTAGTGATTTGAATCTGGATAATAAAATTGGGCGATGTGGGAATTGCCAACATAAAATTTCAACGATTGTCTATCGCCACTATCAATAAAGAATGTCTATG
>JAPKLW010000321.1:333441-374590 GCA_026898455.1 Plectranthus barbatus
TTGGATCACGAGTTGGACTGTTGAGGTGTTTGATGCATACTGTACGTTGCTGGAACTGCCTCAAGTGCAGAAGATACTGAGCGAGACAAGAAAAATGACTGATCATTTTCATTGGTATCTCCGGAGATGTGGGTATTAGGATCAGAACAGATTGGGGTTGCGCGAACCCGGTGTAGGTAAGATGGCCGTGTCAATGGTTTACAAATTCAAGAGCACTGTTCCACGCCTTCACGATATATTCGCTTGTGCGCACATGGATCAGAAAGCATTTGGAGTACCTACTATTGCATGGATGGAAAATGTTGACAATATACCTAGATATAGGAAATATCTAGCTATGATGTTTTACCTAAACACTGTTTGAGTTTTGGTTTCATTTTGGACATGTTTGTATTTGAATTGATTTGTACTTGGACTTATTTTATTCGTCGACAAACACTTCATTTTATTCATTACAACAAACGCGATGATGTTATTCATTACAAACAAAGTCGAAATCCACTAATTGTTCGTAGTTCGATCTGGACATGTGCGCTTAGTGTGTGTTTCAGATCTGCATATACTGCATTTTTTCTGACCGCGTTGCCTACTACTTGAAGATTGACCAATATCGGCACCTGATGGGCGTCTACGAGATCTAGGTCGTCCAGCTTGACGAGAGATGATTGGAGGCAGGACACACAACGAACTTGCTTCAGCAGAAACATCCCATTCGTCTTGCGGTGGCAGTGACTGCACGACTCCACCGTATATTTTTCGCCAAGTTGATGTCTTATAATAATGACTTACATAGTCGTACGGGTTCAACCCAACATGACTGTCACAATTATGATTAAGTTAATAACATAGTATAAAATGAAAATTAACTTAAATACGTTTACCTAATTGCCGCAACCGCATGCGAGCACGGGATGAGGTCCTGTTGCAACTCACGACAATCGCATATAGATAACTCGAGATCAACCCTCCAAGTTCTTTCTCCTTCATTCACCTTCATTTTCATTGCTGATATGGGTACCACTGAATATGTATGCGAGAGTTCTACTAACGGTGTTAATTTTGCAACAGCCTCCTCCGTCAAGATATCCTCGCGGGCAGATGCCTTAGCTCTTTTTTCATCAAACCATTTTTCAAGAATACCCCTGTAGGTGTCAATAATAGAGCAGATAGGCAAACATCGGGCATCAGTAAGCGAGCATTGAAAACCTCAGATGCATTTGATGTCAAGAAACTATATCGACGTACAGGACATTGCGACCTAGCCCATCGATCTGGTCCTACCTCCAATAGTTTCTGAAAGGCTGTTGGCTTATTCTGATTGATTCTATCCATCGCTTGTTGATATGTTGACGATCGGTATGCGTAAGCAGCACGTTGGTACAACGCGGCAATGTCCTTACCATACCCTGTCATTTTATTTAGAAGATGGTAAAAACATAAGCCGTGTGGCACACCAGGATACACTTCACTGATCGCATTCGAGATGCTAATGTGTTGGTCGGATACAATCAACATTTGATCTGTGCATCCATAAGAAATCCGTAATCGAGACATGAACCACTTCCAACACTCATCATTCTCGATGCTGCCGACACCAATAGCAAGTGGAAAGACATTTTCGTTACCATCTTTTGTGACAGCAACAAATAAGAAGCCTTTGTTTCTACCCTTCAAATGAGTGGCGTGAACAACGATAACCGGTCTTAATAACCCGTTCTGAAATGCAGTCCGTGAAACACCTAGAGCAACAAAACAATGACGAAATCTTCCATCGGAATCAATCTCCAAATCTGTTAAAGTACCTGGATTGAATTATCTTAACACCTCCAGATATTTGGGCAGCATAGAAAAAGAATCTTCTATACCACCATAGATCATCGAAATTGCTGCATTTCGAGCTTTTAGTGCAACGCCATAGCTAGTACGGATCCCAAATGATGCCTGCAACTCCGTCATAATTTTACGGATTTTTACGATTGATCCTTGCCGACGCATCTTTCGTGCAAAATACGCGGCAACAGCTTTGGAACGGACATTACAGGATCCTCTGCCTGCAAGATTGTTAACGCAATCATGATTACGATGGAACTTGCGTATGATCCAGCAACTACCTCTGCATGATGCCCATATGAAGAACGAACAAGAGGCACTTTGTTTGCAAGCGTACTCAACGCGAGTACTAGATGAGCGCACCACTTTAAATTCAACACGTTGCTCTATATGCAATAGAGATACGGCAATTAGAAGATCTTCCTTCTTATAGAAGATAGAGCCCAATGAAAGTTCCCGATCTAGTATGGCTGCAACATCTCGTACCACTAGTGACTGTGATGAATCCAACGATATAATTGGAACTAGCCAATTATTTAGATCGCCTTCAACGTGACATGAATCCGGGAGAGGATGGGTTGGCATAATATTGGATATAAACGCACTCATTCCACCAACTGATCGGATCCATGCAGAAAACTCAGCCATCGTAAAATTCTTTAATGCATCAGAATTGATGAAATCTTCATCATCACTTAACTCCTCCTCGGATTCCTCGTCCTCCACTTCATCATTAGAGTCAACAACACGACCCTCACCTGTTGTGTGGTGATCGGTATTTATGTTCTCCTCCTCCTCCTCCTCGTATTCTTCATGGGGAGGCTCATCATTTAAGTTGGGTATTTGGGAGCTCCGAGAACCACCTTCTGATGACGTACCAAAAACTAATGAGTCCCCAAATCTTTGTAGATCTTCCAAACCTGGGCTAAAATGCTAGTACAATGGTGGACTGCAAGATGAAAAAAACGGCCGGTATGGGGATGGCTCCCTATGTGAAGTCCCAACACCGGTACTCGCCGTATAATTCATAACAATATAAACATGCGGCTCCGAATAAAGAGCAATCAATCGTTGAAAGTCTAGATCCGTCACCAACAACGATTTTATAGATCTGCCAGTCGTTCTTGTCCGCCAATGTAGTTGCATGAGTCATCCCATTGCCCATTGTAGTGAAGAATTACGTTGCACCAATTCTCCATTTTGAGAAACAAAAGAATTTATTTTGATGAAGATAGACGGAGACTGAAAGTGAAACTGAAACAAAAGCTGTAGTGCGAAGAAATGTTTATGTCACCAAAAACTTCACGTCAATTATATAAGTTATAAAGAGTGTCGGCAAATAGTTGAAGGAAATACAATTGATCAAATAAAAAAAATGAATTGATTTAAATTTTCAACAATATCATGTACGATTCATTACTCTTCAGATAATATTTCAGACAACCTATATCATAGGTATGCAGTGTGCATGGACTCATCATATCAATATGTTTGAACACTTTATTGCACTAATATGCAATAGCAAAATAAGTAAAAAATTCTCGTGCAAAATCAACTCAAAAGTATACCAAATAGATTTTTATAAATTAAATAGGAAGATTTAGATTTTTAAAATTTAAATATAAATTTAAAACATAAAAAAAAAATTTTAATTGAGTGAGACCGGGTCGCCACCGATCCCACTCGGTGGCACTAGGGTCTCACTCGGTGGGACCCACAAAATATATAGATAAAAAAATAAATTGAGTGCGACCGAGTCGCAACCGTTCCCACTCAGTGGCACTCGGTTCGCACTCATGTGGGACCCACAATTTTTTAAAATAAAATATTAATTGAGTGCGACCGAGTCGCTACCGATCTCACTCGGTCTCACTCGGTTTGCACTCATGCGGGACCCACAATTTTTTAAAAAATATATTAATTGAGTGCGATGAACAGTCACTCACTTTTGACAGTTATACGATTCCAGAAGATGATCCAGAATTGGGTCAATCACGTTTATTAGAAGTGGACAATAGAGTGGTTGTACCAGAAAAAAGTCATTTACGTATTATTGTAACACCTGCTGATGTACCTCATAGTTGGGCTGTACCTTCCTTAGGTGTCAAATGTGATGTTGTACCTGGTCGTTTAAATCAGACCTCTATTTCGGTACAACGAGAAGGAGTTTACTATGGTCAGTGCAGTGAGATTTGTGGAACTAATCATGCCTTTATGCCTATCGTCGTAGAAGCTGTTCCTAGGAAAGATTATGGTTCTCGGGTATCCAATCAATTAATCCCCTAAACCGGGGGGGGGTTCTCCTTTTTTAATACGTTCCCCCAAGGAACCGTCTATTTTACAGGGAATCCCTGTCCATCCAGATAAGATATGGGAGGCCCTTTCCTCCCCCTTATACGCAGCAAGCGTAATCCACATCCCCGGTGAAGTGGAGGATCCGTTGACTCTATCTCGTCTCGGGAAGCTAATTGGGCTTCTTCTGTTTCTATCAGACAACATTTTTAAAGGAATAGACCCCCTGCTGGGATACAGGAAGAATTAAACAACACAGAAGCAGCCTCACTTTCGGCTAAGCTGGAGGAAGTCCGAAGGAGAGAGCTCGCTCGGTTTCACCTCTCTCACCTTCAGTAGTTAAGACTACTTTGTAGGTGGACCACTACCTACATAAGAGCGATAGCAAAGCCGAACCGTATAAAGGCGAACAGCCCAACTAGCAATAGCAAAGGGCCTACTTATAGCCCCTCTCTTTTCTTCGGGGACTTCAACGGGTCTTACAAGCTCATAAAATTACAATTCTTCACCCTTTCTTCAGACAGAAGAACAACGGATTGAACAGGACAGGACAACCGGGAAGGGAAGCCTGACATAGATATTGATTTGAACAAAGGAACTGAAACCGGTACCAGAAAGCAAACAAGAGATGGAATTCCAGGTTGAAGAGATGACCGACCTACAATAAAACGAAAATAGAATTCCTAATTCCATTCTCTAAGACGAACTAAAGAGATGTCTCTAAGCAGCCAAGGCAATAAGAGTGCTAACAGTCTTCATATTGGAAAGAGTCGCAACCGTTCCCACTCGGTGGCACTCGGTTCGCACTCATGTGGCCCCCACAAGCAACATTTTAAACAAATTTTAAATTTAAAAAAAGACGAGTGAGACCAATATTTTCCATTTTAATTTTTAAAAATGCCGATAGCTACCCTAATTAATTATTTTCGTGGGTAAATAAATAGATTTTGGTTCATAAATCTAAAAAATTAGTTATCAACAAATTTTAACTAAAAGATTAGACATATAAGTCAGAATAATTGCAATCAAATGATTTGTAAACTAATTCCAAGCCTAAAAATTGTACTTTTGGCTAAAATTGCAATGAGTTAACAAAAGTGGCTAAAATTGATATGTGTTATAAGAAAATGGCTATTTCAGATAATTTACACTTATTAATTACGTACCCTCAATTTGATATTTTGCCATGTGGCCTTCTACATTCAACAAAGGCAATTTATACGTGTAATATAATGTTATTGCCATAAAATCTTAGTTTCATATTTGGAATTAATAATAAAAATAACAAAAATGATTCAAAAAAAATGTAATTAATAAATAAAATTGTGTAGAATAACTAAACCAAATCGCTAAAAGTTGATGAAGTTTCAAATACAACAGATTTGTAATTGAAAAATAGAGGGATAAACTAAAATTAAAGACAATTGATAATCATGTTCACATGTGAGCTTTGTCACTCAAAGTCTTCAAAATCTCAGCAACTTTGATTTTAGAGACTCCGACGATTCCATTAGATGTAGGATCTTATTTTGATCCATTTCCAAAAACTTATCAGTCACTTAAGTTGCTATTTGAAGCGTCGTCCGCTTAATGAGAAGAAATAAATTATATCCCACCATCTACAAATGAAAATAAATTGTGATCAAAGTTGAGAATTTGTTCAGTTGAAATTTGAAACGAATATAGTGTTGTGAAGGGAAATACTCACTATTCTTAGTTGTGCTGGGGAAGAATCAACTAGAGCCAATGCGAAAGCTCTAGCTGGAATGAGGTGATGCTGCCAAAAAGAAGATGATCAGAATTGATTGAATTTTTTTTAAATATAAGTCCATAAAAAACGACTAACCTGCTTTTGCATACGAAGTGGTGGAGGACATCTAATTATGGAAAACATCACATTTGAAGGTCCAACCCCAAATTGCTACACATATCCAAAAATATCGATAGATTATTCATATACAATATTGTTGTTAGTATATATAAATTTAAATTACTTCAATATCTCAAAAATTAAACAACATAATATTTTATAGCAAATACACTACCATATTTGAATTGCGGTAGAAGAATGATAGACCGTAATTTAAATGTATAGGAAAAGGCTGTGAAATTGGACTAGAAATGGCTGCACCATCATAGTAGAAGGTTGCGAAGCTATTGGGAGTGTTGCGACCATGTTTAAAGTCGTTGAGTGTGATGTAGAGGGCTGCGAAGCCACTGGGAGTGGCACAACCACAATTGGAAAGTTTGAATGTAAAGCAGAAGGTTGAACAATAGTTGGAACGGTCCTAAGCAACCTTGCTTCACAATTCTAGAGAGATAAATACTTAGAGAGAGAAAGAGCTCTTGAAGAATGCTTCTTATATTGCTTGGAAATACTTACAACTTGAGTGAGTACAAATGAGGGGGAAGGGTCCCTTTTATACTAGTTGATGGACCCTTCTAGAGTCTAGTAGAAGTGTAGTACAATAGTACAAGTTCTCAAAGGTTCTTTTAGGTTCCTAGCCTTCTACTTCCTTCCATGGAGTTCCAAAATGTTCCACATCCTTCTATTCATCCCCAGAGGTTCCACACCCTTCTGAATTGTTCTGCATGCTTCTCCAACGTTCCATAATATTCCGGAAGGTTCCTCATCCTTCCGGGACATTCCCGATCCATCTAACTCGTTCCGGAAGGTTCTATACTCTTTCGGTATCTTTCGTTCCCTTCTAGTGCCTTCTAACGAGTTCTCCTCGAGTCTTAAGGCACTAAGATGTTCGTTCGTGGCACTTGCGTGTTTCTTTTTTCTCAACAACACCAACATAAATAGACTTTGTGTCGATCATTTTTTCATGCATACCAAAAATATACAAAAATCATATGAAAAATATTTTTAATTAACTTATTAGCATTGCAAAGTAACTATAAAGGTTTTGAGTTAGAATGAAAAATCTTACTGCTACCGAAGCTTCTTTACTTGTAGAGAATTAAATGAACCCAAAATCTTTTGCTTAGTCCGTTAGAATCAATCATAACCTGAAAATAGATTAAACAATGAGTTTGACATAGTATTCAATTAATTAATGAATTAAGTAACAATGTACAATTCAAATAAAATAATGAACTAACCTTGCACGAAGTTATGGTTCCAGATGGTGAAAATAATTCCTTCAACTTTGCATTATCACTGTTATTTTCTATATTTTTAATATAGAGATTACTTTTGGTGAATTGGTCACGCTACCTCTCCCTCTCGGATTCTGTTTGAGCTCTACTAACATACCACTTGGCCCCATCGTATGTTCTTCCATTAAGCATCTCAACGGATCTTGCTGCATCGTTTGCATTCTCAAAATTGATAAATGCAAAACGTTTCAGATGCCCGCTTTTATCTCGCATAACTAATACACAGTTTATCTTTTCCAACTTGCTGAATATTATCTTCAAATCTTCTTCTGTGATCGAGTCGGAGATATTTTTTACAAATACATTAGTAAATTTCTTGTACTACATTAAAAGAAAATAGTTCCATTATATTACAATTTTTTTCATTTTCCCGCCAAAAATATTACTCAACATATACTTTATTATTTTATTTTATATAATATTTCTTTTATTATAATATTGTCTATATTATATAGATATACAATAAACAATTATAAGAATCTATAATAAATTATATTTTTAAATTTTTTCTTTTAAATATTATATTTATTAATTTTTAAATAACATTAGATTTACTCTTTTTATGGAATAGTTTTGTATTTGATTTTTTAGGCTAAGCGTTTGATATACTTTATTTTATTGTTATTAGATGTATAGTGCCGAAAATAATTGATATTATATATTAATATATAATATTGGTTATTATATATTGATCAAAACTCGAAATCATCAACTTTTATCTTCTATCTCTTAATAAAAAAACTAGCAATAATTATTAACAAAAATTCTAGCAAATTTTATTCGAAAAAATAAAATACTATAAAATATATATTACTACAAAGTGAAAAATAACTCCTAATATTAACTTGTGACACATAAATTACATAAAATTATGAAATAAAAAAATGACTAACGATATAATATGTATAGATATTATATATTCATATATATTAGTAAAATTAATATAACGCATAAAATATAATACTGCCTCTATCCCATGTAAATTGTAATACTTTTCTTTCACCACAGGAATTAATGATTGTGAGTATAAGTGAAATTAATATTTTATTGTTGAGTGTTAAAAACTGCCATTTTTAGTTATGTTACAATTCGGTAGGGACTCCTAATTCGACAAGTGTAATAATTCGGGCGGGATGGAGAGAGTATTATTTAATATATAATGAAAATTCAATATAAAACAAAAACCTAATTTACAAAGTTAGCTGCTAATGCTAAAATTATAACACAATGTTTTGTTATAATATAGAACATATGTAATATATATCACTTTAATACAAATGTAATCATGATTCAAGATTCATTATTTTTTTATGTATTTGGAGGTGATAATGTTACATTATCATATGTTGTATTTTGTTATGATCTACTGCTTATTTAAATTAATCAATTAATAGTATTGTGAGATTTATTTTCCAATAATTTAAATGTATATTTCATAATTTAAAGATATATTCTAATAAATAAATATATTATCGAAAATAATTCCGTGCAACGTACGTGTGCAGATCTAGTATTACATTGTACTCCCTCTGTCCCAATGGAATTGTCCCCTTGGGACATGGCACAATAACCAATGTGGTAGAATATGGTAGAGATAGATAAAATTATTATTTTATTAGTTAGTGTGTATTAACTTTCCATTTTAGGTAAGAGGACAATTCGTGTGGGACGGACGAAAAAAGAAAGAGGGACAATTCGTGTGGGACGGGGGAGTAATAAAGTTGTAACACTCATAACAAAATACAACGAAGATTAAATTAAATTATATGTGAAGAAAAATATACATGTAAAAGCATATTCCTTAATTTAAAATGAAAAAGGGGAAAAATATTTAATCCAAAATAAATTTAAAATTCAATATGTAATAAATGATAATGATTAAACATATTTACAAATCATAAAAATAGTCGAGTTGATTTTTTTTTTTTTTTAAATGTTGCGCAAAGTCCAAGTAACATTTCATTTTATATAAAAAAAACATTTTCATCAAAATGAGATTTGATTAAATAACTTAAAATTATCAAAATAATGTAGGGTAAAAATATTATACTCCCTCCATCCCGTCTCATTAGTCTCATTTTTCATTTTCTTCGGTTTCGTATATTAATCTCATTTTTTAAAATAGAAAAAATTTCCTTACACTAATAAAATATTAATTTCATTACACCGACAAACATTGATAATTGTATAAAAATAAATGAGATTATAACCCGAGACGGAGGAAGCATTATGATATATTTTCCGCCTTCTCCGAAAGTAAGTAAAAAAAAAAAAGCATTATTAAATGCATGCGAGATGAATGAGTGATGCGTTTGGGTTGATGGTTGTAATGAATTTGGGGCTTTTGACATTTTGACTTATCTAGAAAGAAAAAAAAAAGGTTCCAAATAGGCGTGGTTAAATTTGCTTTCTCCAAACAACTCATGTTAGAAGGAAACTCGAATTCATGATTTTTTATCAAATAAAAATTATTTTTATTACTAAACTCAATTAAATGATATGAAATATATTTTTATTACACTAAATATGTTGTAGTTTAACAGTACCCTTATTCTTTAATGAATGGTAGATTCATGGTAGAATCTACTTCAATTCCAATTTGACATTGTAATTAAATTGATAAAAGAATCCTAAGGATAAAATCTTTTTCTTTTTCTTTTTATTGCATGCAATGTTATAAAAATGTTACCATTAATAAACCTCTACTCTGTGTGTATTCACTACAAACATCTCACTTGAGTGTATAGGTCATATGTAGAGGTTAGAGTGATATAGGTTAAATAATGATGTTGTATTATACATTGTTACTTTAATAATTATGTTTACTAAATACTACTAATGATGACTTAAAGCACGCGATTAATGTTTGAAACGAAGTCGTGTTGGTCAAATTAGGACTTCCATGTTTACTCAAATAGAAGGGTTCCCTAGAAATTTATGAGTTCTACAAACTCCAATATTTATTTATTTTATTTTAATGTTGAAACAATAATAAATCTTAAATTTGATTTGACAGTAACATTCGAAAATGGGCTTTAAGTAGATTTGTTGGATTAAAGGTGAGATCTTTCAATTCCTTAGAAACTGGGCTTTGAAATTCAAATTTTACTAGTCAGAATAGGGCTCAATGGGCATTAATTTATGATCCTAGTTTTCTTGAGCATATTATTATTGGCAAAAACTTGCGTTAGGCAGGCCTAAACGGTTTAGACGAGTTTTATCCTACCCAAATGGGTTCATCCATCCCAAATAGGGTATATTATATGGGTTTGAGCTTGGGTTAATGGATAAAACCCGCCTAAATCATGGGTTAATGGATAAAACCCGCCTAAATCGTTTAGGCCTGCCTAACCCAAGACCTTCCCATTATTATATACTCCCCCCTCCGTTCCAGTCAAATGTGGACACAATAACCAATGCATGTAAGTAGTAGTGTGTGGTATTGTGATGAATATTTTAATGATGAGTGTGAAAAATTTGCTATTTTAGGAAAGTGAACAAATATTATGGGACAGACGAACAATAAAATGTGGATAATTTACTCAGAACAAAAGGAGTATATCTTAATTTTCTAAGGTATTTAAATCCGATATACAAACCACAATAGTAAACTTGTGCCTCTTTGGATCGGATGCAATTGATTTAAGCACTTTTCCCATGTCTAAAAAGTTATAAGTTCAAATTTTATGAGATATGTCGATGAAAATACAAAAACATAACATGGACAAAGTAAATTGAACAATATATATTGCTAAAAATAAATATGTATGAAATAAGAATAAATTTGAGTCCTTAGATTGATTAAATTAAAGGTTGAGATATTTCGGTTCTATTATACAACAAAAATAAATGAGTTATTTAGAATACATAAATAAATATAATACTTTTAATGCATATATAATATATATGACAAAAAAATATAATATATTTTAAGCATCACATACATAGTAAGAAAAATGCATATATTAATAAATACTCCCTACTTTCCACAAAATTAGTCCCATTTGCTTTCGGCACAATAACCAAGGAGATAGAGATAAGGGAAATGAATAATTTATTAGTGTGAGTGGATTAGTTTTTCATTTTTAGTAATGGGATAATTATATGGAACGGACTAAAATGGAAAATGAGACTAATTTCATGGGACAGAGGGAGTAACTTTTAATTTGAGTGAGTTGTAGCAAACTCAACTTATATAAAAGTAAATTATGCAATTACAAAGAAAAACATGAATGTCCACCACCACTATATATATCATATATGTTCACAAGTCCAAATTAGGTTTCCAAAAATCTTACCAGATGGACATCAATATTATACCTAATTAACTAGTAGCTAATTTAATTTAATTAAAATGGAATATTGGATATTTATTTAGCTAGGATTTCTCCTCATCTTCTTCATCATCATCGGAAACTTCTAGAATCTCGCAACGAGGGACAAAATTTGGAGCAACAACAACAGCATTGGTTGCAGGATTGAAACATTGATCTATCATGCCTGTTTCATTGACGGCTGCTTCTGCAAACCTTTTTGATACTTTTTTCATTTCTTTGCTTTTTCCCCATAAAACTAAGTAGAGTCCACATATTATCACTGCAGCTCCCACCAAACTGCCATTCAATTTAAATCAATATTATGATTTGATTTAAAATTAATTAGATGTAAATGAACGAATTTAATTTGTACGTACGTACCTTCCAAAGTGCAGCTTTTCGTCGAGAACTAGGGTTCCGGCGAGGGCGACGAGCACGAGCAGCAAGGGATTGAAGACGGAGACGAAGAGCGGCCCCCTCATCATCACACACGACGTGATGAACACCCACATTATTCCTGATGCCAGAACTCCCTAAATAGCATAATTAATTAATTATATATATGTTTACGGGAAAAATTATGAAAAATATCCTAAAATATTGGTTAATTATGAAAAATACCATAATATTTATCCTTCACTGAATTATACCCTAATGTTTCATTTTGTCATTTAAAAACACCACCCACTATGAAAAATACTCAAATGTTTCTATATATATATTATCACTGAATTATACCATAATGTTTGATTTTATCAATTAAAAATACCATTAATCATTAACGGTGTAAAATTCTGATAAATCATACATTGAATAATGCGTGACATTTTCTTTAGCGTATGATTCATCTGAATTTTAACACCGTTAGCGATGTAGTGTATTTTTAATTGACATAACCAAACATTAGGGTACAATTCAGTAATATGAGAAATTTTAAGATATTTTTCATAATAAAAGGTATTTTTAGTTAACAAAATGGAACGTTAGGGTATAATTCAAGTAAAAGAAAACATTACGACACTTTTTATAGTTAATTTAGGTATATTTATTTTCTATTTTCCTTATATTTATGCATGGTTTAAGATCATTAATTAATTACCATGTACACAACTGTAAGAAGCTTGAGGTTCCACCCAAGTTTCCATTGGTCGGAGTCTCTCTCAACAGAAAGGGCAAACATGACAGCTTGGATCGATCCCATAATCGTGATCAAGGCTGTGCTCGAATAGTGACATGGATATGCTGCACTCATTTTTGCCTGCGATTAATTAAAAAGGAAAAAAAAAAAAGTGAATATAATACATCTTTCTGTTTAGATTATATGGTCCAATTTAATCTTATAAATTTGTAAAAATTTATTCAACTTTTAAATAAACTGTCATCATTATTTTTATTTAAGGTATTAATTAACTATTCATTTTAATAATTTTACAATTTTCAAATAATCCAAAAGCCTAATTATAAATTAAAAGAAATATTAACTCGGACCAAATAATTTTCAAATATTATTAACCTGAGCAACCAACGAAAGCGATACAGAAAAGCAGCATGCAAGCGCCAGACAAAGGCCCAGAACATTGCTGCGACAGGGTGCTGCCACGTGTCCACCTTGACTTCCGTGAAGGAGGTCAACGTGAGTTGACAAAAGGTTGATTTCGAAACCCTTGTAAAAAGTCAACAGCATTGCCCCTCCAATGCCCATGATTGTCCCCGTCAACTTGGCTTTTCCGGCCATCGTCTTCAGCCCCAACGCCTCCATCCTAATTTTTCAATCACAGCAATTATTTTTTTGGCAGATATATAATGTTTAATTAAAAGAAGAAGATATATACCGGAAAAGAATGGAGAGGAGGAAGGTGAGGGCGGGGATGAGATTGGATATGGCGGCGGCGAACGTGGCGGAGGTCAACGCTAAGCTCTCTGCATACAAGTTCTGGGCCAAGGATCCCCTACATACATTAATTAATTATATAATTTTTAAAATAAAAACTAATTATTTATTCATGTGGTCAATGGTGGATCCACATATATAAAAGCGGGTTAACTCGGAAAATTTTTCGATTTTAGTAGGGCAGTGATTCGATATTTTATGCATAGCTCCCTTTATTTTCATGTTGTGAGAAAGAAAAGTAAACACAAAAAAGTAAGCATGTATCTTTTTTATTTATATTTATTTTTACTTAATCCTTCATTTTTTTCCTTACGAAAAACATAATGGAGCTCCCTACAATAAATTTCTGGATCCGCCAATGTATATGGTTGCATTGCATGCATGAACTTGTCCCACACACATGCATCTCACTCTAACTCACCCAAACAAAGCACACCCAAATGCTTGCAATAAAATCTTCCAAGTCAATTTCGGCCTACTTTTCCTGCAAAATCACCCAAATCTCAACAAAACTAAGATAGAAAAGATTAACTATATATATATATATATATATATATATATATATATATGTGTGTGTGCATGAAAAAAAAGGGGACCTTTCGAAGATGAGAGCGAGAGGGACGACGGTGGCGGCGGCGAAGAGGAAGCGGTAAGCGATGAGGACGCGCAAGCTGAAACCGTAGCTGCCGGCCAATTTGTAGAGAATGTTAACTCCGGTGAGAGCTATCTGCACCGTCACCATCATCATCACCGGCTTCACGCCGTCGATCATATCGTACACCTTCCCCATATTCACAACTCTTGCAGCTAATGAAAACATATATATAGATAGATATATACATACAAGTTGGCTTGCAATGGAGAGTGAAATGCTGTGATACATACATATATAGAAGATTCGAACCCCATTTTTTTTTATGAGCTCACCAATGACATCATACAAATATATAGTGCTTTTCATAATATACAGATTTATATGAGTTTGTTTGAGAGGAAGGGATATTTCGAATCCCATTTTAGGTTGTTGATCATATAATTCTATGTATATAAAAAGTATAACTCGGATATTAATTATATAGTTTGTGTGTTGAGTGTAGTGGCGGATCCAGAAAAATCTTGTAAGGGCGCTGAATTTTTTTTTCCCTCTATTTTAACTCCAATCCTTTTATATTATATTTTCATTAATTTTTCTTCTTTACGAGGGAGGCTATATCATAAAATACCAGACCACGACACTATAAAAACGTAAAAAATTTCGGGTAGATCCACCACTGTTTGAGTGTATGGAGAAGGTAAATGTATAATTTATATATATACAATTAATTATTATTACTATTTAGGAGAATTTTTGATCCAGTACCCAAAAGATGATTTCTCAATCCAGGTTCCGAAATATCATACAATTCTCAATCCAGAACTTGGATTGAGAATTTTTGTGATCTTTCGGGTCCTGAAATAATAAAATCCATATTATTTAATACTCCCTCCGTCCTCTCAGATTAGCCCATTTTCTATTTTTATATGTGATTTTAGATTAGTCTCATTTTTTAAAATAGAAATTAATTCTTATATATCAATAAAAAATTATTTTCACTACTCTAACAAATATTAGTTATGATGTATTAAAGTGAGACTAATAATGTGGGACGGATGATTATATAAAAATTGAAAATCAAAGAGTAGGGGGACCCTAGTATTTAATAAAGAATCCCACGAGGCTAGGGAGGAATGGAGTTATTTATTGGATGTAAGAAAACGAGGAAGTTTGCTATTTTCCAAAATGGAAGAAGAAAAAGAAGAAACTCATCAAAGCCAAGAAAAAAGAAAATTTAAAACTCTGTCTGTTTGTGGCAATTGGCATTGTGTGGAAGTGCCGAATGTTTACTGTTGTGACACGTGGGAAAATTCACAAACCTGAATTCATCAGCTGCATTTGCATGCAGATTCATTCATTTAATATTTTTCATTTTCAAATCCAACTTTGATTTGATTTTCTACATCATAAACAAATAGAATATTGCTTGTTTATATATAAGAAATATATATGTTTCGTGATGTAAACATGAGGTTATACTCCATAATTAATAGTTTTAGTAAAATGTAATAAGAGAATAAATTATTAGGGGTATAACCAAACTATTCGTGAGCTACTCGGATTCCGACTTGATAAAAGTTCATTCGAGCTCATTTAGTAAAGCTCGTTTATTAAATGAACCAAACTTAAATATCAAAGTATTCGACTCGTGAGCTCGTGAGCAAGCTCGTTAGCCAAAATTAGTAAGAAATATAAAATAATTAATTATATAAAAATAAATTTTAATGATTTAAGAGCAATAATAATGATATATCTTTCAAATAATGATAAAGATTTTAATTTGAGCATGAAAATAATATTAATTTTGGAATAAATATTATTTTTTTTCAAAATAATAATGAATACTTTAAACATATTCTAAATTTAGGAAGTTCGTTTAGGCTCGACCAGGGGTGGAGGTAGGATTTGAGGATCGTGGGAGCTTAACTACAATTTATGGGGTCAATGCTATATAATTTTATTTTTCAAAAAAATATATATGTGTAAAAACAAAGAAAATCAAAACTTCGTGGGGCGGCCGACCCCGACAGCCCAATGTTGGTGCCGCCCTTGGGCTTGACTAAGGCTCGATAAAAAATTCGAAGTTCGACTCGATACTAAATAAATCAAACTTGAGCACGGCAGTATTCAATTCGATTTGATTCGATTGAACCCCTAAGAATAATACACACTATGTTTACTTGAAGCGACTAAAAGGTCCTGTTTACTTGAAGCGACTAAAAATTCTAGGTTGTAACTGAAAAAAACTTCACGTCATGGCCTACGTCACTACCTTGTTTGCTTAATTTATTGGATTGAAAAGAAAATTAAAAGATTTAATGCATTTGTTAAAAGTAGATTAAAACTTTCATGCCAAATTTTGGAAGAAATGTCACAAAAGGAGCTTTGGAGCTGTAAAGTTACTACAAAAAAAATTGAAAATTTGCGACGGATTCGCGACAAAAAAAGATTGCGAATTAGCGACGGACTAACGACGGAATTGAGATGAAATAAAATTTTAAATTTTGCGACCGAATTCCGACCGAATTTTTCATCGCAAAATTGGTCACAAATCGGTTGCAAAATAACTTGCAACTAATTTTCTTGTCGCAAAAACCCAAAATTTTGGTAGTGGTTCCCCTAGAAATCCCGCATACATTAATTTAACCATCTGTCACATTAAAAAAAATAAAGAATAATACAATGATGTATTGATATTTTTAATATATTTTTGTCAGTTAAAAATATCATAATATTTATTTTTGTCTATAAATTACACCAAAATGAGTTAATATCGTTAATTATTAATAATTTAGCAGTTAAATTTCACTTGACATTCCACGTGGCGAATCAAAACATGATTCAACAGTTAATTATCACTTAGCTTCCCATGTGGCATATCAAAACCGTTTTATCATTTCTTTCTTCATGACTCTTCGAACAAGTGGTTAAAAAACAACTCCACGTGAGAATATTTGTGAATTTGCAGCATTTAATTTTCAACATGACGATAAAACGAAATAGTCCCGAATTATCACGTAGGATGTGAAGTAACGTTTAACAGGTGATCAATAATTAATGATGTTGACTCATTTTGGTGCAATTCATAAACACAAGTAAAAATTGAAGCATTTTAAATGGATGCATGGCAATACATTGAAGTATTTTCCCGAAAACGTCAATAATTTTAAGATATTATTTCTTATTTACTTTTGTAATAGAAATAATTAAATCCCATATATATTTTATTTGGACATTTTTATCCATAAATAAAAACTTCTAGATTAAATATAACACCAGCGGGCACATTTTTTCTAAGGTTATGTTAGTGACAATTTCGTTTTTCTTTCCTAAAGTGTAGAGTTCATGAGTTGTAAAGCATTAATTTTTTGGGGCAAAAGCGTAAAATGCATTCTAGTTGTGATTGTTAGTTAAATGGATAAATGCATTAAATAAAGTTACTAGTAAGAACATGTGAAATTGTTTCGATAAAATTAGATGTTTTCAGATAAAAAAAATAACCAAATTAAATAAAGTCAAAAGTTGTTTCATATAAGAGGATGTATTTGTAAGTGGAAGAACAATTCTCCTCTGACTTGAAGCATCAACACTCGAAAACTACAAAGGGTAACTAATTTAAGTGATAATATATATAATATTGAATAAAAGAATAAATAAATATATATACACATATACTTTAACATCTTATAAAATAGATATTATAATAGTAATTTTTTGCATATAAAATTTCTTGTTTTTTTGCAATTCATTGTTGTCCATTTTGTGTAAAATTTGTGGTCTAGTATAGATTGTGGGGTAGGTTAAACTCACAATTAAAATCCATCAAAAAAATAAAATAAAATAGTGGAATGTGAAAAAGCATAAGTTTTAAGTAAGTGTAAGCAATTCTTAGTTATTATAAAGTGAAGCAACATTGTTTTGCACTGACTTATTGTCTTCACAAAATCTATTATTATAATTAAAAAATGATTTTTGAGAAGAAAAAATTAAAGGCGGCTAAAAATAACATAAAAATTGAGATTAAATATTTTGGGTGTAATAAGGAATATTACTTTTTTCAGCTTTGAAGAGAATTGGGTGAGTGAGTCAGAATCAGATAGTGCATGTAAGTATGCAATTTGTTGCTCTTTCCCCAAATGAGAAAAGAAATCAAATTCAAATGCAATACATATTTGTTAATTTTAGTTTTACTTTAAACTGATTATATTTGGCAAAAATTTGCATTAGGCACGCTAAACGGTTTAAACGGATTTTATCCATACCCAAATAGATTCACTCATCCCAATTAGGGTATATTAAATGAGTTTGGGTTGAATTTGTAATACCCCGTATAACTTAACCTTGTATTATTTATTTGGATTTTTATAAAGAGAATTGAGGTGGGTGTCATTATTCGAAATTGAGTTTCAAAGTTTGAATCTTGTTAATTTGGATATATAATCGAATTTGGACGATTTGGACGTGTTCCCCATCTTGCAGAGAACATTTGGACACCAAGAGACGTGAGTTTAGTCGCCGGAATCGACCGCCGCCGCCGGAGAGATTTTCCAGTGAGCTCCGTTTAACCTCTATTTTTTTGTGTTTAAATCGAGTTTAGAGGTGATATTCATGTTCTAGGATGTTCTAGGACCTCGAATATATGTTTGCATGTTGAATCGGAGTTGTGGGAGGGGTTTTGTTCGAAGTTGGACGTTCTGCCGCGAGGGAGGTCGGAGAAGACGATCTATGTCGATCGACACAGAGACTTGTTGAAGGAGGAAATCGACACACTTGTGTCGATCGATAAAAGTGGTGTCGATCAACAGAGCTGGTCGACAGAAGTGTGTCGACAGGAAGGTTGTCGACTCGAAGTGCTGTGTCGAACAAGGGGGAAAAAAAAAAAGGCAAGTGGCGGGCCCTATAATTAGTAAAGAATCCCACGAGGAATGGAGTTATTTATTGGAGGTAAGAAAACGAGGTAGTTTGCTATTTTCCAAAACCGAAGAAGAAAAAGAAGAAACTCATGATTAAAGCCAAGGAAAAAAAAAACATATGCAAATTTGTTTATATGTTTGTGGCAATTAGCACTGTGTGGAAGTGCCGAATGTTTAATGCTGTGGTGCTTCGTAGATACGTGGGAAACTTCACACGGCCTGAATTAATCATTAACTCTCAGATTAATTAATATTCTTATTTTCAAATCCAATTTTGATTTTATTTTCTACAAATATGTTTCGTGATGTAAACATGAGGTCATAAGTTTATACTCCATATAATTATTCTAATAGATTTAGTAAATGTAGTAAGAGAATACACACTATATATATTTACTTAAAGAGATTAGAAGTCATGTCATGGCCTAAGTTTAGCTCCACTACCTTGTTTGTTAATTTTCTGATTGAAAAGAAAATTCAAAGGACTTAATGCATTTGCCAAAAGAAAATTAAAACTTCCAAGCCAAAATTGGAGTCACAAAAAGCTTCACATTCATTAATTTAACCAGCTGTCATAATTTTTTTTTATAAGAAGAATTAATTCCATGTCTTTTATTTCGACAAAATACTTTTAAAGATACACCAGCGGGCACATTTTTACTAAGGGTACGTTAGTGATAATGCAATTTTGTTTTTCTTTCCTAAAGTGTAGAATTCATGAGTTGTAAAGCATCAAATTAATTTTTGGGGCAAAACCTTAAAAGGAATTCTTGTCATAGTTGTTAGTTAAATGGATAAATGCATAAAATAAAGTTGCAAGAAAGAGCAATCAATTTAAATAGTTAAAAACATTTTGGAGTATTAATACATAATACTCCATAAATTTAAAATTGTCCGACAATATGGAATAAAAAAATATAAAACAAGAATAACATTGTATTGAATAAAAGAATACATATATATACTTTGAATAGAATTTTGTGAATAGTTTCTTATTTTTGGGCAATTAGTGTTGCCCCTTTTGTGTAATGTGGGGTTGGCTAAACTCGCATATTAATTAATTAATATATGGTATGTGTGTTGAGTTTAAGGAAAAAGTTAATATATAATTTATATTGCATACTAGAGCAATATATATTCTTATTTGCTATTTAATTTAGTGTAAATATATGACAAGGAATGACCAAATTAATGTGAACTTCCACAATTGTCCCTACTATTAACTTAATTTTTGCATATTTTTTAATTTGGCCAATCATTTTGTTAAGAATTATTGTTACTCAAATTAGTACTAAAATATATTTGCCTAATTTGATTTTGATATTTTATCTAGTTTAAATTTTACATTTATCATTTAGTTTGTTATTACAATATATGATTTACGATTATGTTTGTGATTAAATTTTCAATATATGACTGGGGATTTTAATATTTAAAATTTCAAATATTCTAACGTAAATTAAAAGATTATTTTAGAATGTGTTTGTGATGTGCTGATATAATTATTTTAAAATAAATATTTATAAATTAAAAGATTTTTTGTGACCACTTTCTTAATCATTTATTTAATTGTTAATTTTCTTTTTCAATATGCAATTTAAAATACTAAATATTAATAATTAAATCAATATTTCCACTGTAATTTATATTCTAATGACAATTTTATTAAGAAACTTTAAAAGTCATTAATATAACCATAATATCACTTATTTAAATTATATAGCAAAGTTGCTATTTGCAAATACAAGTATATTGTTTGCAACACAAATGAGATTTCGATAATATTTATTTTTTAATTATTATCTTAATCATTAATCAAATTTGATATTAAATAAATATAATTTGGAAATCAAAATGCAAATAACTGATTTACTATCACTTTGCTAATTAATTTATGGTTTAACGAAATTTCCCAAAATTTGATCAAATCATTTGCTATTTCAAATTTATAAAATAAAATAATAAAAACTACCAATCAAAAATAAGAAGACACAATTTTTATTATTAATATTTTTTTTTTTGCGATTACAAAAATTATATTTCAAAAGTTACATATACATAACTAGTTTTGTCAAAAATAGTTACTTTGGTTGAATGATTCTCGGTAGATGAAATCAAATATGAGAAGTGAGGGTAATTTTGGGAAATGACTATATTTTGAATGAATATATACTAATGACTATTTAGGATTTTTATATAACAAAAGTGGTTATTTAAAGTTTTCATTCTTTAATTTATGCAAAATAGGGGAGGGGAAAAAAAAAAAAAGGCAAGGGGACCCTGGGTTTTCGTTCCAAAAAAGTTCGCAAAAGGCAAGTTTGCAAATTATGTAGTTTTGCAAAAGGCAAGTTTGCAAATTAAGGGATGGAATTATTATAGCCGTTGCACTATGCTTAAGTATATATATGTAAAATATAATAGGGTTTAGGATTAGAATTAGCAAACCGTTGAGAAAATAAAGAGAAAGAAGAAAGAATGGATGAAGAAGTAGCAGACTTCCCCTGGCCAAACACAAGAAACTCATGGGTCAATTATAGGCCTAACCAAAACCCTAAATAGGTAGATACAAGAAATCAAAACCCTAAGTTTGTAGTCACCAATACCCAATTCGATAGTTTGACTATCGAACCAATTTAAAATTTATGCTAATCAACTTATTTCTTAATACTTCGGAGGTTAAACTTCCGAATAACGAAAATTCAATTTTTTTGTAATAGTTCGGTAGTTTAACTAACGAATTGAACAAAAATCATATATTTATATTTAATAATTTTTATTTTCTAAATAAAAAAATTATGTACTTCGGATGTTAAAGGTCCGAACTAAAAATGGATATTTATATTCATATTTTAATTTATATTTGCGAAATAATTTTTTTTTAAAATTTAGTTCGGTAGTTAAAGTGCCGAATTAAAAATGGGTGATTTTATTTTTAAAAATTAAATAAAAAAACAAATTAATTTAGTTCGGTGTTTAAAGTACCGAATTACTTTTTCTTTTTTTTTTCTTTTTTTGTTAACTTCGAAATTTATCAAAAAAAATATTATAAAATTTTTCATCCAATTCGGTACTTTAACTTCCGAACTACATTATTTTTTAAAAAATTTGGCGAAAAAATTCGAATTTTTGGCGAAAAAATTCGAATTTTGAATTTGGCGCCGATGTTAGTTTGACCAATGTAATTCGGTAATTTGACTACCGAATTACAGTGTTCGCACAACTTTTCCCGACTTTTTTGGATCGTATCGTAATGTACAGTATTGATTCAGACACGTGGTTGACTGAAGTACACAAAGTAATTCGGTACTGTAACTACCGAATTACTTTTTGTTTTGTTTTTTTTCAATTATTGCAGTGTATTTTGAACATTTTTGGATTGTATCGTGATGTACAGTACTGATTCAGACGCGTTGTTGACTGAAGTACAAAAAATAATTCGGTACTGTAACTACCGAATTACTTTTGTTTTGTTTTTTGCAATTATTGCAGTGTACTTTGGTCAGTCTGGGTGATTGATTGAGACACGTAAAGTAATTCGGTAGTTACAGTACCGAATCAAACATTTCTAGCTTCATCCATATGAAGGCTAATAGCATACGCAAACAATTCATTGTTCATCATCCATCTTCATTCTCCACTCTTCTTCTCCACTTTCCTTCTAAAACTTTAGAAATATGAATACATTTAATGTTCATTTTTATTGGGAGAACGATGATCTTTCAAAACCAAACTACTCGTGGGAAGTTGATGATGAATTGAATTACTCACAACTTTCAGCAAAGGTATATGAAATTACTGGCTGGGATCCTATACAGTGGGAGTTGGTGCTGAAGCTGTTCGTTCACGATGGCAAGGAGTGGAACACTATCAACATTTTCAACGAGAGGAGTATACGAGTCCTCTTCCAATACAAGGATTCATGGCTAGCAGTACGTGTGGGGCGGCATGCTGCAGTATGTGCAAGTGGCGCCGGAGGCCATATTGCTGGAGAGTATGAAGGCGGCCACAACGATGGCGGAGATGAAACTGCAGCTTCGAGCAGTGATGATGCAACATACGTCCCTGATACGGGCAGCGATGGTGACGATGATAGTGTCCAAATGGGGACACACGTGTATAGCGACATCGGCCATTATGATCCTGATATGACCGACCGTTTTGATGATATGCCGATATTTTGGAATTCTGTGGATAACAACATAACAGTTGGCCTATATTTCAAGTCGAAGAAGCAGCTACAAAATGTCATTACATCATGGTCTGTTGCTCAAGGCATGGTATATAGCACGAAGAGAAGCTGTACTAAACGGTGGGAGGTATACTGCTCCACTAGAGATCCCACTTACCAGACAAATCTTCGTCAACACACTCCATGCCAATGGCAAGCTCGTGCAGTTTATGATTCAGCTGCAAGGGCTTGGCGACTTAACAAGTGGGTAGTCAGACACAACTGTTCCGGAGATAACTCGGGAGGTCAAGGGCGCAACATTACCTCAGAACTAATATCCCGTCTGATCATGCGTCATGTGAAAATTGATCAGGATTATAAGGTGAAGAATGTAAGGGAAAATGTTCGCCAAGCCTACAACGTAGATGTTACTTATGCAAAGGCATGGCATGGAAGGAGGAAAGCATTGGAATCCCTTTACGGCGACTGGGAGTCCAATATCCGTAGGTTTCCCGGGTACTGGCAGGTAAAAAAATTTCCTTGCTCTCATGCAATGGCTGTTTGTTTTGCTAGGGGTGACAACATTAATGATTTGGTCCCTGAATTCTACACCCACAACACATGGTTGAAACAATTCAACGGGGATTTCCATCCAGTTCCAGATAACACACCTACGGTGAATCTCGGATGGTACCTTGTGCCAAATTACACCCTTCTAAGTCACCACAAAGGAAGGGGGCGACGCCAAATGTAGCGTAGACGGATGAATATGGATTTCCATTGTAGAAGGGGTCGAGGTCGAAGTCTGACCCACTGTACTAGATGCAACAGTCCGAACCATGATGCAATTGATTGTTCAAAGAAGGCGAACAATGATCTCGAAGAACTACATAATAAAAGGCGAACAAGCAAATCCTACAATTGGAGTGACAAGCTTACATCATACATTAATCATTGGAATCATAGAGATGAACACCTATACATTGCTGGTGAGCAAATTGTGTCTGGAGGCCCCACAGTCTTCCCTGATTATACTTATTGGTTTTTAACTCGAACCGTAAAATTTGTGGCTAATCCAAATCACACATGCTCAAGTTGCCCCAGTGGGATATTTTGGACACGCAGATCGCCTGCGACTCTTAGTAAGTTCTTTTTTTACACTATTCTATTTTAATTGTTTATTCAATTGTCTCTTTATCTTTTGACTCACAATATTATATTTTTTTAATTTCAGGCTGATGTGATTAGTGACATGACAGAATTGGCTCGTGGAGGAGCTTCTTTGTGCCTCAATGATCCAATAATACCCTCAATTTTCAATCAGATCATGCAGTTAGGGGACGGGGTGATGCGACTTGGGAGACTTGAACGTCCGGTAGTCCAACCAACCTAATCGATGTCACAAGTGGATCCTTCACAACAACCTCGAAGACCAGGAGCAATGCAGCAAAGAGGTGGCCGGGGAGGGTATAAACAACGCGTTGGTGATCATGAGGTGCTGCATACTGAGGTGGAAGAGGAAGAGGAAGAAGAAGAGGAGTATCATGACGAGCTATCCACTCCATCTGATCATGCCACGGACGACTTCATATTTCACACTCCTATTTTGACAGGTGAATATTTTTTTATTAAAATGTTTACCTTCATTTTTATTTATTCTAATTTATATTAATTTAGGACTAGAAAATCAAGGTGCTGGACCTTCCCAGTCAACTCCTAAAGGTAGAGGTCACCGTGAGAAACGTGCTGCTTTAAAGAGAAGACGGGGGCACGATGAGGATTTTACTAGTCCATGATTTTGTTGTACTTATTTTTTCTTTGTTGATAGTTTTGCTATTTTTTGTTTTGAGATAGTCATTGATTATTTTCATATGGTATTGTTGAATTATGATTTTTCACTTGTGACGTGGATAGACTTAAGTTGATGTTGGTTTTGTTGATGAACAGATTGTACAGGTTTTCGGATTTGTATATCTTGGTTATACTTGTTTTGGTCTTATTCACGTTCTGTTGAGGTCATGCTGAAATTTTGGTTGATATATTTACAAATGAACAAAATTTAATATAAATATGAATGTCAAAATTATTAATATTATTATTTTAATATTAGTTAACTAATTCAAAGTAAGTTAATTAATAATTTTGAAATTTTAGTTATTCAAATATTATAAAAATAATTAATAATAAATTTAAATATTAAGTTAAAATTTAAAATTGAATAAAGAAAACGAAATAAGTTAAACAACCAAATTCATATAAATTAGAAAAACATTGCAATTTGGTAGTTAAACTACCGAATACATATAAATTGGAAAAACAATGTAATTCGGTAGTTTAACTATCGAATTTAAACTATCGAATTGTTGTTAATCTTGATTATCCATAATTGATCTTAATTTAAATTGATAAACGCCGATAATTCGGTAGTTTGACTACCGAAACCTTGAAAAATGCATGTAATTCGGTAGTTTAACTACCGAACTGGCTATTGGTGTCTACAAAGACAAGTCAACGTCTTTTGGTGTCTACATAGCTAGGGTTAGGGGTATAGAGTTATTTAACTCAGAAACGGATACAGGCGCGTCAGAACTTATGAGGAGGATGTTCATTCTGCGTATTGTTGGGTGGGTTTTCGTTGCAAGAAAGTTACGATAAAAGAGGTGGCCGAGGAATTCAAAGATTCTCAAGAATTCAAGATGCTCTGTGCGATACCCTTCCATCGGAATGTAATCAAGCCCTATACACATTTTTCTGTTTCTAATAGGCTTTGGTTAGTGTTACCCTGCATGGATGGAGGCGATCTATACCATGTGCAGAGGTATTATCCAACAGGCTTCTCCGAGAAGGTTATACAATCAATTGTGAAACAGGTATTGAAAGGTATATCAAGTCTTCATGATGAAAATTTAATTTACAATGGCACTTGCACCCACAACATTCTTATAAAAGTATCTGGCCAGATAAAATTGGCGAAATGCGGCCGTTGTATCAAGGCTGAAGCTGTCAATGCATCCCAAGGCAAAATTTCTGATAATTATGTACGTCCGAAATCGATATTGCGCAAATCAAAGTCTTACCGGCAGGCACCTAAAGTTGCGATTTTTGGTGATCACGTGGAGGATCTTGGTAATGCTATGATAATATCTTCCAAGAAAGCTAATATCTGGAGCATTGTTGTCCTTGCATTAGAGTTGTGCTACAACATTGTTCCTCCCCTCTCTGAAGATTCCTACGAATTCAAGTTTAAAGAAAAACCTACGAGGCTTCTTTCATATCATCTTCAGTAATTCATATATTTGTGCCTCCAAGAAAGTGCCGCTGCCAGGCCTTCATGTGATGAGTTGTTGATGCACCCCTTTCTGAAGGATGTGGACGACTGCGAGGGTATTTTGAAGGAGATACTGGCTACGATGGACTTACAAATGGGTTGGTACAATCCAAGGTACGAGATAAAGAATGGCATAGTGAAATGGGTCTACGATGCAGCCACTATGGAGCTACTTCCTGTTTTTAATGAGGCTGGTGACTCTATTACTTCTATTATCACGCAGCTGCGAACTAGAGAAGTAAATGGACTAAAAAACTTTTTTTTTTGGTCATAGATCATATGCAACGTATTGCTGCATTCTAGATGGTATATGATAATTCGAGTTTTATGTTGGAGCAATATACTATGGTCATCTGATTAATAATAATGCAAATTTGATTTTGTGCTCTTGATTGATGTTGAAGAATCCATGACATCTCACACAATTAATCCTAGCTTCACTTTGTTTATATCTTGTATATATCATTGAAGGCTCAATAGCTTTAGAGAAAAAAAGAAAAAGAAAAAGGGAAATAAAAAAAAGTCATCTGGATATTGACAAATTGAAAAAAAAATCAGCATCATGCTATAATTAAGTCGGTAACATGAATGCGTGAATAGGCTAAAAAAAGGATACTGTGGCATCCCTTTTACAATTTAATCACAGCTATATCTTGGAGTAGTATATAAGCCCCCTTGATATTTAATTTATCTATGCATGGTTTTAGCCTTTTAGGTCCGGCTCCGTCCGCAGTCGCTGATGGTGCTCTGGGGAGCAAGAGAAGGAGGGAGAGATGATGAGGAACTAAGTAGCATTGTGCGAGTGTTAAGAGTTTTGGTTGGCAATGTGATGTGAGTGTTGATTTGAATGGAGAGAGTTTGGCAGGATTCATGCATCCTGTATACAATCCTACTTTGTTCCTTCATCTCTCTTCGGTTTATTTTGTTTTTTCGAGATCAATCTTAATCAGTTGTGCTGAATATCGTACAAATTTCAAATTCTGCTTTCAGCATTATATATGTTTTGTATTTTCAGATGGCCAAGTGCAATCTTGAGTGCCAAGGTCTGTCATATTTTCTTTTCCACGTACGGTGAATTGATTTCCTGCTTGTATCATTTTCAACTGACTGAGGGGATTTAATAACATTTAGGCATACAAACTTATCGAGAAGAGATTGAGTAAATAAATATCAAGTCAATCGATAAATTGATATTGACAGTCTTTATTGCTTTTTGTTTGATACAGTATATATATTCTTTCTTGATCTTGAATATAATATATAGTACGTAATTTGCATTTTTTATTTATATGTACAACCATGTGAGAATCTCCAATTTGCTGCTCCATGTCTTCAACTAACTACATTACTTGCTAATAGCATTAACTTTTGACATTTGAAAATGCAGTCCATGCACATGCATGCAGTGTTTGTTTCCATACAATATGCCATGCTAGTGATGTGGAGTTGTGGATAGTAAGTAGCAGTAAGTGGGGATTTACATTTTTGTCACAAAAAATAAAGGTGTAGACACACTTTAACAAAAAACCCTAGTTGTGGACACATCTAGTCACTTTGGGAATGCAAAACCCGAAATTCAAGTGAGTTTGGTAAAGTAAAATTCAAAAATTAATAATTTAATCATTATAATATTAAAAAAATATTTCGGGTTTACAAAACACGAATTTGAGTGAGAACTAATAATTAATCATTATAATATTAAAAAAAACTAATTCGGGTTTCTGAAAACCGAAAACAAATATATGTATTTTTTTAATGATTCGGGTTTCACAAACTCAAATTTAATATTTAAATATTTTACCTACCCAAATTTTATATTTAAATATTAAAAGAGTAAAACCAATTTCGGGTTTCACAAACCCGAATTTTGTATTTAAATATTTAAAATATTCGAGAAGAATATTTAAATTTCAGCAAAACCTATAGGTTCTTCAAACCCGAAACAGGAATATCAATACTAAAAATAATTAGACAAATTAGAAAGAACATAAGAACACTTCTTTAATTCATTCCTTCCATTTTATAAAACACATCGTCCATCACCAACTCCAACATTCATTCACACTCTAAACATCACCATCACCAACTCGAACATTCATACACACTCACTAAACAGAAATACAACATAGATCAATATCCTTCATTCATTATTATAAACAAAACAAAGCTTCAGTCATTAAGAGTGTTATTACATTGACATAGCAATACCTCCAATAAATGAATCTTGATTTCTAATACAACCAGTCAATATAGAAAATCAAGGGTCAGTATATGGTGCATCTTTTCCCCTCTTTCTTAACGGACCTGTAAATTTTTTTCGTAAACCCCTACCCTTAAGACTTGATTGGCAAGGACCATCACCTTGATCTCCTAAAACCAATAATATTAATTAGCAAATATCATAATAAATCTAATAATATAATTAAGCATTTTGTATGACAAGATGATAGCATATATATTTAAACAAAAATTAAGAAATATTAATACCTGCAATAGTAGGCATAGTCTGGTCAGGGGTAATGAAGCCGAAGGGAGACTGAGCATCGTGCATATGAGACTGATAGGATAAAAGCGATTGTAGCTGCTCATCATTGTTTGGCGTAGGAGGCTGCTCATCATCGTTCGGCATAGGAGGTTGCTCATCATCGGATTGTGGAGGAGGCTGCTCATCGTCGGACTGTGGAGGAGGCTGCTCATCGTCGGACTCGGCATGGACACGTCGTCGTTTTCTCCCCCCTCCAGGTCTAACCCCTCCTCGACGCCCCTTTTGTTGTGCCTTACGTGGCGCACATCTCCTCATGCTTGGATCACTATTTATAATAGAATGTGTGGGCTGAAATGCAGGAGGTGTGAGTTTCGCAATCTTGAGCATCTCAGTATGGCAATCAACTAAACGTTTATAGAATGCGCCGTGATCTGGATCGTCAAAGTACTGCTCTGCCCGTTCACGACACTCAACAGTAACATCGCTAAGAAGATCCATCTACAATAAATTATTTTAAATTATATAAGCTCAAAAATGAATATATTTTAAACTTTAAAATATAAGAAAGCGACCAAAATAACTTACTAACAAACGTAGTTGCTCGTTGTGTCCCATGTACCCCTCTGGAGCAACCTCATTACGACCGTGACTAGGATTAACCACAAACTTAAAGGTTCTCTGCAAGAACCAATGAAGGTAGCCATCCTCTACTATGGGGCTTTGATCCTCTATACGGTTATCTTCAAGGTTCACACGGGCATGTCTATCCTCCCAACGTCTAATAAATCGTCGGTGTGTGATGCTCCAATCGGTGGGTCCCCCAGTCCTGTTTTGATAATGCAGCTTTTGGAGTAGCGCTTCACTCAATAAAGACCTCATGGCCAGCAATACAAGTTTTGCGACGTCTGACATCAGGTAGCAGCACTGTTGCTCAGAATCAAGGTGTTGGTGAAGGAGACAATGAAGTCGATGATGACTCCGATGATTCAGATGATTCTGGTGAAATATTTGTCTCAAGCACAGATACAGATGATGAAGAATATAATCCACCTAGTACGGAGTGGCACATCTACGGCGATATCGGTCACTCTGACCCCAATAATACGGATCAGTTTGATGATATGCCATTTTTTTGGAATAACTCCATTAACGACATATGGGCAGGATTATATTTTTCTTCAAGAGAGGAAATTAAATCCACCATCACACGGTGGTCAGCTACTTGCGGTGTGAAGTACAACACAAAGAGAAGTACCGAAAAAGTTTGGGAGGTTTTCTACACGACAAATGCGGCTAGTTATCCAGTTAATCAAAAACCAAATCCTCCGTGCCAATGGAGAGCTCGAGCTGTTTATGAAGTGGCTGCAGGGGGTTGGAGGCTCAACACATGGGTAAGCGGTCACAACTGTTCTGGAAATAACATGGGTAGCATTATTACATCTGACATGATAGCAGCTCTGATCAAGTCCCACGTCGCAGTCAATTTGGACTACAAAGTAGCCAACATCCAGGAGCTTGTGTGTCAGACCCACAAAACTGGTGTCAATTACAAGAAGGCTTGGAACGGAAGAAGGAAAGCACTAGAGTCCTTGTACGGGGATTGGGAGTCCAACATACGTGGCCTACCCGCTTATATGGGGCAACTTTTCCAACAAAATCCAAACTCGATTGTGGCGTGGAAATTCCAAAAAGGCGAGAAGAACCTTCCACGTAGGACATTTCGATACATGTTCTGGGCATTCGCCCCTTGCGTGAATGCTTATCAGTTCACGATTCCTGTAGTGAGTGTGGATGTTGCACACCTACGTGGGTCCTACAAGGGGAAGTTGTTGGTAGCAGTCACAAAAACTGCAAACAACCACATACGGCCTCTTGCCTATGCACTCATAGACGAGGAGTCCACTCACAGCTGGACATGGTTTTTAAAGCACCTTCGGCTCAATGTTCTACTACAACGACGCACATGCATCATTTCAGACAGACATGCAGGTATCCAAAATGCTGTACGAGCACATTTTAAGAAATTTCCTCGCTTTGGATGGCACCGATACTGCCTTCGTCATATTCGTAGTAATCTAATGGACAAGTTCAAGATGAAGGAGGTTAAAGTATTATGCACAAGGATTGGTCAAGCCTTGATGGAAGGTGAGTACAACAAGGCTTGGATTGATATGCAGAATGTGAACCCAAATGCATGTCAATGGCTTCGTCAGCTGCAAGAATCAAAATGGACTCTTTACAGAGATGGAGGCCATCGTTGGGGCATTGCGACAACTAATAATTCTGAAAGCCACAACAATAGTCTCAAAGGTTGTCGATTCTTGCCATTCAGGGCCATTGTAGCGTCCACTCTTCAAAAGTCTGCAAAAATATTTGAAAATGCCCGTACTGAGATCGATAGATGCAATACCTTTCTTCCTCCATTCCACTATGGGAAATTTATGGAGATGAGATCGGAGGCCAGTGGCCATGTGACTGAGGTGTACAACACTGAAGAGTTAGTCTATAGCGTCACAACGCGCTCTTCAAAGACTTTTTCGGTCTTTTATCGTGATGTGAGGTGTTCTTGCGGTGCATGGCAAGCTAAGAGATTTCCTTGCTCTCACGCAATAGCTGTCTGTCTAAGGAGGCAGGAGAATCCCGCTGGATTGGTCCATCGATACTTTAAGTGCCAAAGTTGGTCTCAACAATTCGTAGGAGGCTTTTATCCGGTTCAGATCAACACAGGTACAATGGATATTGGATGGAAACTTGTGCCAAATTATGAACGACTATCTCAACAGAAAGGAAGAGGCCGACGTCAAATGGAGCGCTTACGAATGTCCATGGATTATCAACAACGAAAAGGCAAAGGGAAAAAATACTGCAGCCGATGCCACGGTCGTGATCATAATGCCTATGAATGTCCAACATCTCATCCACCTTCGGATAGAGTTCCAATTAATAATATATATAATGCTGATGGAGAGCATGATGTGAACAATAACCAAGAGAATGTCGATGGTAGTGATGATAACGAGTAGATAGTTATTTCGATGTGTGATAAGAAGTTACTATGTAATGAATAATTAGCTTGTTTATTTTTAATTTATTTCTACTTATTGTCATTAATTAGTTATTATTTAAACATATTAATAAATTAAAATAAGTAAAAAATATAATTAGTTATTATTCTCCTTTTATGTATAGTATATATTTAATATAACTTTTATTTAACAAAAATAAACCTATTTTTTAATTAAATATTTCAAATCCAATTAAATATTCTTCATAAAATTTTTTAAAAAAATATATTTATCACAAATCTTGTAAACAATATTTAATAGGAGTATTTTATTTGGGTGAACACAAACATTGCCAATTTAATTAAATTGGTTATTCGACTTATTTGATTTCGTAAATAAAAAATACCCGAATTAATGCTATTTAAATATGAAGTATTCAAATTAGGGTTTTTCAAACCCGAAATAAATTTACTTATTTTTTTAATAATTTCTTCAAATTTGGGTTTCTCAAACCCGAAATTGATTTATTTATTTTTTTTTACTTCAGTTTGGGAATGAGAAACCCAAAGATGGTGTATTAAAAGATATTATTTTTTTAAATTAATCTTCAGTACTTTCGTGTTTCCCATTCCCAAAAGCATGAATTATTATATTTTTAATGCAACTCAACCAATTTCGTGTTTTGCATTCCCAAAGTGTATATATGTGTCCACAACTAGGGTTTCATGTATACATGTGTCCACACCTTTAACTGTTATGACATATATGTAATTAATACGTAAGTAGCTAGCAAGCTTTGAAAACTCAGCATGCATGGTCAATAATGGCTCTCTCTTTTATTTCACTGCTCGCCATGTCTGCTGCATGTGTTGGCTACCTGTTTCTTTGATTAGAAGAGAATTAACGACCTCAGCCATCCCTAGCTAGTGTTCTCAGCTGTCTTGAATCTAAGAATCTTGCCATCTCTCACTGGTTTTCTTTCACGAGTTTCATGGTGTTTCTCAGAATTCCCTGTGCTATTTATGTTGATGCTTGGCTGACTGCATGGACAACATTCTGTCGCGCGACGCCAGAACAACCTGCATTGATGTAAGGCAAAGTGTTGAACATTGTGGATTTCTAACCGAAAACCCTAACTCAGACACCCCCACAATGTAAAATAGTGAATAGTTTAATAAAATAATAGTTATTTTACCATATGAATTTTACATATTTTTTTAACTTTTAATATTTAATGTATTTTTAAATTCATAAACTTAACACAAAATATTATAAATTATAATTAAGAATCATTTTCAAACCAAACATCTGTATTAAAATTATTAAACTCAAATTCATTCATTTTCTTACCTTTTCATACTTGTAATGATTTTTTACCCTTAAATCAAAGGCTACTAAATTTATATATAATTATTTTTATTATTATTTGATATATTAGTCAAATCAGAATCAATTTGATAAAATAGATATGGTAAAATTTAATTTAAAAATAAATATCATTTTAAATAAGATTTGAAATATCTGAATAATAAGACTATCCTTATCAGTGACCCGCTCGTGACCCAAATATTTATTAAAAAAAATTGTTTTTATTCATCCACTATACAACCACAACCTAATATTATTTAGGTCTCCCATCAATGACCCAACTCAACCAACCTTTTGAATTAAAATATTATTTTTTTCTTTTTTTTATATAATATAAAAATAAGAATATATTTTAATTTTATAAATAAATAAAATAATTATTATTACTAAGAATTCATATTTATTTGATAAATAAAATCTTTACAATTAGTAACTATAAAATAATTAAATATAACGTTTGTATGAATAAGGAAAATTAGAGGCATAAACAATTAAAATTATATATATATATTAAATATGTACATATATACATATTAAAAATATATGTATAAAATATCTATATATATGTGCAATTTGAGGTGAGAGAAAGGCTGCTCAGAGCTTGTCAGCCGATCTCGAGCAGCACTAACACCACTGGTGATAATCTAAGGAAGGTAGGGCCGTAGGGCAGAGGAGCAATTATAAATATTTATTTTAACCTAACAGTTCACATCATAACAATTTGGATACGCATCATCAACCAGGGCCTTTTTGCCGTCGCTCGTCGCCAACCTCCTCTCGCCGTCGTTCTTCCGCCGTCGCCTCACTCTTCTCGTCGCCGTCGCCTCCTCAAGCCATTGATTTAGGTATTTCTTTTTCTTTTTTTTCCTTTTATTTTAACAAATTTTGTGTGTGAAACTCCTAAGGAATTATAGGACTCGTAGGAAATTAGGAATAATTGGATTGATAGAATTTTAGGCTTATTTTTTGGGATGTGATTTTCTACTGCGTTGGCATTTTTATCTGTAGATGAATCAGCTCTTTTTAGCATTTTTGTATCTGCTAAATATTTTTAATCAAACGAAATTGTAAATTTCTCTTATTTATTATGTTGTATCATTAGATGATCACAAATCGGAAAATGAGGACGAAAGCGAATAAATTGTTGGCGGGAGGGGAGATAAGTGTAAAGGTCGGTTACTGATTAATTCCTTTATTTTATTTTTTATTCATTGATGAATCCATCTTGTGTTGGAATTTGTAGATTGGTGAAGACGAAGAGAGTTGGATGGATGGAATCCACAAGCTTCCCTATGAATTGCTGATACCTATAATATCCCACTTGACACTGAAGGAAGCAACAGCGTTCAGCTTACTTTGTCGTCGTTGGAGAAACCTCTGGACCTTCACAGGAAGGCTGGATTTCGATGGCACCTACTCATTATTCAAGTTGAAAATTAAACATGGGAATGCTGTATTCGTCCCCATGGGTGAGGCAAGATCAAAATTTGTGAAATGGGTGAATCGTGTAATATTATTACGCAACGACTCAGTACCCCTCCAAGATTTCAAACTGGTGTTCTATTTGAGCGGAGCTCATGAAGGATACATAAATGAATGGATAAGATATGCTCTAGAGAGGGAGGTTCAGACACTGGAGTTGAACCTCAGCAGCCAAGGTTTACGATGTTTTTCGACCGAGTTCGTGAAACGTTATTCCATCCCATGTCGCTTCTTGCAGGAAACTTTCTCGTCCATTCATTTCAAGAAACTCAGAAGAATATGGCTTGAGTATGTGGATGTGAGTGGCGAAGCCCTCGAGTTCTTCTTACGCAACTGTCCTCTGCTCGAAGGCTTGTCTGTCTGTGAGTCGACGCAGCTCGTGACTCTGAGGGTCGTCGGGCCTTATCCGTCGTTGAAACTCCTCGAAATAAGGTCGTGCTGCGTGCTCAAATCAGTGGAGATTCGAGATGTGAATCTCGTATGTCTGAAATACTCGGGGAGAGAAGTGAAGTTTGTTGTGGAGAATGCCCCTTTGCTTGTTGAGCTTTTTGTTGGAACATGTGATAACTTAGGTGATCATCCGTTTAAGATTCTATATTGGATGGATTGCTTTCTTTCGCAGTTTGGGATGATTCTTGATCAGCTAGAGATGTTGAATATAAGAATTCATATTCCAGAAGATTGCCTGGTAAGAATGATTCAGATGCATCATGCATGTAGTTGTGTTTTTTTTTTTTTTATTATTATGGTTGTTGATTCTTTTTTTTGGCAGGGCATTAGTCATCTGAAATTCAATCTCAGGAATCTGAAGCAACTGGTTGTGACACTTTTACCAACTCGCATTTTTTCCCTTTATCCACCCGATGTCGATTATGTTGAGCGCATGGTAATTAATTAATTAACTCTATTAAATGTAATAAGACAATGAACTTGAGTTAGTAACATTAATGCATTCGATTGTTATGGTAATTTGTGTGCAGTTAAAGCCAAGGAAGGTGGCGTCTGGTGGTAGGATGATGGAAGAGAAGAAGAAGAAACTGTATGAAAAGTTGAAGAAGGTGGAGTCAGTGGGATATGGTGGTGAAGCATGTGAATTAGAGTCGGTAATGCATTTGGTGCAGAATGCTCCTGCTCTCCAAAAAATCACCATTCATACAAATTCAATTTATGTGAATATGAATGATAGGGTTTGCATGCACCAACGACTTGCACCTCAAATGCCTCACCCAGTCATGTTGAACATCCTTTAGTCATTTTTCAGTCCTCCTATTTAAATTTCCCATTTATACTTTTTATTTTAATATCAAAGATATTTTCTTTAATCTATAATTATATATTTAATTTTGGATATACTTTGGTCATGTTTACTTGTTCGAATGATCCTTCCTTCCATTTCTTATTTGGTCTAAGAATTATAAGAGATTTATTTCTTTGATTTTCTATTTCAGTTAGAATTCTCTTTATTTTAAAGTCAAAAGTTGAACAATATGCAAAGGGTAATTAATTTTAAGTGTTAAGAATTAACGTGCTGAAGTATTGCATAATAGTAAATTCAAAATTGTCCGACTAATGCGTTGACATGGAATAAAAGAATATGAAACAAAATTAACATATATAAAACTGAGTAAAAGAATACATATATATATTTTTACAAGTTTTAAGTAAGGTTTAGCATTCTTTTAGTTATAAAGTGAAGCACCATTGTTTTGCACTGACTAATTTGTGGAATATTACTTTTTCAGATTGGAAGAATGTTTGATGAGTGAGTCAGAAAGAATGAGATAGTGCATCTATCTAAACAATTTGTTGCTCTTTTCCCAAATGGAAGAAGTAATCAAATTCAAATACAATACATATTTATTGAACTCTCAAATATCTCCACTAGTCCACTTAGCTAATTTTAGGCTTATTACTTCTTTTATTAACTAATTATTTTTTATTTGATTTTAGTTGCACTTTCCTCAAATGGAAGAAGAAATCAAATTCAAATGCAATACATATTTGATTACGGCTAGAGAGAGAGATATATATATATTAATCTTTTAATATGATGATGCATAAACAAATAAAAGCTTATTACATGGAACTACAAGGTCAAACCTGTTGAAGAGATTGAAAAGCAAGCAATTTGACAACATAAAATTACAAAAACCAGCATTGGTTTTTCAATAACTGCTGATTCCCCTTTTATTCATTTCCAAACTGGGCTTTCCTCTCTCTAGTCTCTCCTTCACTTCAGATGCTCATTTGCTTCAAGGTCTGCCAGTGTCACAAAGCAATCAATAGTATGTCTGAATATTCAATGAATTGCAAGATTGGATATATGAGTCATGAACTAAACAAGCACATCAAATCAACATTCTTGATCATAAGCAAAACTAACCAAAAACTTATAAGCCTGTGGCAGACTAGATCAAGAGATGAACTGAAACTGCTTTTCCGGATTATGCACAGGCACAAGGAAACTGTTAAATTCTCATTTCTCAAGTCCACAGCTGATGTGGAATATTTAACACGTCCCCTCATGCACAGCGAGGAGTTTCATGGAGATCCTTTCATTGGGATAATTCAGATCCCACATAGTATTGGACCTAGCTCTGATACCATGTTAAGTTCTCATTTCTCTCCCTACAAAACCATCTAACAAGGAGAAGGGACCTTCAGTATATAATGGTGGTATCCTCCCATGTTCACAACCGATGTCGGATACTTAACAAAACTCTCAAAATTTGTATTTTCTTGTACATAAGAAGTGGTTCTGCTGATGTGTTAGAACTAGAAGCCATACAATTTCCCATTTGATATTTGCCAACTGTTAGTGAACATCTCTCAAGAAAAACAAATGTTCGGTTCCATCAAATCTATATTATTTCTTCTTTATAGCATTTTCACACAGACATATCCAGTTTCAAAACTACTAACACTTGCTCTATGGCCTGTAAGATTTAGGATTACAACATATTCATGAAGATGTTTAATCAAATTTTGTTGAAAACACCACAAAAAATAACAAGGTTGAAGCATTAACTAACGGATTCACCCCTGCTGTTTCTTCCACCTTTTGGAGGTATACTGATTTCGCATTTATCAAAAACACAAAGCAAAGAAAGATGCAAAAGTTCATTTCTTTCCCAACTTCATGCTGCACCAAGATTTACTCATAAATTACACAACACATAACAACAGATTGCTGTAAATCCGCCAAAAATACCTGGACTGCACCGAATCTGGCACTTTCGATCGCATCGAGCCGAAAGCCTAGCTGCATAATCGGAAAAAAAAAAAAAAAAAAAAAAGCAGATCCAAACACAAAATCAGACGAGAAATCGAGAACGGAAAAAAGGGGGAAAACTGGTTAATTAGGATGTTGCAATGAACAGGAGTTGGACTGGGCGATTAGTAACTTACGGTCGTTGGGATAAACGCAGGCGGTAGAACAGGCGTCGTAGCAGTCGGAGGCGTCGGAGGTAACGGCATCCATGTTTGCAGAAACGATCAACAGAATCAAGCTCAACACTATCACCGCCTTCTTCTCCATTTTTTCTTCAATCAGATTCTGCTATGATCTGGAGTTTGTTACTACTAGCTTAGGGTATACAAACGCAATGATCGCCGCCTCATTAATTAATGGAGAGTGGAGACGCGGCAAACTCCCACCACACCATTCTCGAGCTGGTGGGGTCGCTTGGACGGAAAGGTTGAATATTTTATAAATTTAAAGGATGTATTATTCATCATGTATGCTATGTTAGGTGGATTGGATTGGATTGGATAGGTCATATATTATAGGTGTGAATCATTTGACTGCTTTGTCGGCGTTAATTTCTATCAACTATAAATATATACTCCTTCCAATCTAAGTCAAGTAATCTTATTTTCGATTTTCGTCTATAAGAAAAACAAAAATTGTGTTTTCATTATAGTCTTACAAAACGACAATTACTTAAATACGTTCATATCGTCGGAAAAGCCAAGGGATCAACAGGTCAAGTTTTACTACAATTACTTGAAATGCATTTGGATAACATCCTTTTTCAATTGGGTATGGCTTCGACTATTCCTGCAGCCCGCCAATTAGTCAACCATATACATATTTTAGTGAATGGGAGTATAATAGATATACAAAGTTATCGCTGCAAACCCCGAGATATTATTATGGCGAAGGATGAACAAAAATCCATAACTCTGATTCAAAATTCTCTCAATTTTTCCCCTCAGGCGGAAGTGCGTTAAACCAGATTAAATTATCTTGTCCGGTTAAATTGAGACTATATCAATTGATCTATGGGATAGAGGGAGTTTATTTTGACCATGAAAGAAATTTAGGTTTCTTTTGCCTTGTGAGTTAAAGAGGAGGAGGATGGCAAGCAAATACAGGTAAATCAAGCTCTCAAAAATTGATATTCCAGGTAAAACAGAGTCATGGCCTCGCCGGAGTCCACTAGCGCCGCCGCCTCCTCCTCCTCCAGGGAGTCATTCTTCTATATATCATCCACTTCGCCACCTCATGAGGCCAGAGGCCGATCTACATTAAGGCTAGGTGATTAGATCTAGCTTATTATTTTTATTTTTTTTATAGTATGGTGATACGAAATTTTTGGACTAACCCCATCGTAAAAAATAAAAATCGATAAAAATAAGAAAAAAATATTATATGAAGAGGTTAAAGTCCAATGGACGCTAAAAATAAATCAAGATTTTCTGGATCCGTCATTTTATTGAGTTTTTACATAACAAAAAAAATTACATAATTAAGTAAAAAATAACTTATAGTAATAATAAATATATATGTAAATTCATATATCAAAACTAATTTCACTATTCTATAAAAATTTTAAATCTCAATACTAAAACAAAAAGAATTTTTTGTTCATCTTATCTCTAAGTCCCTTCATAGTTTTTCTTCAATATACCCCCCCCCCCCCACCCTTATTAACTTGTCGCTGAAGAAAATTATATTCCCTCCGTTCCGGTTAAGATGTCCTATTTGCTTTTTGTATAATTATCAATATGTGTAAATATAGTAGAAATAATATTTTATTGATGAGTGTGAAAACATTTATAATTTCAAAAAATGAAACAAATCGATAGGACATACAAAAAAGAAGAGTGGACAGTTTAAATGGGATGGAGGAAGTATCATAAAATATCATATAATTCTATTATTAAAATAAATAAAAATCGACTAGGGTCGCCTAGGGGTGTAATCGAACCGAGTCGAGTCGAGTCGAGTAGTGTCGTGCTCAAGTTTGACTCGTTTAGTTTTGAGTCGAACTTCGAGCTTTTTAATCGAATATTTTGATGTTCACGAACGTTATCGAGCTTTTATCGAGCCTAAACGAACTTTCTAAATTAGGAATATATTCAAGATTTTCATTTTTATTTTGAAGAAAACGTTATTTATTCCAAAGACAATATCATATTCATGCTCATATTCTAAATATTTTTCATTATTAGATAGATTTATCATTATTATTACTCTTAAATCATGAAAATATTATTTTTATAAAAGTAATTATTTTATATTTTCTTACTAATTTTAGCTAACGAGCTCACGAGTCGAATACTATGATGTTCAAGTTTGGTTCATTTAATAAACGAGCTTTACTAAACGAACTCAAACGAGCTTTTATCGAATCGAGATCCGAGTAGCTCGCGATAGTTTGGTTCATTTGACGCCCTTACTAGATCTGCCTAATAAGTTGAATGAAATAAGTATTCATTTTGGCCCAAAATTATTAGGTATGAGTAGGGGTGTACACGGTCCGGTTTGGCCGGTTTGAAGGTCGAAGTATGGACCAAACCAAATAATACGGTTTAAAAAATTCTCAAACCAAACCGGCCAAATTAATTTTTCAAACCAAACCAAACCAAACCAAATAAAACGGTTTGGTTCGGCCGGTTTAACGGTTTGGAACATGACTTTAACGAGCAAAGTCAAAACATAAAAAAAATTTATTTTTAGCAATAATTTATTTGAGAAATTAAAAAAAATAAATAATGGTTCTCATCGACAAAGTACAAGACAATCATAATAGAAACAAACAATTTATGACATCAAAATATAATAGTTCATATCTCATTTTCAAACATAATAGTTCGTAAAAGGTCACATTATTACAATGCGACAATGGTGAGGTCGACCGGCGCTTGAATTAAATTGTGAGATTGTAATATTGGATAGTTTAAGGTTTATTTTAAATTTCAATAAATAAATAAAAATGTAGGAAAAAAATAAAAATTCTATGATTTTGCACAATATACGATTCATACTTATTCCGAGAAGATAATAAGGGTAAAAGGAGAGACGT
>JAPKLW010000321.1:374600-393706 GCA_026898455.1 Plectranthus barbatus
TAAATAAATAAATAATTTGTAAATAAAAATGTAGGAGAAAATAAAATATATGATATTGCTTAAAGAATTTGAATTTGTACATTTTAAAATTCAAAGTATAGCTTGAACCACTACACTAAATGTACTACATTAATATTTTTAGTACAATATATAATTTAAATATTTATTAAAATTATAAACGATCAGGTCCGGTCCAAACGGCCGGTTTCTGTACTCAAACCATGGACCAAACCAAATTATACGGTTTGAAATTTACGGTCCGGCCGGCCGATTAATTCACTTGCCAAACCGTGTACACCCCTAGGTATGAGGCCCAAAACCTTGTAATTAAACAGTCCAAAATCTCTGCTATATTCACAATTTGCTCGATTGAGTACAAGCATGCATGATTTAGAGCCATTTGCTCCTAAACTATTTAAAAATTGTTTTATTTCAAAGTTAAGCTTCTCGATCAAAAGCGGCCAGGAACTGCTGGTGTTTTTAACATCAATGGTAAATTTATTAATAGGAAGCTTTTGTTTATTTTTTTAAAAATCGAATTAATATTCTTCAAAAATATAATACGAATTTTAAAATACAACACTATCTTAGCTAGTGAATAAGCATCTCAATATTTTGCTAGCAAATTTGTACCATAATTCTAATTAAATAATTTATTGTATTGCTAAATATAATATTTTCACTATAAATAAAATATGATAATATTTAATATGAATAAAAGAAAAAAATCTATATCCATAAAGAGAAAGATAAGAAATATACATAATTTTTTTTTATTTGTTCAATAAATTCAAATCTCTGTCTTTATTATATATTGTGAAAGTTGATATCGTAATATATTCATAAATATATTTAAGTGATTGGCAAATCTAAACTAATAAAATATTATTAATATACATATACTTCTAAATCTTATTTATATATTGTATGTGAATCATACCTTATATGAATCATACCTTAATAAGATTAGGAATGTGAATCGGGCCAATCTGTCGGATTTTGAACCATCCCCATCCCTATCGAATTACTAGTTAATTAATCCGGATCAAATCGAACTGAAATCTTTTCGGGCTAAATTTTTTTTACCCTAACCCTAACCATCTTTCCCATATTTCTCATTCTCAAATGATTATATGTATCCACAATTAGGATTTTTAGTTATTTTGTATCTACACGTTTAATTTTTTGATTTCCCTTCTTATAGATTCCCTTTACTTGCTGCGAAGCGCTAGTGCGAGACCAACAATGTGTACCCGTATTGATCTGACGGCCAAGGAAAAGCTGATACTCGACCGTCTTGTGCAGGTCGTCCGCCACTTCAATCTTAAAACCCAGCTTCGCGTCGCCGGCGGCTGGGTTCGCGATAAGGTTTTTCAAGCAATTATTATCTTTGTCTTCACTTATATTGTTGATCATATCGAAATCAGATAATCTCAGTGATTTCAATGGGAAAGTTCGTAAAGTTAAATTCTATGTCGGATAATCATGCGCTAGTTTTTAAGCAAGTTGAACGTCGGTGAGAAAATTTTTGCGTTCGAAGTTCAATTGTTAATACTAAAATTGAGAAATCTGAAGAGAACCTTTGGCAATTTGATAGGTGTTTGCTTGTTTTATTTTGAACGAATAAACTGCATAATGCTTTTTTTCCCCTTCATTCGTGTTGCAGCTTTTAGGGGAAGAATGTTATGATATTGATATTGCATTGGACGATATGTTGGGGCTGGAATTTCGTGATAAGGCGAAGGAGTTTCTTTCATCGCTAGGCGAAGAGGTTCATGGAATTCATAAGATCCGGCGGTAATTTCTCTTCTTCACATAACTTCAGCATTTAGTGTTGATTGTATAATGGTTGATCAACGACATAAATATGATGGAGATATTCTATACCACTTTGCTTATACTTTGATGAATTTGATTCAGGACTTAGACAATGTGAGTTTAATGTTATCTATTTTTTTCTATTATGATACACAGCAATCCTGATAAGTCAAAACATTTGGAAACAGCAAATATGTTTCTATTGGGTGTATCGATCGACTTTGTCAATTTAAGATCTGAAGACTACAATAAAGATAGCCGTATCCCAACAATGGTACTTGAGTTAAAAAAAAAATAAAAAATTTGGGAGTTTTCTAAATTTACTAAAAAAATGAAATAGTAAGTATTTCTGCAAATGTTGTTTACAGAGATTTGGTACTGCTGAAGAGGATGCTTATAGGAGGGATCTAACGATCAATAGGTACTTGGCCACACACCTCTCATTTCCAGATTCTATTCTGTATGTATATAGAGATGTTGCTGTTTCTATATTTTGTACCTGTCTCAGTCTCTCAGCCCCTATTTTGTGTATAAATCTAGATTTTCGCCTTCGAAGATCTAAGGATTTTAAATGTTGTGTCTATACGTGATGCAAATTAGTGTATATGCAAATTTGTGTGGTTACATAGAGTCAAACTGTGTCTATTTATTGTTTTGGTATTTTTATAATATGCTTCCCCCTTGTTTTTTCTAGCCTTTTGACTTGCTACTTTGCAGCTTGTTCTACAACATTGATACTAGTTCAGTTGAAGATTTTACGGGAAGAGGTATTTCTACTGAAATATCATCTATCTATTCTAACAACATGATGCCCTCACTATGACTACTACCATTGATTTTGTGTTTCTTTCATTAACCATATGTAGGCATTGCGGACTTAAAATCTGGGAAAATAGTTACCCCATTGCCTCCAAAGCAGACATTTTTGGATGATCCCCTGCGAGTTCTCCGAGCTATACGGTTTGGTAGACCACAGGAAACTTTTTCTTGTCTATTATTTTACATTAATAAATTGATACTTGAATATATTCACCCTGATTTTCGTAAATATTAGGCACACGGTTTGGTTTCTTGCTTGACGGAGAACTGAAGAATGCTGCTTCGGACAATGATGTCATAGCTGCCCTTACTAACAAAATTAGTAGAGAGCGCATTGGTCATGAGGTATACTTTTACATCATCTCAAATGATAGTGAGAGCTCAAATTTCATTCTCACTGTATTGTAATTTGTAATGTTTGGGCGCTCCAATATTTTCTGTTGTGCAGATTGATCTCATGATATCCGGCAGTGATCCTGTGAAAGCAATGATCTATATTTCAGAGTTGCAGCTGTTCTGGACTGTATTTAGTCTTCCATCTGGGGTGGAACCTCCAACTCCGGAAGGATGTGAGAGGTAACTTCCTGACCTCCTCACTAATAATTTCTCTGATAATAGAGCATTTCTCTTTGCTATGTCCTCCTTGTGTTTCTGTATCCCCCTCCCCAATCCTCAATGCATACACATCGATTATTCTTGTGGCCCAGGCTCTGTATTGCTTACATGGATTCAGCATGGAGACTTTTGCAGTTGACAGGGTCCCCTTCAATCACTGTGAGTATTCAATTAATTCAGGCTACTAGTTGTGGATTAATTTGTGAGTTACCTTATTTTATTACATGGCATTCTATCTTGACGACGAAGGTAAAGTCTGTTGTTTTTTTGTTTTCCTGATGCAGTGGTGGTGTTTATTAACCTTAAAACCTGTTGGAAATGCTAAGCAGCTACATATTTAGTGTTTTAGACTTGGGGATTTTTCTACTGCAACAATAAATCATTCTAATGTTTTATTTCTAGTTCTGGATTAACTTGTAATGATTAGTTATATTTTCCATTTTGTATGAATTAGGATGACGGACGCAGGCTATGCATGTATTCGGCATTGCTTTTGCCACTGAGAAATACTGTTTACCAGGGCTATAGAGGGAAGAAGGTAAAACTAGTTAACTACTTTATATATTACTTGACATACACTTGTTTTTGTGGCTCTGTGAGATGTATTCTGTCCACTGTAGTTGCTTGATCACATTCTTTTGTTTGGCTTAGCTATTCCAAACATCTCCCTCATCAAATATAGCGGGTTAAAACTTGTGACTGTTCTTGGTTGTTTGATGGATGTCCTGTTTGCATTACTTCTATTCTTGCTTTTACGTGGCTCAGCGCTCTCTGGACGATGTCATCATGTGCTGTAATCGTTTCTTTGTCTTTTGGGTTTCTGTTATTTCATTCAGATTTGTGATCTTTTGTATATTTTCTGACATTAGAACTCTATTCCGAATCTTCTCATTTTCCCATTCATGTTTCTAATAATCTTTTCGTGTTTTGAACAGATTCCAGTTGTTAGCCACATCTTTCGCACTTCTCTCAAGTCAAATAATCGTACTTCTCACAAGTCAAAAAATCGTACTTCGCACAAGTCAAAAAATCGTGGTGCAGATGCTGCTGTATGGTGTTTTGTTTACTAGTTTAAATAATTTCAAGATTTAATATAGTCTAGACGTGGTTTATTGTATCATGCATGCAATGTTTCATAAATAATAATTATTTTAATGCAGGTTATGAGCATGCATCTTGCAGCAGAAAAATTCTTATCCTTGATTCCTTCAATCATATCCGAAGAGAATTTACAAACCCTTGAAGCTGATGATAAAAATGAAACTATTGATGTTCCGCTTACTGCAAAACGCAGAATATTGACCGGTGAAATGATATTTCTCACTTTGTGATTCTCAAAATCACCTGTTTCCTCAAAAATGAACTAACCATGTTATGATGAATAGGGCTGCTTCTTGGAGAGATGAAGGAATTATGGCGTCCTGCGCTGGTGCTTTTGTTGCTCTTATACCCCCAAGATATCATATCAAGTAAAAGTGAGGGTGCAGAAGTATTGAAGGAGAGAAGAGCAATATTTGACAGTGTAGAGAAAAGAATTGTGGAGATGGGTAATAATGGCACGCCATCCCTTCAAAATCTGCATCATTTTATTTCTGTTCCCACGAACCTTAATAATCCATGCGAGTGTGGATGCAGGATTGGAGAATGTTTGGGAAATGAAGCCATTAGCAGATGGTGAACACATCAAGAAAGTGCTGCAGATAGAACAGGGAGGGCCTATTGTGAAAGAATGGGTAATGCCTGTTTGCTTCCTCTCTGCTATATATATATATATATATATATATATGTATTTATCTATAAACCTTGGTTTATCATGATCTCCATCCACAGAAACAAAAGCTGCTTCAGTGGCAACTTGCGCACCCTTGTGGATCCACAGAAGAATGCTTGGATTGGATGAGGGAAGCTCTGTCCAAGTAAACTTACTTCCCTTCATCTCTTAAAGGCCTACATTTTTCGTAATGAATGTGTATAGAAACCAGAAACTAACCGCATTCTAGTATTATTATGGTTGTCATTTTAATTTTGTCAATTTTTGAAGCATTTTAATAATGCACACACCACATTATTATTACACTAAACAACGAACACATTCTTCTTGTTGTCTGGATCAATCAACACTAGTAAAAAACAAACGCATGAATTGAGTTCAAATAACTTGATAGTGGCTTATTTCGTATTTACTTAATTAATTAGAATGTTGCTTACGGGATTCAAGTATTTATATTTTTATTAATAAGGAGTAATATTGTTCCTTCGTATCTACATATATAATTAAAACAAAGTAGTCTAAATTAACCAAAATTTTCTATATTAATTTTATATTATTTAATTTAGTATTTCTTTTATTATATTATAGATATACAATCTATAATAATGAAAATACAACAAAATCAGTTTTTCTTTAAAATATTATATTTCACTAATTTATTATATTTATTGTTTTTAAAATAATATCAATATAATATTTTTTATGTGATAATATTTAAATCAAATCTCATAAATTTTTTGTGACATACTTCTTTTTGATTTTATTAAAACTTAAATTTTATAGTTTGACGTTTAATATAGAAAATAATTTATAGTATACAATATTAAATTTAATACTCCTTCCGTCCCAGATTAATAGTCTCATTTGCTTTTAGCACAATAACAAATGCATGTGAGTGTAGATTAAGTTGAGTGGAATTAATATTTTATTGTGTGAAAAAATTACTATTTTTAGAAATGAGACTATTAAAATGGGAAAGAAGGAGTATTGATTAATAAAAAATAAATATATTTAAAATGATCCCTAAAGAATGTTAAAATATAAAACTTTGTTAATTATATATTAATATAAAAAGATAAGTCATGATATATTTGATTCGTGCAGTGCAGGTGTAAATCATCACATAATATCAACTTTTTTTATTTTGATTTAATTGATACATTTTTATATTAAAACATACACATATGTTTTCAACAAAATCTTGTGTCATTTTTATAAACCATTATATTTTCAATATTTTATCTTATTTTCTTTCAACAAACAATACAAATATAAATTTTTAATATGTTAATTTTGTAAACAAATTCTTATTTTTATAAGCTTTGTGTTTTATTTACTTTGTTTTTTTATCACATGTATGTATGTATATATATATATATATATATATATATATATATATATTTGGATGTATAATATGAAAAAATATATTATAACTATACTAATACATACAAACATATATATATATATATATATATATATATATATATGCACCTTATAATTATATTTTAATGTAATTAAATAAAATATTAAATATGTAGTTCGTGTATCGTACTGTTGTAAATCTAGTATTGTAAGATATTAAAACTTTGAATGAATTTAGCACAAAATTTTAAATTTCTTTTTGTTGGGCTCCAAAATGATTGGGCCGAAAGGGCTAGGCCCATGTCCATAAGTTCATGACTCCGGCCCGCAGCAGGCCTTACCCTCACAGCATCTTTAAGCCCATCGGACGTATCGCTGGGACACCCAACTACCTGTCACTAATAGTCCAGCTCCCTACCTCGTGTACGACCACCTGGACCCTAGAAACCTGAACTTAGAGACTCAGCTGGAGGCCCTAATATCCCACTCGCAGCGATGAGGTGCATAATATTCGGAAGGAGGTTAGGATAATGCACAACGGTAAATTGCCCTCGAAGATCTCGCGCCAACCACAAAAGATTCACCAACAGCATTGTAACCCTAGAGCGGATGCCCTGAAGAAAGCGCAACCACCTGCACCGACGGACCTCCTCGAAAATCGAAAACGCTCTCGAAGATTGCACTTGGGTTGTAACAGCCTCCCTTACTCTATAAAAGGGTTGCAACTAGTCCATTTTCACACACATTTTTACGCACGTATACTTATTTTCCGGAGCTCCACCGTCAACTTATCATTTCGTATTCGGTTGTTTATTCAATTATTTGTTCGTCTTTTAGCTTTACTTTCCTTAAATTGTTATTGGTTCCAAAGGTCCCGATCTCATTACAAATCGAACATCAACAATTTGGCGCCCCTCGTGGGGCTTTTGGAACATTGATCCGATTTGTTTTTCAGGAAATGGCTCAAGGACAACCACCCATCTTAAGCTCGTGAAACTGACACTTTAGAATCTTCTCCTAGGAATGACACTTTAGAGCATTTGGTAAATGACCATAATTAAAATTTTAAAATAGCTCCTCTCATTTAAAAACAAAATATTTTTTCTGTACATCCATTTGATATATTGTCAAGCTATTATCATAACTTCATAGTCATTTCATGTATATATGCAGTCATTAGAGTTTGAATAGGCAGAGATTATTTCTTGTTGGAACTGTAGAGAGAAAAGGTAGTAGAAGCTGAAATATATTGATTATAATTTACACAGTAGGAGCAAAAGTAAGCTATAATTAATTTGATGGATACAAATTAAAATACAACATCTTCATTCTTCTAATAAGCCTCTTGCTCTCCCTGTCATTTCCATTCATCTCATCAATCAATACATTTACTGTGTATAACTATTGATAATATAAACAAGAAACCCTATACTATATTTTTACCTTTTTTGTTGAGAGAGAATCCAGAAACTTCTTGTTGGTTTTAGGGGATCCATATTTCTTGATCACCTTCTCTCTAACAAGTTTCTCGTAGATGAAAGCAGCCCCTCTGAACTGAGGCAGAACCAGCCACGCTACAAACGCTAGCTTCACGTCGTACCATATCGGTATCCTGCAATTTCCATTAATTCCAATTAATAATATATACAATATCTACAAATTAAGTTATTCATAATTTAGTGTTAACTAGTGTATACCATTCGAGGAGAGGCTGGAGCAGCATCTCCATGAGAGTGAGGAAGGAATACAGAATCCAATAAGCAAGCCACTGCTCATCGTCAACCTTCGATGTGCTTTCTATCGCCACAACTGATGCGTATCTGAACATAAACATCATCATCTCCCCACTCAGATTCATCATATGAGAGAGAGAGAGAGAGAGAGAGAGAGAGACTTACAGCGGATACAGCAGCATCAGCCCAGGCCTGCACAAACACCACATCAATATTATCTATAGGCATGAGTTTCTAGAGAGAGAAGATTAGACAAAGTAGAGAAGAACGTACGCACCCAGCCATGGAATGAAGGTAGGTGAGCAAACTCAAGAAACGACCCATTCTATTCTAGCTTCCAAATATTTTTGCACGATCTGGATCTGTTTCTGTTTCACGATCTTACTTACTTTATAAAGAGACACAGTAACAGCTTTTTCCACATAATTAAATTTGGGGAAGACGAGGACACGTGGAGTGAAATCCAGACCCAAGTAGTTGATTGGTGCTTTCCTTCAGACAGAAGCCACGTGTTTCAGAGTTCGATGCACTAGGTCGGTGACACGTGGCGTATGGTTTGAAGATCAAGAGAAGTTTGTCCCAATCCATGCATGCGGGCCGGGTTTCAAACACTATTTTATTGGAACCGCCCGCACCGTCCTTACTCCTAGGCCCAACCTTTTTTCAAATTTTTTTTTTTTTTATAGATGATATTATTTTTTTATGCCTCACAATAAATATATACATGTGATTCTGAGTATTAATTAATTTTATGTCAGATTTTACTATATCTAAGGTCTTGTTTAAAAGTCTGTAGGTAAATAATTTATTTACTATGTAAGTTGACTTGGAGTTGTCATAAATAATTTTAAGATGTAGATGTTAATTAAGAATTTAAGATTGTAGAGTAGAAATGTCAATGAATTAATGGGCTATGAAAGAGTAGTTGTGAAATGAGTGGAGTTTGTTTAAGTAGATATCAATAGCATAGCATTCAACCAAAAGCCTACAATAGTAGTAGTTTGAAACTTATTCAAACACCAAAATAAAATTAAAGCAAATTATTATATGAGACGGTCTCATCATTTTTATTATGAGACGAATTTAACGATGTATTTAATTTATTAAAATGATGTATTTTTTTCTTGCAAATGATATATTTCTTTGTTACAAATAATGTAATTTTTTACACAGAAAAAAATATAATGATGTATTTAATTTATTGAAATGATGTATTTCTTTGTTGCAAATAAAGTAATTTTTTAAAATGAAATGATGTATTTAACTTATTGAAATGATGTATTAAGGTTCATCTCACAGTAAAAAAAAAATGGTGAGACCATCTCTCAGAAGACCAACTCAAATATGAATAGTAATTCATATGTTTAAGGTAATAGAGAAAATATATATTTCATATAAGAGTCTATATATTTAAGCTACTTCCAATTTGTATATTCAAACATAGGGAAAACTATAAAAAATATCCTATAGTATTGGTCAACTATGAAAAATACCCTAATGTTTGCTTTTCCTTGAATCATACCTTAAAGTTTCATTTTGCCCACTAAAAATACCCTTTATTATGGAATATATCCTAAAGTTTCTCATATCATTGAATTATACCCTAATGTTTGCTTCTATCAATTAAAAATACCCTACGTCGCTAACGGTGTTAAAATTTTAATACAATATGTCACATATATACCAAAGAAATGGAAATGTCACATATTATTTAATTTATGATTCATAAAAATTTTAACATCAAATCAAATATTAGTAGGGATGTCAATTTAGCCCGAAACCCGCGGATTGGCCCGATTAACCCAAGCTAAAATACGGGTTAGGGTCAAAATATTTTAGCCCGAAAAAAAATTAGCCCGAATAGTCTGAGACTAAATAACCCAAAGCCCAAAACCCGATGGGTTGGCCTGATTAACCCGGTTACTTTTTTATTAATATATCTATCATAATTATAGTACTAAAATATACTTTGATATTTAAGATCATATATATTAATTAAATTTTAAGTTAGATAATTATATTTAGTTCAAATAGTATTTAATACAGAGTTAAGTTTATTTACTTACGAATTTAAAATATTGCTAAAATTAAAAATAATATATTTTAATAGTTAAATTAATCATTATACTCTCTCCGTCCCATTAGATTAGTCCATTTTTGACCCGGATCGATTAACCCGCAGCCCTATAGGACTGACCCGAAACCCGACGGGTTAGCCCGATGGACATCCCTAAATATTAGAGTATAATTCAATGATAAAGAAAACATTGGGGTATTTTTTATAGTTGAGAGTATTTTTAATTGACAAAATGAAACATTAGGGTATAATTCAAGGAATGAAAAACAATAGGGTATTTTTCATAGTTGACCAATAGTTTAGGGTATTTTTTATAGTTTTCCCTTCAAACATAAAGCTAAATTGCTGGAGTTTTAACATAAAATAATAATTCTTCTCAAATTCACATGTTCAAAATCAAACTCCAAACAATATTCTCATTACATATTTATTTCCTTACTATTTCTTATATATATATTTTTTAAATATTATTGATATTTATCGAATTGTAAGTGAAACACCATAAATTTAATTTAATACAGTTAATAGATTACCTAATTATCAATTAACACAAATGCTATTATTTAGATATTTTTCAAACATTAAAAGTCGTAACTATTTCATGATAAAATCACATTGAAATTAAACAAACAAATCAAATAACTAGATAGTGAAATTACATTAATTACAAATGTTTTGTAGCATAATAGTACCCTTCACCTCTATGTAATTGAAATTTCGATGTAGAACCTCTTTAACTCCAATTTAACATTGTAACTCAATTTAAAGATAATCACTTATACTGCACAAAAACAATTTTATGATAAAATTATAACAAAATCCCAAATTCATAAAAAATCTTAGAAAAATGGAGGAATATAGAAAAGCTAAAAAAATTATCTTTTCTCTAGCTCATTAAAATATTAGAAGGTAAACAATATTATAAAGCTAAAAAAAATATAATAATGACTCGAGATAATTTATCTTGATTATATTTCGCAACAAAACGATATAATGTTTAAACCGATTAAACAAATATTTACATATTTTACAAATACAATACTATTTTTCACGACACTCTCTTTGAATTTCAGCAAATTCTGTGGAGTGATCAAGAATTTCTCTGTATTTGAACGTTAAATAAGATATTTATCATAGTTGGGTAAACAACCCTATTTCAGCCCACGAAAAATGTGTTATTTAAATATGATTATGAAGAGTTTCCTACCGATCGATCGATTCATCATCAATTTAATGCGTTTGAGTTTGAAGAAAAGCTGTTTTAGTAATTAATTGCATCACATTTTTCATATTTCATTTCCCATTTTGGATATCCTTTACTTGAAAGAAATTTTATTGAATAAAGTTGTGCATGCTTTAGGGAAAAACGTACATCAATCTCTTTGACTTATAAGTTATAACCCATCCAAATACCTTATAATTAATTAATTCTCGCGTTCGATAATTCGTATAAATAAACAGTGCCGGATTTACATACCCATAACATGAAATTTTTCCGATTTTAGTATTACAGTAATCTGATATTTTTATAAATAGCCCCTTCATTTTATGTTTTAAGTAGGAAAATAGCCCCTTCATTTTATGTTTTAAGTAGGAAAAATAAAATGAGTTGAACATGAATTTTTTTTCGATTTTACTTAATTTTATATATTTTTATTATGTAAAACCTAATCGACGCCCCTACAAAAGATTTCTGAATCCACCACTATTAATAAATATTGAATTTTAATCACATCACTATCATATTAAGAGAAAATGCATCTTCCGTGTTTTTTTTTTTAATTTTTACTTTTATTCTTTTATTGTAATTTAGCACTCCCTCCATCCCGCTGGAATAGGCCTACTTAATGAATTCGGCGTCCCAATTAAATTGGTCCCTTTCCAAAAATGGCACTTTTTTCACACAGAATAATAAAATATTCATTCCACTAACTCATTCTACACTCACAACTCTTAATTTCCGTGCCGAAAAGAAAGGGATCTATTAAACTTGGACGGAGGTTGATTGGAAATTTAGCACCCCCACTGTTTCCGAAATTTGTTTCATATTCTACTTCACCATCAAATTTATTCATGTTTCATTTTTTTTTCACCCAATAAGCGTACATTATAATATCCACCTATATTTAAAATAATTGGTGTGTATTTGTAATATATATATATTCGAAAAGAAAATATTTTGATTTAGTGTATTATCATGTGGACCATGTGACAATGAAGATGGTAAAAAGTGGAGAAAAAAAAAATAATTGAAGTGAAATTGATGATGAAAAAAATGTGATGCATGTGGAAGGGTCTATTCGATGTTGTAAACAACTTACTGAATCATAACGAATTCTTTCAATTTTCATTTCCACCATTTTACTCTTGGATTCTACCTGTGGAACCTTAGTCTTACTTTCCCCTCCACAAAAAGTTAGATATTTGTATCATTATTTGAGAATTGTTTTTTAACTTTTCTATTGTAACCCAAGACTAATAAATTGAATATTAGAGTTCAGATAACTTTATTAGTATGAAATATTTTGAGAGATAGTAAAAAAAAAAAATTGTTTGAGTTTGTTGGGTCCAAAGCATATAATATTATAATAATATTTGAGTTTCGATCTCAAGATAATTTATAAATAACAAAATGGGGTTTGAAAAGTAACTTCGTTATGAAAAATTACTTTCTATGTTACCATTATATGGCGGGGTTTGATTTTGTATATTCTTCAAAAAATATTAAATATTTAAACAAGTTGTCAATATTACCCTTATTAAAAATACTCCCTCCATTCCGATTATATAGTCTAGTTTGATCTTATATGTTTGCCAAAAATTATTTAATATTTAAACAAACTTCCAATATTAGCCTTATTTAAAGCATTAATTAACCTCTCATTTTCATAATATTACATTTAATATACTTATTTTCCAAGATTATTCAGGGATGTATTGGTAAATGACCATATAAAAATAATATTAAATATAGAAATTGGAATATATAATTGAAATATCCTAAAATAGTAACCCGAACTATATAATCGGAACCGATGGAGTACTAGTTAACCACTCTCATTATATTACATTTAATAGTTTCATTTTTCAAGATTATTTAAGGATGTAATTGTATGTTATCACAGAAAAATAACACTAAAAAATAAAATTAAATCATATAATTGAAACATCTTAAAATAATACTCCTTCCGTCCCGGCTTAATTGTCTCGAGTTGACCGGACACAATAACCAAGAAGGGTGAGTGTAGAATAAATTGAGCGAAAATTAATATTTTATTATTAAATATGAAAATTTTACTTTTTTAATAATAAGATAAATTAGACAATTGAACCAGGAAAAAAAAAAAAAAAAAGGAACGTATAATAATTAAGTGGGGACAGATGGAGTAGCATGGACCATGTAATTAAAATGGAGGGAATAGAAGATAGAATGATAAAATGAGTTGGGCATTTTACTGGGCCTATTTGGTTGTGCCCCATCTCAGTCTCACTGCCTCTATCACCATTCACCTTAACTCCTATTTTAACTTTACCTACCTAAACAAATTTGTACGGTACCTTTCTTTATCACCGCTAGAACTCGTCGCGAGCCTAATTAAGTGGGGTATGTCAAATTTAAGGGGGCGTTTGGTATAACTGTCGGGAATCACTATGGGTATGTGTTTGTTAGTAAAGGGAATGGGTATGAGTTTAGATTTGAGAATCATTCTCAATTCTTGATGTTTGGTTTATGAGATGATTTGGGAATCATTTTCAATTCTGATGAATTTTTTTAAGTTAAAAGGTTAAGAAAATAATTAAAATATTATATAAATAATAATTAATTTAATAATAAAATAAAAAGATTTATTATATTAAAAATAAATAATTTATTATCTATTTTATAAAATATAGATAAAATAAAAGATTGTTTAATAATATTATTATCATAATATATTATAAAAATAAATAATGAAATAAAATCTTAGAAATAAATAATAAGATTAATAATATTATTAATTATTGTATATATGATAATTAATATATTTTCAATAATATTATTTATTATATATAATATTAATAATATTATAAATTATTATATTGAAAAATATTGGAATATATAATAATTAATAAAAAATAATTACAAAATCTTATAAAATAAAAAAATAATCATTTTTGGATTGAATTTGGGAATGTGTATGAAACTCACCAACTTAGAGGGGAATGGATATTTGGGAATCAATCCCATCCCCCATTCCCATATCCATCAACCAAACGATGGGTTTCGGAATCATTCACATTCCTTGATTCCAAAATCTACCAACCAAACGCCCCCTCAATTTCGAGCTTAAATTCAATTTAATAGAAATTAAGATTTTCAGATTCAAGCTTGGTTTGGTGTAAATTTATCAAGGACGATATCTCATAAAACTTAAATTATATTAAGTTCGATAAAACTTAAAATTCAATTAAAAAAACTTAAATAGAGAACGGCTACTAATTATCGCCATTCGTCTGCTACCAGCAACATCATATAACAAATATTGCTACCGTACCTTTAATTTTTTCTAACAAAGATTCCACACGTTAAAAAAAGTTTAATAAATAAATAAAAATAAAAAGGGTTGTTGCAAGCTCCCCTTTCATTGTATTGTAAATTGTGGAGTAATAAATACTGCTTAATGCTCATTTCCATACCATTTAATATTTAATATAAGTTGTTATACATCATATCTACCATAAATTATACATGTCATCTTCTCAACTATTCAAAACTTATACTCCCTCCTCCCTCCATCCCGATCAAACTGTCTTAATTTGACCGGACATGATAACCAAGGTATGTAAGTGGTAATGGGACAGAGCGAGAAGAAAATTCATGGCTCCAAAAGATTGCTAAGCATTCCAAACTAGAATTCTTTTAAATTATACTAAAAGTTGAATGTTAAAATCAACTTTAAAAAAATAAAAAAAACTGACACAGTACTAAGATGTTAAACTATCATGAGTTAGATCTAGGCGTATCTCACCTTAAAATGATGAAAATCACTTCTTCTTATAAACTAATTTTATAAAAAAAAAATAAGAAATTTTAACACTAGATACTTGAAATTTTCGAATAATAAAAACATTTGCTAATTCCCATAATATTACTTGGATCTTAATAAATTAAGCGAACACTACTGACACTATTTACTTCAAATTCTATTACAACCAGAAATGAACCTTCTCTATCCTAAATTGGAAAAACAATCTACTCCCTCCGTTCCAGATTAATAATCTCATTTGTTTTTGGCACAATAACCAAAGCATGTGAGTGTAGAATGAATTGAGTGGAATTAATATTTTATTGTTGAGTGTGAAAAAATTACCTTTTTAGAAACGAGACTATTAAAATGGGACGTACGAAAATGGAAAATGAGACTATTAAAATGAGACGGAGGAAGTATAAGAAAAGCGATAATATATACAACAGACAGCTGCTTCTCATCCCTCAGACAAAGGCTCAGAGTTGTAGAGAGAGAGAGAGTAGATTATATACAAACAACATATTAGATCCAGTTTAGATACAGCAAAATATTACAATATTAGTTTTATAACAACATATTATTGCTGATAGTATATATAAATATAATAATTTATAGAAAGGGATAACGCACAAAATCGTCAGAAATTCTACAAACTCATTCTTGTAGATCCACGCTAAGACAGGAAGGGGAAATGCCAGTTTTACCCCTTCACTTCACATCAAAACACATGCATTTGGATTCTCGTCGCTGAACATCTGTGGAGCCACCACATTCATCTCTTGTCCGAACCTCTGCTGCTGGTAAAACTGAGGGTAGCTTTGCGGGTAGTAGTAATACAAATCATTCTTCCTCGACTCCACCACCACCTGATCCTCCGCCGCCGCATCTCCGCCTTCCTTGGCCGCTGCTGCGTCCTCCGCTTTCTTCTCAGCACCGCCGTCCTCGGCTTTCTTCGCCTCCTTGGGCTTCTCACCGTCTTTCTTCTCCGGCTCAACCACCTTCACGATCGACGCGTGCTTGCCGGTTTTCTTGTACACGTGGTCGGTCAGCGCGTGTGGCTCCACCACCCCTTTCACGGTCACTTGTGAATTCTTCAGGTCTGCCTCTGCGCTTTCAACGCCTGCATACCGCGATAACCCAATACGAACACGATAAGGTCGGACACTGATAAACCGATGCAAATCACACGGATGACCAGCCTAAATTTGAATTGGTGGAAGTGAAAGAGACGTTGGCATTAATTTGGGTCGTGTCAATTTTAATTTTTTTTTTTTTTTTACATTTATTGGGAGGAGATAAGGAGTGTTTGAATAGAGATTGACCACCCAGCTCGGATTTCAAACAGAAATAAAATAAAATATGGATTAAAAAGAATGTACAGGTCGGCACATGGTAAAGAATATGCATTCGCTTTAAATATTGTTTTAGTACTATGTAAGAGATGAAAACAATTATCTTTTCCAAATACAGCTGAAAAGGGAAATCAATAGCATCTAGACCATACAAATTTGCCATTTTCCTAAACCAATTATTATTGTCTTAAAATAATTACTCCTATATATTAAAAAAAAAAAAAAAAAAGTCACACCACACACACACTAACCTTTGAATCTCAAAATGCGCTTTCTGATTTCTTGAGCACAAGCTTCGCAATGCATGTAAACTCCCAACACCACTGTAATCACAGGAGGCTGCAAAGAAATCATTCAAAAAAAAAAACAGTAAATGAATTGAATTGGATGGTTATAAATTAAAATAATTAAAAAAAAAAAAAAGAAAAGAGAAGAGAAGAGATTATAAATTAAACACCTCAGCTTTCTTCTCCTCAGCTTTGGGCTCCTCCTTCTCCGGCGGCTTCTGAGGGTCCTCGGGCGCCGCCTCCGGCGGCTTGGGGATTGGAGAAATGAGCTCAACTTGGCGGTGGCTCTTCCGCTGCACCCTCTCGAAAACCTTCACCGGATCTGCTTTCTCGCCTTTCACCACCACCTTACTCGTTTTGCAATCAGTTATTACATCCTCAACACCTTCAAATCCCTTCAGACATCTCCGAACTTTTCTAGCGCACCCCTCACAGTGCATGAACACCCTCAGAACTATCTCTTTTGGCTGCGGCGGCTGCTCCTCCGCCTTCGCCTCCTCAGATTTGCTTTCCTCTTTCTTCCCTTCCTCCGCCGCCTCCTCCTTCTTCTCCTCCTCTGCCGCCTTCTTTTCCTCCGCCGGCTTTTTTCCTTCCTGCACCCCAAAAACAAATATTAAAACAACCAAGAAACATAAGAAAATGGACCAGCCGGAGAGAGAGACAGACCTCGCCCATGAATGTGTGTGTGTGAGAGAGAGAGAGAGAGAGAGGAGAGGCAGAAGCAAGCAGTCAAATTGTTGGGGTAGTGTTTATCAGATCTAGAGGCGGGCAGTGAATGTGTGTATGCAATGTATATCATCACCACACCAACACTGACGTGGCCATTATATAGTACGTGGCACGTGCGTTGGGCTGTGCTTCGTAAAACGGCGTCGTTGCGTGTTTTCCAATTTCTATGCGCAATTATTTAGGGCAGCCGGTGCAGATGCCTTTCCCCTTCCCTTATCTGCTGCTTGTGTTTTTCAGTTTCTGCACCCAATTTTCTGCATTTTGCTTTTCTTATTTTGAGTCCTTCAATATTTTCTAACAAAATAAATAAATACTCTCTCCATTTTGGATTTTTATTTTAGATTGTTTCAATAATATGATTTAGAAGTATTATCAATCCTGAACCAAAAAGATAGTTTAATCCACGATTCACGACTCGAAAAATGAATTCTCAATTCAGAATTTGAAAGATCGCAAAATTTCTCAATTCAGGACCCGAAAGATCATAAAATATTCAATATAAAAACTCACGCGAAAGTTCATAAAATTCTCAGTTCAGGACATTAACATATGATTATAAATTAAGAATTTTATAATTTTATGGGTCCTAAATTGAGAATTCATCTTTCGAATACTAAATCAATAATTCTCTTATAACTCAATTTCTATATTTAGTACTCCCTCCGTCCCTAAACATTAGTCTTGTTTCATTCTGGCACAGATACCAATGCAAGTAGAGACAGAGGAAATTAGTAATTTATTAGTGAGTGTGTATTAATTTTTCATTTTAGGAAAGATGACAATTGTTTAGGATAGACGAAAAAGGAAAATAGGGCAAATATTTTGGGACGGAGGGAGTATTATTTTCACCCTAAAAAAAACTTAAGGAATATGAGATCATATAATGGAGAGAGTGAATTCTTATTTTAATATACTTATTTGAACTGTTAATATTAGTAATAATATCAAGGGAAAAATTACATTTATTAATATTGATTTGGACAAATGATTGAGATATGAGAAGTGAAAACTAATGGACACATCTCGGAAATCTGAATCAATGAATAAATCTTTTATAGTAAAAGTAAGTTGAGTAATGATTGAGGTAAGAAAAATAGTGGAATCTGACATGGGAAACTAGGAGTAATATTGGGCACAGTAAATCTCATGATATCTCAAATAAATAGTGACATCTTCCATCATTTGACGTGCTAGGTAAAAATATTAGAATTTACATTTTAAATTAAGAATCACGTAGAAATTTAATTATCTATCCATTGTTAAATTTTAGGCTCACTTTTGTCCATTTTGAAAATAAATATTGATGATATTAAATTCAGTTGTAATTACAATGCTTTATTTCTTTTAAGAAGAATCAAGTGATTACAAAATACATCGACTTTTCATAAAACTATTAAAGTTCTTAATAATCTAAATTATATTAGTGGTACAACTACCAAAGTACAACTTTTACCCATCAATCTTTATTTTAATAAATTCAGTAACTAAATGTGATATCCTAAAGTTTATAAATTATGTAAATTAATCTAATTAA
>JAPKLW010000321.1:408706-436729 GCA_026898455.1 Plectranthus barbatus
ACCCGTCGCGCTCTCATAATTGGGGAAGTAAAATGAGGGCGTGACACTAAATAAGAATTCATTTTAGAAATATACAATAATTTATGATTTTCTTTTTGAAAATATACATAGTTGTCTTATTGTATTTGTTATGGAATTTTGAGAAGCTATTTTAGATTAGAATACTAGATAAAATAGTAGAACACAAGATACTTGAAGTAAATGTTTTATAAACTTAGAAATTAATGTTTTTGCTTTTATTGCTGCATTTATTGATTGAATTTAATGTGTCTTTGTATCATAATTACAACCTTATTTATAGAAAGTAAATACAAGAAGGTGACTCTAAGTGAAGAGTCATAATGCTTCAGCTGAACTAGCTCTTCGAACGGACATTCATTTTCATAGTGAGTTGGTTTCCTCTTTGATTTCGTGTGCCTCGAGGTATTTTAGCTCTTTTGCCGAGTTCGAGCTCCATAACCCGGGCAGAATGCAGCTCGGTCTGGAAGAAACCCAGTAGCTCGACCTTTTAGTTTGTTTTGCCGAAGAACTTGCCTTGAGCGATTATGAACACCTCCCATATCTTCTCTTTTGGGCTTTTTTCTTTGATGGACTCAAAAAATGGGCTTGCTCATTTTCGGGTCATAACAGTATTCATTGCTTTTGGATATAGATAACATCAATAATATTAAAATTATGGAATCTCGAACATATGAAATTTTTAATTCATATCATTACACTTTTATCAACCTAGAACAAATTTACTTTTTATTCGATAGGTGGTATATTATAAGAGTTGGCATTTCCAGTAAAATTTTCATTTGTTGAGCAGAGGATAATACGAATAAATTGAATTTGAATCCACTAAAATAAGAGAGATTACGAGTTTATACAAGAGTGTGATTGTATACTTTAAAAATATTTAATAAGCGCTACTCGTAGCAAAATAATGCACCATCTTTTTCCCGCACAAATTTTAGGAAAATTCTCAAACTTAAGCTCTGAAAAATATCTCGAAATGCATGTGAGTTAGGAAAAAATAAACACTAAGAAAAACTTGTTTCAATTTCTTTGGGTGCATGGATGGCCTATTTGGATGAGAGGTGTGCAACATTACATAAATATTTCACAAATACTCCCTCCATCCAATTTATGAGCTAGTCCTGTTTTTCTTTTCTTTTTTTATGATTCATTTATTAGTATTATTATCAAATATGAAAAATAATTGGAACTTACTAATAAATTATTAATTTAATTTTATTATCTTTATATTTTATATTCTTGATTATTATGTAAGAAACAAATGAGACTTAATAAGGATGGAGGGGAAGTACTCCCTCCGTCCCATTTATTTGGTCATGTTTTAACTTGTACGAATGTTAAAACTTATTTATGAGTACATTAAATATTTGAACAAAATTTCTGAATTACTCTTATTTAGCAATAATTATTAATAATAATTCTATTAATTATGTTCAATTTATAAGGGTAAATTTGTAAATACATACAAAAAACAAACTCCCTCCGTCCCACTCATTAGTCCCTCTTTTCCGTCCGTCCCATTTAATTGTCCATTTACCTAAAATGGAAAGTTAATCTCCACTCACTAATAAAATACTCATTTCTTCTATCTCTACTCGCATTGATTATTGTGTCAAATCTCAAGGGGACTAATCAACCGGGATGGAGGGAGTACTAAATTTTGATAATGAACCATATAAATGGGACACCCTAAAAGGAAATATGGATTAAATAATCGGAACATATGGAGTATTAAGTAAATTAAACAAGTATGATAAAATATGAATTAAAAGAATAAAAATGGAATGAGGAGCTGACAACTTTCTGGAACTCACGTCGGTTGAAAGCTTTGTTCATTTCCCAAATATATGTATTAAAACCATTAATTTATGATGCTGCATTGCCATCAAGATTTCTATTGCCCCCATTTGTACACATGTCAAGTCACAACCACATGATGATGCAATTAATTATTTTTTTTGTGGTGTATCACTCTTTTATATACACATATCACTTTGAAAATGAAAGCACACAGCAAAAGGTGTTATGCTATTCAATCAACACGTATTCTTTATTGTTATTCACCCTTTTATTCCTGAAATCGACCTCCAAAAATAATATATAAAGTTTTAAAAAATTATTACAACCATTGGATATCGCATCACACTAATAGATAATCCAAAAAGATCAGCAAACGAAACATACTATTCCCTCCGTCCCATTATATTAGTCCATTTTGATTTCGGCACAGAAATCAATGTTTGTGAGTGTAGTAGAATTAATATTTTATTGATGTGAGGAGATTTTTTTTCATTTTAGGAAAGTGGACTAATCTAGTGGGACAGACGAAAATGGAAATATGGACTAATCTGGCGGGACAGAGGGAGTATATTACAAAATATCATAGTAATTTCTTCAAAGAAATGTCATCTAGGTTTTAAAAAGTAAGATTTATGGTAAATACAAATGAATCTTAATTATTGGATTGATAGCATCGGGGAGCACTATAAGTTGAACTCATTTTTTTGAATAAATTATGAACTTTTATTGTAGTGTATGTAATTGTTCACTATAGTCTGTACGATATCTCATTATAGTATCATATACGTTACAATGAGCAATTACACACATAATGAAGTATCATAATTAAGTACTATAATGAACTATCGTATACACAACAATGAAAAGTTCATAGTTCATTTTGGGTGTTTAGTTCGAATTTGAACGCAATTATGATAACATCAACATTTAATATAAAAGTATCAATCAGGGGCGGAGCCAGCCCCGGGCACGCGGGGGCGGCCTCCCCCACGAGCATAAATTTTTTTATGTAAATTTTATAAAATAAAATAAAATTATAAGACATGATTCTATAAAATTTGATCCAGCCCCCACGATCTTTTAAATCTGTATCCGCCCCTGGTATCAATGAATGAAAAATTAAGCATAATTTTCATTTGTGTTTAATTACTTTATAAATTATGCAAAATCTTGAAAAAAAATCTCAATTATTATTTTTTTCCTATGTATGTTATATATAGATTCAATTATGTTTAATACAAATTAATTTTTAACATAATATCCACACCCTTCGAGAATATCTCAAGAATAAACATTTCATATTAAAAGTTAGATTTTTTTTTCTATTACTTTATACAAATGTTATACCATGGTATTGTAATTCATAGAGTGAAATATAATTGAGTTGCTTTACTGAGAGACGGTCTCACCATTTTTTTATTGCGACACGGATCTTAATATATCATTTCAATAAGTTAAGTACATTATTTCATTTTTAAAAATTACATTATTTGCAACAAAAAAATACATTATTTGCAATAAAGAAACACATCATTTTATTAAATTCGTCTAAAAAAAATGATAAGTCCGTTTCATCTGAAATTTTGCCGATATAATTTAAAAGTTTTAAGAGTAAATGATGAGCAAGGTGTAGTGTAGACGTAAGTTGGGGTGCAATGTGGAGTGCTCCAATTTGATGTGCAATTATTTTCACTCTCATGCAGATAATGCCAATTGCATGACGTCTTCGACAAGCAATTTATATATATTTTTTTATTTGTTAGATTGCCAAATTTTATGATAACAATAATTAAAGTAAAATTTATTGGAAGTCACATTTTGATTCAATTAAGGTTTACACCCCTACAGTCAAAATATTACTAACTAAATTTAAATATATTTTAATTATTTTGTATTGTGTTTGCTTATCAACTATATGCAAATAGACATGCTAAGTATTTATATGAAAAATACAAATAATTTATGTGTCTAATAAATCATGAGCTCGAATTTTAATGAAGGATATTTTGATGACATTCTATTTTTAAAAAAGTGCCAAGTAAGAGAGACAAAAAAATGAAAAGATAAGAGAAGGGAGAAAGGCTTTGTTTGCTTGGTTCACATTCCTTATGCCTTATCCCTTTTTAATCATCTGCATTTCAATTTACAATTTACACCACCACTCAAACCTTATTTCAAATCATCAAATTTATAGGACTCTTTTTTAATCCTTTTTTAATCAAGGATATATATTATATGTAGGTTAGATAAAGATTGATTAGCCACATTTTTTATATAAGATAAGTTGTGATATTTTCATAGATGGTAGATTGGTTAAATTTATCAATCAACATAAATAATGTATTGAATTTGGGTAGAACCTAAAATCGGCACGCATTGATATAAATGGAGCATTGATTTTGATTATATATGGGGTTAAATTATTATCCTTCACTCCCAAGGGGCCCTTTTCATCTTTTCATTGTTTGGTTGCTGTTGCTTGCTTTAGTATGCCACTCTATTTCAAATTCACCTACTTAAATTTATTTTATCGTAATTTTGTAAAGTTCTCATTTATCTCCCTACAAAACCGATTTGTAAGGAGAGAATACTTCATCATGCTTCATAAGAATCCCGTCATCAAAATAAATCAGGTCCACATTGAACCATGCATGTTTTATAAAGATCCCATCATTGGGATAAATTCAGATTCCGTTATCGGAATAAATCAGGTCCACATTGAACTGAACCTAGCTCTGATATCATATAAAATTCTCATTTATCTCCTTACAAAGCTGACTTGTAAGAAGGGTGAACATTCACATTAAATGGTGATATACTCTCAAATCCAAAAAATGATGTGAGATATTTAACATTGATCGATTTTAGAAAAGTTATTATTAGTTGATTTTAAAATTTCAAAATGAACCATAGACAAGAGACAAGATCAAACCATTAATACATTAATATCTAATATTCGAATATTCTTGGAGCTACTATAATAATAAAAACAATAATTAAATGCATGAGAATCAGATTAATGCATATATAAGCATTTGTATCAATTATGAAGAGCAGAAATTTTGAAAATAAGCAAAGTTTAAGGTCACGTACGTTCCTTTATCTACATTAATCAAACTCATTTATTTTCCCACTTCAAATTTATACCACATTACTTCTCAATTCAATAATTTATTTATACCCTAACGTGTCCCGCCACCTAACCAATTTTAATCATTTATTTTATTTATTTATTTATTTATTGATATTTTTCATTCTCTGAGTTATATATATATATATATATATATATTCATGACTCGTGACACCTCCATCTAGAATGCTGTACTCTCAAAAATATCATACTAAAACACAAGAATATTGGCAGCTTCCAAAATGAAACTAATTATATTAATAATAATAAAAAATAATAACAGATTTTTCAACTTTTGAAATTGACCGATCTTATGATACTGACAGTTTGTGATGAATGAATGGATTGTCTAGTCTATATTTAAAAAATTAAAACAGCATACACTGTGAATTTGTGGCTTCCCGAATCCCATGAATTGTTAAATCAACACAATATGTGGCAAATTATTAAATCAAAATTTGTTTTTGAGGCCTTGCTACTTTGAAGCTCAACATTTTTTTTTTTTAATTTTTGGGTATAGTTTGGCGATATCACATGAGATGTCTAATTATTATTACTCTCTCCGTCCCGAATAAGTAATCTTAAAAAAACTTGAGAAAATGATTGGAGGAAGTAGCTCAACGAATTGGCTCGAGAAGATTAGGATCAAGGAAATTGAGGAGTGATTAAGAGACTGTATATGGAAAAGATTTGGTATATATCTAATTTTTTAGTTTTCTGGAATTTATCTGAATTTTTTTTACCGTATTATTAATTTCCTTATGTATCTATGAATTTATTTTTGTAAATATCCCTACTTCCCACCAATTTAAACTCAACACAAACACATGTAGCAGCTATGAGAGACAATAATCGACTGGAAGAGTAGATTTTGAGTTTCCATGATAACTTCGTTAACCTATTATTTTAATCTTCATCTTGAATTATATATATATATATATATATATATATATATATATATATATATAGGGGTGCACTATGCTAGAAACCCCCCTTTAGATAAGATATAAGACCAATTAATAGCCTTTGATTAAGATTTTGGACGATCAGGATTGAATTGGCAATCTGTAAAATTCGATGCAATTATAGTTATTTAAAGTTGCAGAAAAGGGTTTTTGTGTAAAATTAAGTGAGTCGGTTGATATGCCCACGATCTTTGCTGCGTTTTTTTAGGGATAATGGAGCAGTTTATTTGGAAATTTAAATTTAAAAAGATATTATGTATATTATTAAGAAACTTTTTACGTACCGCATTTACTGCGGTTAATTTTCAACCACAATTTCACACGGGCGAGAAAAATCTGCAGAAGAAAACCCTACCGATGACGCCGCCGTCGACCAAAATTCCAGAGAGTTCATCGCCATCCGGTAAGTGCTTTCGATGTTTTCCATGATATTTTAAAAAAAATTTAACGATGGAACAAAATAGAAGTTGATTTTCAAAAGTTTTAAATGTTTTTATGAATTTTTGTGGAAGATTTCAAAGTTTCTGTTTTTTTTTTTTTTTTGCGAGCGACACTGAGCATCTAGTTTAGTACATTGGAATCGGCTAATAGGAATTTTTTTCGAATGAAATCGATACTACGACTGTATGACATTGTTCTAGTAATTTTTTTTTTGGTTTTTTGTGTATTTTTAAACAATTCCTTTTCTTTCGCAGTCTGGGTTTCAAACCCCAAGCACCTCCAGCAACTGTAATTTGCTGCAACACAATAAATCAGTAAAAGGTAAACAGAAATTGTCAAAATTTCTACATTATTTAAATTTTGTATTTATTTTGACATATATGTATGAAATACTATCAACAATCAGATGGATTATGTGTATTTTTGTTTGAAATTTTTATTTGTTTGTTTTGCATATATTATATGGTATTATATTCGACATCCAGCATTCTAAGATGTAATATAATAGATTGTATGTTTGTTTAAATACTCTGTAATTTTGTTATAGTATTTGTGCAACATCGTTTGCTGATTAATTGCATTTTTTATATGGGTTAAAATTAAATTGACAATACTAGTTTATTTGCAATTCCAAAAACAATTTGAAGCATCTTTTTAATTGTAATTATGCATATTTTAATTTTACACAAAAAATGTTATGTTTCCACTTGTGTGTTCAATTTATGATTGAATCGAATATTGTACAGACATGTTCACGGCATTTGTTATGCTAAAACCAAATTGGTATGCTAAATGAAACTGAACTTAACTCCTAATTTATATTAGTTATTATTTGATTGTGTCTCTTCAGATTTAAACTTTTACAATAATTGTATTTATACATGATAATTCATAATGTATTGCATATATAAATGTAGTTCAGACTTTTTATATGTTAAAAGTGATCAAAAATTGCATACAACAGACACATTTGATGCAACTAATTGTAACATATATTTGCAATCTTACCCTGTATGTTGATTTTGGGAATTTGATTTTTATAATAATGTTCTATTTATGCATATTCACTATCTTTTTTGTGCACATATAACTTTGTTAATTGAATTGCAAAATTAATCTAAACTTACATTACACCTAAATGGCATATAAAATAAGCATTATATGCAAATATTAACATCATTCTTATGCACCCACATAATTTATTTAGACTATATGTGCTCAATCATTTTTAGATTGTTGATTTATTAAAAATGTAGTATAGTGTAACTATGAAAGTGATTTTCTGCATGTTTACTTTAAAATTATATGCAACTAATATAATGCATACTTTTTATATACAGCAAAGAAGAAAAATGACACTGTTTGGTTTGCACATGTAGTTTTCTGACTTCACACTAAATGAAATTTGGTATAGATATATATTGTAAGAGGAGAATGAATGGCATTCAATACAATAAAAAACACTTGTTATGCTTTCTAAAATGCACAATATATCTAGAGGTTATAATATTTGGTTTTGTAGATTGTATTATGAGAAATGCATATTGTACATATAATATAAATGCATATTATTATATATTGTTGTGCATATATACATGATAAAAATGCATAAAACTATTATTTCCAGAAAGATAAAAATGATATTGCATATGACTTGTTCGTTTTATGCAACTATTGATAAAATAATATGCATATAATAGCTGATATTATTGCTCCCTAAATGACAGGTTAAACTATTTGTCGATTTTCTGAACGAAAACAACCTGATGGATAGAGGGGTGATCATTGGAAATGCCAAAATAGAAAGGATGAACATGCGGTGGAGAACATGTACTAACAAAATTGACTGTGGCGTCTTTGCAATGTTACACATGGAAAGTTTCATGGGGCAAAGTGAGCAGGAATGGGACTGCGACCTAACACAATCCAACAAGAACGCTCTGAAGCAAAAAAGGATGACAATATGCAGAAAAATTCTCGGAGCTGACTGCAACAAAATTTGTGAAAAGGTCGCAGAAACAGCTGCAAAGTTCTTCAGAAAGAATTGCAAAGCAATGGAATTTGACATGGATGAATATCTGGAAAAATTCAAAGGGTAAGGTCTTAAAACTGAAGTTGAAAATTTGTTTTTTGAGAATGCCATATGTTTAAAACTTATCATATTATCTAAATACTTTGGAACACGTATAGTTTTGTTAAATGATTGAAGTATTTTATGTTCATATATGATTTTTAAATATAATATACGAATTCAGTTTAATTAAATACTAACTAAGTACCACATTATAAAATATTACGATTTTTAAATTTGTAAATGAATGTTTTGAGTTTGTCTTGAAAAAAAATTTAAACAACATAAAAACCATAATCAGATAACCAATCTTAGAACAAACAAGTTATTTAATGTAAACATGTAATTTTAAAAACATGCAATAAATAAACACCATAGTAGCATTAAAATCAATCTAAAACTGCAAACATAAAATTAAAAATAAAATAAAATTATATACGAAACAAAAAGAATTAAAAATGGATCCTGTATACACGACCAGTTTTTTATAAAATTTATATTAATGAATGAAATGACATTTTTAATTTGAATTTAAAAATCTACTTATGCTATTCATTAAAGAATTCATAGCATATATACATGTCTCGTTCAAATTAATTAAAACAAAATCTACTGTTGCTTTCGATAAACTATTAATAAAAATAAACACATATATTAAACAACATTAATGCATAAATATAAGTTTAAATATGCAAACAAACAATACGTGTAATACAATCATTAAAAAAAACTGCATAAGTGTATTTTTTCAAAAAAAAAGTATGCGACACTAAAAACCGCAAATGAAAAGAATGTTAAAAAAGAAAACTGACGAAGTAGAAAAATAAAATAAACGACAATAAAAATTTTCGTGGTGAAAAAACGTGACCTAATATGTTAAAAAATCAATTTTGCAATTTCAACCAAAAAAAAAAAATCAAACGAAAATATAAAAAGATATGATACTTATTTTTTTTAAAAAATAAAGAAAAATCAAACGAAAACATAAAAAAGATATGATACTTTTTTTAAAAAAAAAAATAAAGAAAGAATATATCCGTATAGAAAATATGGTACAACGAATTTGCCAAAATAATAGGGAGAGAAAATCAAGGAATTATATATAGTATCAAATTATTATAAAACAAAAGTACCCAAACTACCCTAATACAATAAAAATAAACTAAGTAACAACAAAAAATTAAGAAAGGAAAGGTCTTGGGTTAGGCAGGCCTAAACGATTTAGGCGGGTTTTATCCATTAACCCAAGCTTTAGGCGAGTTTTATCCATTAACCCAAACCCAAACCCATATAATATACCCTATTTGGGATGGGTGAACCCATTTGGGTAGGATAAAACCCGCCTAAACCGTTTAGGCCTGCCTAACGCAAGTTTTTGCCATTAAGAAATCCTGATCGTCCATATATGCTAATCAATGATTAAGATTGGGTATATATGTAGATTCGGAGAGTGGGTGTAGATTGTAGGCTGCATCCCCCAAGCCCAAGACTGACTTCGCCAGTGCTAATGACTTATTGGTCACAACCAATCCGCATTCAGTACTATGTCGTGAGTATAGGACAAAATTTTTGTTTGTTACAAAAATGTTGGGATCCCTGTTCTTGATATAGTGGTAAAAGCGTCATACATGTGATCAAAATGTTATAATTTTCATGAAATTTTTGTGTTTTGATTTTTATATTAATACATTTTATTAAAAAAATATTATTAATAATGGGCTCCTTTTGGGCTAAGCATTTATTATAATGTGAGGTGGCCCATATACACACCCCATCTCAGCGAAAACGATGGGGACGTAGCATGTTGGTCGACCAAGGTTCTAGACCCTTCTTGGGTTATTAACTGTCAGTCTCGGGTCGGGTCGGGCCGGGCCGGCCTACCCCATCCAGCGGTCTTTTTCATCTTCTTTATTTTTTTTGAATAATTATGGCTACTTTTTTTTTTAAATAAAAATTTTATTATTTTGATGAGCTATTTACTTAATTATTGGAATAATATCGAAATTATTGGAATAGTCTAATTGATTTCTAGTGAAATGTGAATGGCGACTTGGGATTGTTAGAAGAAAGGCCAACACATCATGGTTCAATAATTGTGCTACACATTTTTAATATATCACATCCCAACCAATCATAACCATCCACTTATACACATGCTACACCAATCAAATCTAATGTAGTATTATTGTATGTGTTGTTCATTATTAGTATATAAGTTCAAGAATTATTGTATGTTATCGATAAACCAAAACTAATGACGTATTCTAAATTATCTAAAATATTAATATAGTTTATGGAATAGGCGTCACTTTCGCAAGATTTTGGTGGTTATTTTTCTAAAATTGGTTCATCCAAAAAAAAAAAAGAAAAAAAAAGAGAGGAGAGTAGAGCAATCAATTAGAATCTTTGTAATCGTGGAAAATACATATTATTGAAAATAAATAGTAAAGTATTATATATTATTCACATTTATCTAAATAAATCTCAAAATAAAATGTCTAAATAATGTGATTTGCTGGTTGATGTGAAAGCCCATTACCCCATATTGGGCTCCTTACAGCCCATTTCCGATTAATATTTCTCTCAAGGATTAATGGTTGCATTACTATTGAATGATAGAATAATATATATAGATTTTTGGGAAGGTCTCAGGTTAGGTACGCCTAAACGGTTTAGGCGAATTTTATTTATTACTTCAAGTTAAATCTATTTAATATATTTTAATTGGGGATTAATAAACCCTATTTGGGATGGATGAATCCATTTAGGTATGGATAAAATCTGCCTAAACTATTTAGGCATGCCTAACGCAAGTTTTTGCCTAGATTTTTTATCTTTGCATTTTTAATCATGTACAATTTTTGTACATATAAAATAAACATTCGCTCATAAAATAAACAATAACAAATTTTTGTTTGAAGTGTATAATTTTAATAAGGAAAATTGTCGACTCATAATTCAAAAGATAGTCTAATTTTCAATTCAAGACTCGAAATATATTTTTCAATCCAGGACTTAAAAGATCATACAACTCTCAATCCAGATCCCTGGATTGAGAATTATATGATCTTTCGGGTCCTGTTATTGAGAATTATTGTGATCTTTCATGTCCTAAATTGAGAATTAATCTTTCGAGTCCTGAATTGATAATTAAACTATTTTTCGGATCTGAATTGATAAAAATCCTTATAATAATTAGAGTCATCAATTTAGCAAAACTAAAACTTTTTCAAACCATAAGTCCATAAGTAGTGGTGCCATTTGTATAACCATAAATTTTCAATATTTCTATTAACAAGCAAAGTGGAAGTGCTTTGAGTCAAATCTATGCAACAATTAATGAAAGGTACATAGTAACTTCAAGTTTAATGCATGCGTTATTATATTAATTGAGGTCAAATATATTTGATTACTTTGCCTAACTAAATTGGACTTTTAATCAAATCACATGGATCCTTTAAATTATAGATAAAAAAAATACTAAACTTAATTAATTAAAATATATTACAAAACCAAAATAATAAAATTAAAATTGAAAGCCATTTCGTTTTCTACTGCAGACCCATGTGATGCATGTTCAATGCAAGAAAATCTCAAACCTAAGCCCAACAAGTTGCATGGCATGTTTTGTAATTACCACCTAAAGTTTTATTCTTAGATCAAATAAAATTAATTAATATATATTATTTTGATTAATTAATATATTAGGTTTTATTAGTTACTATAATAATAAATGCTACAACTTGTGAATGACATTAACATTATTTTAAAGAAAAATTTCAAACCTTAGAACCATGAAAATAAAAGGTTAAGATTTATTCATGATTAATATATACCTAAGTATCTCTTAAGCGATGCTTAGTGTATAAAGTTACTAACAAAAGAAAAATCTTGAATGAGGTCGTCTTGCGATTTTTTTTAAAAATGAATTTAATTGATTGATTCTTATTTTAATACTAAGAGAATCAATCTTGTGATGAAAATGAACTAGTTTATTTAAAAATAATAAAGCGGTTTTTGTGAAGAAATATGAATCTACTTATTTTTATACTTTACAATAAAAATTGATCGATTTTCTACGATCTCACATGATACATTCAGGTTGGTTAATAAATGTGTGCAATCTCGTTTTCAGGATATAATAATAAAGCACTTAATTTATGATCAAGAGCTTATAAATTCTCGATTTCTCAAAGAATATTTAAGTTTGTAAATGTATTTTACTCTGCACCATGCGCAAAATATAAACAAATGTTAATAATTTTATATTGTGAAGGTCTTGGGTTAGGCAGCCTAAACGGTTTAGGCGGGCTTTATCCATTAACCCAAGCCCAAACCCATATAATATACTCTAATTGGGGATTAATAAACCCTATTTGGGATGGGTCAACCCATTTGGGTAGGATAAAACCCGCCTAAATCGTTTAGGCCTGCCTAACGCAAGTTTTTGCCTTTTATATTAAACACAATTATCATAATATATTAATCATATTGATATTGAATCAAACATGAAACATCAATCTTATGCAAATATAATGATTAATTGAAATCTTATTTTGATTAAAAAAAATATTAGTCCTGTACAATTCTTTTAAATAACCTTTATTAAATATGTTAAATCATATATAATATATATACATATATATAGTCCAATATCTAGCTAAGAATATCTAATGCAACATTGTTTTGACATAATTTAGGAGAATTTATCAATATATAAATCAAAGAAATTTCTATTGTATATATCATGTTATACACCAAATTTACTATTTTTTTAAAAAAATTTCGATAGCATTCAATTTTTAATTTTTCGCTCTTGATCAAAAGCTCATGAATTCTAAAATTTTCGTGAACATTTAGGTTTGTAAATTTAAATAAATGTGTTTTTCTTTTTTAACAAAACAAGGAGTTTTGTCAATTCAGGACTTGAAAGATAATTTAATTATCGATTTAGAATCCGAAAAATTAATTCTCAATTCAGGACATGAAAGATCACAAAAGCTCTCAATTCAGCATCCAAAAAATCATACAATTCTCAATCCAGTACTTCTAAATCAGGTCCTGGATTGAGAATTGTTTGAACATTCGGGTCTTGAATTGACAAATCATCTTTCGAATCCTAAATTGATAATTAAACTATATTTTAAATACTGAATGATTAATTAAAAAAAATACTCCCTCCGTCCCAAGTAAATTGTCCACATTTCCTTTTTCGTCTGTCCCACAATATTAGTCCACTTTCCTAAAATAGCAAATTTTCTACACTCATCAATAAAATATTTATCCCACTAACTCCCACTACCACTCACATGCATTGGTTATCGTGCCCGGTCAAATGTGGACAATTTGACCGGGACGAAGGGAGTATATGTGTACTACAATTTAGAATATGGAAATTAATGGGCGAAAACCAAAATTCGAGCAAGCGTCACATGGTAAGTCAATCTCATCGCCGTCTCACGCAGCCTTCACTTCCTTCTCCTTCTCTGCACGAATCCCCCGCTCTCTCTCCCTCTCCTCCGCCCCTATAAATCCCCCCCCCCCCACACCCCCCTCCCACTCCTCCACCACACTCTCTCCACTCTCCCCTCCCAACCCAACACAATCCACCGCCAGCATGTCGAAGCCTGCAACTCCGGTGGCGCCGCCGCTCAAGGACGAGCTCGACATAGTCATCCCCACCATTCGCAACCTCGACTTTCTGGAGATGTGGCGCCCCTTCTTCCAGCCCTACCACCTCATCATCGTTCAGGATGGCGACCCTTCCAAGACGATCAAGGTGCCGGAGGGGTTCGATTACGAGCTGTACAACCGCAACGACATCAATCGGATCTTTGGCCCCAAGGCCTCCTGCATCTCCTTCAAGGACTCCGCCTGCCGCTGCTTCGGCTTCCTCGTCTCCAAGAAGAAGTACATCTTCACCATTGACGACGATTGCTTCGTGAGTCTCATTCTTCTCCTCTTTCGATTGGATCTGAGTTTTTTTTTTCTCTTCGATTTTGGGGATCGGGGAAGTCAACGGTCTATGCGAAGAATATGCGAAGAAGAATGTCGTTGTTGATTGGGATCATATTTTGATTTTTGCTTTTGGTTGTGGCCCACTTCAATTTCGATTTGATTTTTTCGTCGATTCTGTGATTTCTTTGTTTTTATCGAAAACTTTAAAGCTAATTGAAGCATAAAAAAACAATCTTTATGAATTTATAAGCAATCCCGCCTTGTCATATTTGAATGTTGTTGGGCAAGATCATGCCTTTTTGATGATTTCTTGATGGAGATGGATGTAGGTGGCGAAGAATCCAAGTGGGGAGCAGATCAATGCTTTGTCTCAACACATTCAAAATCTGCTGACTCCATCCACACCATTCTTCTTCAACACATTGTACGACCCTTACACAGAAGGTGCAGATTTCGTCCGAGGGTACCCCTTCAGCTTGAGGGAAGGCGTCCCCACTGCCGTCTCCCATGGGCTCTGGCTCAACATCCCCGACTACGACGCCCCAACTCAGCTCGTCAAGCCTCGCGAACGCAACACTAGGTTACTTGCTAGTTACTGCCTCCATTCTCTCTGGTATAAGTTATAACTACAATTTCTCTCTTTCCGCAGGTATGTGGATGCAGTGCTCACAATTCCAAAGGGCACCCTGTTTCCGATGTGTGGGATGAACCTTGCATTCGACAGAGACCTCATCGGCCCTGCCATGTACTTCGGCCTCATGGGCGACGGCCAGCCTATCGGAAGATACGACGACATGTGGGCTGGCTGGTGCACTAAGGTCCCTATTTTCTTCCTCATTTTCATTTTCTTACACAGCATCTGCTGACATGTATGCATTGTTTGTAGGTTATCACTGATCACTTGGGGCTCGGGGTGAAAACCGGGCTGCCGTATATCTGGCACAGCAAGGCGAGCAACCCGTTTGTGAATCTGAAGAAGGAATACAAGGGGATATACTGGCAGGAAGACATCATCCCCTTCTTCCAATCTGTATCTCTCCCCAAGGAAGCCACGACCGTGCAGAAATGCTACATCGAGCTGTCGAAGCAGGTGAGAGAGAAGCTGGGGCCTCTGGATGATTACTTTAAGAAGCTTGCTGATGCCATGGTCACTTGGATTGATGCTTGGGAGGAGATCAACTCAGGTGCACCAGCTGCTGCTCCCACCAAGGATGCTTCTTCTTCTTCGAAAAAGAAGTAGAGAGAGAGAGAGAGAGTTGGGCTGAGTTTGTTAATCTTATTGCATTCACTCATTTTACTTCCCTTGTCTTGTTTCTTGCTACATTGTAACTCTAGAATTTGAGTTTCCCTCTTTCGACGGCAAACTTAATAATACTGCATTTGAGTTTCTTTTTAGTTCCATGTTGTAGTTGAATCTAGGGTCGCTAAGGTCCGGTTTGAGGGGTGAACTAGTTACGGTTTGAGATTTTTACAAACCAAATCAGTCAATTAACTATTTCAAACTAAATCGGCCAAACCATATTAAAACGGTTTGGTTCAGTCAATTCAAACCATGCATACGATTGGTTTCATCCTTCAAACCCTCGGCAAAATTAAATAATTCAATTTGAGATTTTTCAAACCAACCCGGCAAATTATTTTTCTCTAACCGACCAAATTAATTTGGTTTAGTTCAGTTGTTTCAAACCATATTAAAATAGGCAAGTCATATTAAAACGGTTTGGTTCGGCCGGTTCAAATCATATAATTGATATTTTTGCTTTCTATTAAATAATTTTTTATTATAATTATTATATTTAAAATAATATTATTTATATGGTCAGTTTTATCCTTCAAACCGTCGGTCAAACCAAGTAATCTGATTTGAAAAATTTTAAACCTACCAATTTCTCAAACCGACCAAATTAATTTGGTTTTATCCGTTTCGGCCACACCAAACCCCTAATTGAATCTCTATTAATAATTCTGAGATACAAGATAGACAAACTATCATTTATTTTTCTGCAAACAAAATTGAATCTTGATACAACTAAATCCAGCAATATAAAAAAAATGCATTTTAATGGAAGATGGTCTATGTAGGAACCAAGATAGACTCCTCCACGCAAACGCCATTGCAGCTCATGGCAAACAATCCAAGTGCAATAACAAATAAAACTACAGCCAAACAAGCCGTCGCAGCCAACAAGCAACCACCACCACCCTTTTCCTTCGGCCTCCCATCGCCGCCTCTCTTCTCCGCCACTTCCACCACCGTCTTCTCCTCCTCCTCCTCCTCCTCAGGGAACGCCAACTCATGACGTTGATCTCCTCTTCTGTCATCACTGCCCGCGTAACCTTCCTCCACAAAAAGCTGCCTGCCTTTGAATCTTCCGCTGCTGATGGCAGCCCTTCTGTCCATGAGTATTTCTTCGACTGCATCGTTGTTGTTAGTTTTGCCTCTCAAGATTCGGGGCTTGCGGTGCTGGAGAGAAGACATGAGCGTGCGTGGAGATGTTTGGAGGAGGTGAGAGGAGGCGATGATGGTGGTGGCGCTGCTGCTGCTGCTACTGATACTGCTGTGTGAGGCTGAGGGAGATGGTGTGTGTGGGCGTGTAGGAATGGGCATTTGTAGGGATTTCCAATATCTTTCGAGGTCATTTAACTCTCGTATTAGTTTTGCATGGTCTTTGGATTCCACTTTTCTTGAATTTTTCATGGTGGGGTTTCTCATTCTTATTAATTCTTCTTCACTTTTTGGTTTTATTATTTGCTGCGTTGAACTTGAACTTGAACATGAACATGGGGGGATTTGAACTACCCACACCCTTGGATTTCGCCTTTTTCAAATTCAAACTCAACTGTTTGTTTCTCTCTCTCTCTCATCATACTATTGAGTTAGATAAAATCTACGTATAAATGAAATAAGTTTTGCATTGGCATGTCTTTTGTTCTTGGCGTAATTTGAAAACAAAGATTTGGTGCAGAATCTCGGATAATCTAGCATTAGCATTCAACTTGCATGTGTTGGAATTTCAACAACATTTTGTGCGGATCAAATCTTCTGTTTCACAATGGTGTTCCACTTGGTATTTCATAGTCTCGATTATTAAATTTAATTAATGTTTTTACGAAAACAAAAATTAAGTATAATACAAGATTTTTAAGAACAAAAATCAAGATTTTATAAGAACATAAATTATAGTTATAAATAAATTAATTTAATAATCAAACTTTAATTAAAAATTGAAAAATAATTACTAAAAAATATTGTATACCATAATTGGATGGGGATAAATCCTATGGTTGAACTTATAAAATTAATCCAAACTATAACAAATTAAAATTATAAAAAAATATTAAATAAAAATTTAATAATCTTAATAGTCGAACAAGAGTGAAACACAAAAAGTGGGATAGAAACTCATACCCATTTTTTGTGTCTCAACCTTTTTATGAATTTGCTAATTTATTTTGTAAGGAATAGATGAAGTGAAGAAGGTTTTTTTTTTTTTTTTTTTTTTTTTAAATATAAAATTTTAAATTTTCTTGTTAGAAGGAATAATTGTTGTTGGAAATATTAAACTAAATGCGAGAATTTGGGTCGTCAAATCCCAACATAACAACAATCTAATAGGTTTGCTTTTTATGTTGAGAATGATTCTGTTTGTTTCTCTCATCATTTCTCTTTGAACTGATTCGCTACGATTTTGGACTCGAGATAAGAGAAAGTTAGTTTACACAACTACAACAACATATTTCTTTCTAGCAAAATCACATTCAAATTTGCATACAAAAAAATATTAATCTTTTCACTTAAACTTCTTGATTAGTCAAAAGTTAGCACCCTTTTCTCGCTCAAATATAATACCAAATACATTATAATATGCGTATCATTGTTTGATAATTCGATAAACCAATTCTTTCAGTTATACAATACAAATATTAGAATAAAAATAGCCAAACTATAAAAAATTATATTAATAAACTTATTTTCTGGTGACAGAAGCTAACTGCACTTGCCGAAATCTTACATTGTTTTTGTTTATAATCGAAACATAAAATTATAAATGAATAGGATAATTTCCAGCGACCACATTAAATTTTCATATTTTGTGTAATTTATAATAGTTTGATCATTTAATTTAAAAAAATAATAATTTGTACTAGATTTGAAAAAAACGACATAATTTATACCAAATTTTAATGTTTAGCCTTATCTAGATATAGTTTCGAAATTTCAATAATTCTTATTCGCCACATACACTCAAACCCCCCTTCTCATTAAAAAAAAAATAATAATAACATATTTTCAATCTCTTATTCTCAACTCTTACAAAACAACAAAATCATACAATATTAAGAATTAAATGTAAAAAGTGGAGGAATTAACCAAAACAATTTTTGCAAAAAATAATCAAGCATTAGGAATTAAAATACACCACACCATCATCTTCAAATCATTATCTATATATATTTTTGCGAATCTAATCAGTGAATATATGTAAGATCAAGATATCCATACAAAAAATTAGAGAAAATCAGATTGAGACATGGATTATGGAAGAATTGATGACTAAATCTAGTCAGTAGTAGTCAGAGTCAAAGAGTCAGGCCTTGGGTTTGGATATGTCTTCTATTATGCCTTTCCCATCCATTGCATCAAAGAAGAAGAAATTCTTCAAAGGATCTCCCTTTCCTGATATTGCCTTGATCACTTCCTATAATCAGCAAAGCAAACATGACAACTCAATCTCATTTCAGTCAGTGTTGTTAATGTGCATGCCATGGTTACCTGTCCAAGGATGCCTCCGATGACCGCGCATACAGGTGGAAACTCGATTTTACCTTCCAACAAGCGCTCGAGGAGGGAGTCCGGGATTTGAGATTCATCGTGCGACTGCATCGTTGTAAAACTAAACAACCGGGATATGATGTGCATGGATATTAGTAAAATGTTTGGATGGGACTTACCTGAGCATTACAGAGTTCCTTCCTCAGCTTTTGAACATTAGGCAAGTCGGCAGCAGAAATTTCCCCAGGAACACGGCCTTCGAGCTCCTCGAATTTCTCTATAACTGAAAGCCAAAAACCGCTATTTATGATCACGTTTCCTCGTATTTTAGATTACATATAGCTTCCACGTCGTATATATATACCTCTCAAGGCTAAGTACAGCTTAGAAACCCTCCTCGGAAGAGATTTCCACGGGACAGAGATAGCTTCCTGAGGTAAGAGATAGATGACAAGTAACTTTATTAGCAGACAACTCACCGACTCAGAAAATTGAGAGACATGAAGGCATGGGAGCATGTGCAAGTGTATAAGAGAAATTTCTGATACTAATCCTCTTTGGCTTCAATTACATGAAACTTCTTGCAAGAGGAATTGAAATTAAAACACTTATTAAAAGAAGAGAACAATGTTATGACATCTAGGCGGCTTCAGCAATTCCAAGTAAGATAAATCCATAATAATCAAGATGGAATTTCTGCTTCAAGAAATTTATTTGATTTAGCCCGAAGCCCCACACAAGTGAAACTTACAAGCATTATTATTTTATTCTGAACATTCTTGAGCTGGGCTTTTCTTCCTAATTCTCGACCAGGATAATTGTAATGTCATGCCTGAGCTAAATTACACTTCCAATGCGATGAATGCCATTATGTGCACTCAGACTTTCTGATGAGAACTCATCACCAGGACAGAAGGCTAAACAGTTGCAGTCAGAATATTTAGGAACAGTCTCACTTCTCCTCAGCTTGTTATAAGTTTCTTAGAATCAAATGTGGTGAACAACTTCTCATATTACTCATCCATTTATTGAAACATTATTTATTTGACAATCCAATACTAGTTTGCAACCAACTCCTGTGTGTACAAGGCTGCTTCATTTCATCTCCAACTTCATTGATCAACCAATCTAGGCATGATTAGGTCATCTTCCAAATTATAATGTTGGAGCAAATTCATACGGATAACTTTCTTACTTATGGCTTTATGAATCCACCCATGTAAGGCTAGAGTGAATACATAATATATTAGAACATGCATGCCTCTTGAAAGACAGCAAACCACATCAAGAAATAGTGGACGTTTCACCGCTACATCTAACGTTGACAAGAAACAATTTGATAAAGACAATTATAGAAATTTCTCCATACTGCTAAATAGAAATAGATAATGTACCTCAAAACTTGGATACTCTATATGACATTCAAAGGCTTCATCCCCTTTTTTCTGTCAATGAGAAGAAAAACACATGAAACTCCAAAAATTCATCATGCAAAGGAAGTGACAGAAATATTCACAGAAAACAAGATCATGACTAAGTTAACATCCATAGCTCGTCCAAACAATCCAATGCATACGGAGAAAAATATTAGCTTTAGAAACAGTTCAAAAAAGAAACGGAGACTTTGGGACGAGACTCAAAATATACCACATCATTAACCCAAACTAAAGCATACAACAAAATAATTGCAAATTCCTAGCATGTTACCTTGGAGTAGATGTAATTCTGCAAGTCAACAAATATTTCACCGCAGGAGTCTCTGCAATCCACCGTATAAAATGCAATGCGTTTTACAGATTTGCGACACTTCTCATTAACTGATTTCTGCAGGAGATGCATCAAAAAGACTTATGAAGAAAAAAGACAATACGGAGATATGTAAAAACAAGCCAAGAAATTGGTCAGATGCCACACCTTTGTTGAAGAAGAGCAAGAACTGAGAACCACAACATCAAACTTGTGAAAGAAGTCAGCAGCAAAGTTTGATAATTGACCTGCATTCCTTCCGCAATGAGTGGATGACATAAATAAAGCAAAATATATTGGCCTTCAACATTCTTAATACTTCAGAACTTCCCTAGACATAAAGGGAAACATTTCTTAAATGCATATGAATGCTTAATGAAAATGGTGAAAGGCCCACTGAAGTAGAGTTAGGATTACATAAGCCTTGAGCCTTCCAAAGCTAACAGATGGCAAGTTACACAGCTTACTCTGGCAGTTTAGTCCATTCATGGCCGACATAATATAGAAATATAAGCCAACACCAACTGATTCATGATCAACTATAAAACATTTCTATTCTGATTATCAATTTACCGGGCTCATAAGCTAGACTTCCTACATCAGGAATGCTTCTATAAAAAGAAATGAACATTATATGACCAGAGATGAGAGCAATGAAAGAGAAGATCACCTTCTTGAACAGAAACACGAACCATGGGGTTGAACTCCTTCAAGGAATCACTACAGAGCTCAGCAAGAGATTTCCCGGCGTATACATTAGGGTCAGGAGGTATCAAGAAATTGGCCGACAACAACTCTTCCGAAACAACTCGATCATCATTCAATGTAACACTACCCACCCCTGCTAGCACAATATTCTTGCAAAACTGTACCAAAATAGACGCACAATAAGAAAAAACACAGTTGTAACACATTTCAAAATCTCAAAAATGGTAACATAGAGCATAACAAGAGATTAATACCTCAATTACAGAGCCTTTCAGTCCACTTACGAGTATATGAGACTTGCTAAGCCTAAAAACCAACGAATAACCACAATTAGAACACCTATAACTTCCAAAAAGCAACACAAGCACATACGCCCTCACACAAAAAGAAACGCGTTCAAAATCCTAAATTTATTCTACCTCCGTTGAGCATCGGCACCCCAAACGCGAATTTGGCGATCATAAAGCGCAGTTTCTTGCTCCGTCAGTTCCTCGCCGTCCATGTTCAATGGTTGTCTGAAATTGAAATTACTGAATTTTAGAGAGAGCGAGTGAAGAAGATGAAAACCCTAAGCATGAAACGCAGTGGGGTTGAAGTCAATGAAGATGGGAACGGGCGGGCTTCAAAAACCTTCACCTAAATTTCTTAATCTTTCAATTAAATTATTTCCTCTCTAAAAAAAAAAGAATATTTTATAATATATATACATATATATATTTTTTAATACATAAAAATCATAATATTTTGTTGATAACCAAAAAAAAAAAAAAACAATTCTTGTTAGAAAACCGTCGAGCTTTCGAACACGGGCTTCATAATCGAATTTTGCATTCGAAAGCAAATCATTTCCAAATTTCTCCTTCCACCGCAGCTGCAAGTTTGGATTTTTGAGCCACTAATCCTTTTTCTCATGGGCGAAAAACAACAATCACGGAAGAAAATGTTGAAAGCGAAGGGGGAAACTGGGAGCGGCAGCCAAAATAATATGGCTGTAGTCGACGATTTGGGAGACGATCTCATGCTAAACATTCTCAGCCGGCTGCCGGCGCTATCCTTCGCATCGGCGGCGTGCGTCAACCGCTTCTGGAACTCTATATGCCACCGAGTCTTGTCCGCTCCTAAACTCTGCTCCGCCGTATCGTGTAACCCTATTCTTGAGGTCTCAGCTTCTTTTCACTTTTTACAAAGATTGTGAATTGCCCATGAATCTTACTTTCTCTGCCATTTGAATGTGTTTATAATTCTTTATTATAGTATGATTGATGGACCAAAGAAGTCTTGTGGATTATCTGATTCTTATGCTTTTTGATAACCATGTAAGAGCAAAGAAACTACGGATAAATGGAACCAAGGTGTTTGAGCTGTTTAAACTTGCCATTGTAGGACCTAAAATCATTTGAGTTTTAATTATTCGTCAATTTTCGACATGTGCTTAGTTCATCTTGTCGCTGTTGTCATTGTAGAATGCTGTGAATGAGGTTGTAGAGAAAGTGTTACTTGAACCGATTCGCCCTCATTTCGTGATGGCCTCTGTTGGTCGCCTTTTTGGCTTGCAAGCAGCTTTCCATCAGGTAATGTTGTCATTAATGTTTATTCGTCAAGGGAGTTAAAGCCTGCCTTTTTTAATCCTAAGAAATAGGTAAAAGAATTGCATTTTTGCAGATCGCAGGAAAATTTCGTTCCGATATTCCTGTTATTGTCAATGTGTGCGAGGGTGTTATTGGCAGGGATGTGCTCACAGATAAGTTTGTAGAGGTATAAATCTATAGAAAAATATTATTCTGATAAGAAAAAATGTTACACAGCCGAGGATAAAAAGTGGTTTATCCCCCATTTATTTTACACAATATTGCTTCTTTACTGCACTAATTCATGAATTAAGTGCTTCAGTTGTCAAATTGATCTCCTTCGTATTGGATCTAGATATGGATATAGATGGGTTTTCATTTATTACTTTTCAGCTTTAGGTTTTTGATTATAATGTGATGTTTCAGATTTATTGGTCTAGGTTCCGTGGGAATTAGCAGAGGAGGAGGAGGATCATGGTGCTGAATTGCTGGAGGAGAAAACAGAAGCGGGCATTTCATTGACAATCGGGTTTTTACCTGGATTAAAGGCCCATATAATTCCTTTGTTGTTCAAGAACCAGGTAAATAGTTTTCTCGAACTAAAATGAGAGTTTGGGTTCTTTTTATGTCTAAAATGAATTTGGAGAAACTTCAATGTGCTGTAAGATTACTTTATTATGGTCTTCCATTTCTTTGAGGTTAAGAAAATAGTCATACTAGTTTCCTCTTATGCTATTGATTGATTTAGTAGTTAAATATATTCAGGGACCTCATGGCGTTCTTATTGATGACTTTGTGATGGATATCAGAGAAGCTGCATCAACTGTCTCCAATTCTACATCACCTGCGGGAATCATATTGTTTTCAGTGAGTTGAAGTTTCGGACTTTCTTTTTATCCCTTCTGACAACTGCTTCTAAATGTGTACTTTTTCATATAGCCTTTTAATCATCTGTCAGCAAAAATTGATATGTTTATGTTTTATGGAAAAACTTGTGCCAAAAGAAAGTTATAGTTTATTAGTAGGAAGTATATTGAGATGCATGCAAAAGTATGGAGCTTTTAAAGATCTCATAATGTAATATGTATCTGATTTTGGAACTAAATGATGTCTAGGATCGGGATATGGACATCAATCCAGTACTTCAAACACTCGGTGAGTAACCTATGATATGGACATTCTTGTGCATCAAAATTTTATGAAAACATTATTCTGATTTCTCAACCTAACTGGAGTTGATAATTTACACTTTTTATTGGTATTTGTTATTAGAATACGCCTTTTCTGAGGACACCTTCATTGTTGGTGATGGAAGCAGTGAATTCTTATATCAAAGTGATACTGGAAATGCTATTACCAATACGGCAGATTCCGGTTGTGCTGCAGTTGCCCTATTATTTGCAAGGGATAGGAACAAGCCTTCGGGTAAATACAACCTCTATCTTGGTCTTGTGAGAAAATTTTCTTATCAAGAATCTTGTACATGTTAGAATCTTGCGCATTAACAAAATTGTTGTGGAGCTAACTGATTTCCAATATCACTATTGTTTTGTCTGTATTGATATTGCAGATATCGGTGAAACTCAATTCCATGTCATGCTATCAAATGGCATATCACCAATCGGTCCAACATACAAGGCAGCTTCTGTTAAGTGTCGGAAAAGTTCTACTTGGCTCACTGCATCTAGAGAAACAGTCCGTGGGCATCTTGATGGCCTAGCTATTTTAGAGGAAATTCATGATGAGGTATCTGTAATCCGGACCCAACTGTCATTGTGTTGTTACTTTGTTTGCCATGTGAGAAGTTATTCGGGAAATATTGAAAGATGAGTCCATGGTTGGCATAGTTTTATGGTTTGATAGCATAAGATTTGATATTCAAAATCTTCATGTCTTATTTCTGGGTTCTTCTGTTCTTTTAAAAACTATGCAGCTTGGAGATCGTACACCGTATCCTGCTCTGTACGTTGGAGTAACGAAAAGAAGAAAATGCTCAGTTGGGACGGAAAGAGTGAGACGGATGCAATTTCTTGAATTCCATGAAGTTCGCGGGTAATTTTACGAGTTTATGCTATCACTCCTCATCTGTTACAAATTCTCTCACAAATGTAGGTTCAAATGAAGAAGTTGCTTCTTTCTTTTCTTTTTCAGAGGGGACCAGGAATATCTGATTGTGAATTCTGCTGGTATTAAAACCGGAGATCCCTTCCGTTTCTACATCTCAGATCCCGAAGCTGCTCTGGCGTCTTGCACCGAAGTCTCCAATAACCTCAGTCATCTGAAGCTGGAGAGTGACAACAGAAAAGTCTTTGGTGGCATCGTCTTCACTTGTTATGGTCGTGGCGAATCCTTCTTCGGACTCCCTGGTATTGACAGCTCCCCCTTCGTGAAGAACTTTCCCGGAGTTACTTTTGGAGGGAGTTATTGCGCGGGGGAGATTTGTCGCGGGAATTTGAACTTGTACGACCACGACAACGAAGAAGGCGATCTTGTCAACTGTGGTCAGCACGTCTTCAGCGCCGTTTACTTAGTCATGTCGTATTGCCCCCCGCCGCCGCCGCTGGCATAGCATTAGGTTATATATCAATCTGGTTTGCTCCTTAGATTTGAAGGTTTCATGCTTGTAGAAGTAGATGGGACATGGTGACCTGCATAATGTTGTCTTTAGATTTGATCTTTTATATACATAAATAAATGCAATCCACTTTTGAAAATGGTTTGAATGGGAATGAAGCATTGTTTGTAAGTAGAAAAAAGTTGAATACTAGTAAAGCAATAGGGGTGTTTGAGCCTTAGAGGTCCGGTTTGGCCGGTTTGAAAGTAAAATTTCGGCTATATCAATATGCAGGTTTTGAGATTTTTTTCTAATCAAATTGATCAAATAACTTTTCTAAACCAAATCGGTAAATCGTATAAAAATTGTTTGGTTCGGTCATTTTGAAATAAAATATTTTTCAACTTTTAATATTGTATTATAATATATAAAAAGTGGAGACTTTAGTTGATTTGTAGAAATTTTAGATTTAAATTAAATTAGTTTATTTATATTATTTGTTAACTTATTATAATATAGTAGTAATTTTTATTTTAACATTTTATATTTATAATTTAATGTAAAATTTAAAAGAGACACATGAGTCAATTCTATTAAATTATAATCATGAAATTTCAAATATAAAATCGAAAGAGACATAAAATTATAATAAAGTTGTTAATACTAAATTTAACGTAAAAAAGTTTATAATATTTAATGACTTATTAGTTGATTTTCTATGTTCTTTTTTTTTAAAAAAATTGAAACTAAAATTAGAATATATATTGGCCAAGAGATTTAAACATGGATCAATTGTAAAAAAGGTAGAAACTTACCAAGTGGTCGGTCCGGCCAAGATGGCCAGTCCATCCAAAACGGTCGGTTTGAGCCACAAAACTGTAACCAAATTGATTTTAACCGGTTTCAAAAGTTGCAAACCACAGGCTTAAAAATGAGATTTATAATCGGCCAAATTAGTCCAGTTTGGCCGGTTTGTCGGTTTCGGCCAAACTACGAACACCCCTAGTAAGCAAACAATGAAAAGAAACAAAGCTATGTATTCAATGACTGCAACCCAGAAGTTATTCAAAAAAACACAATACCACAACGTGATTTGAGTTGCATTTGAAGAGGTCGCATCAATCAAGTGGTTGCTTATTGCTTTGGAAAGAAGGAAGTATGAGCTCACAAATCTCAGATGGAAATCCCAAAGGATTTCTTCAACTTCTCGACTTCAAAATATATAGTAGAGTAAGGCAAAAACTCGGAGCAGTAGCTTCTGGTGAGGTCGTTAATGGCCACAGCAAGTTTAGGAATGTCAAGGGTCTCCTCATGAGTCAAAGTCCTCACAAACTTTGCAGGGTTTCCGGCCCAGAGCTCGCCGCTCGGTATTCTCCTCCCGGGAGGAACCACAGATCCAGCTTCAAGGATAGAATGTGTTTCCACCAAGGAACCCTCCATGAGGATGGAGTGCTGCCCGATGATGCATTCTGGCTCGACGGTGCAGGACCGCAAGAGGCTGAATGCACCAATCGTGACAAACCTGTCTATTGATGTATCAGCTGGCAACCCTGCACATATTCAAGAATGATTTGAGGGAATCAAGTCATTTCGGTGTAATCTTATAAGGAAACTGCCTTAGAAAGTAGAGAAATGAATGGTAGATGAAGAAGAAGCTACATGGAAAAAGGCTGTCACACAAATGATAGCCAACATTGATTCTTTTGGACAATTATCAAGATGCCAAATTAAGAAAAAACAAACCATGCGAGAAAAAAAAAACCTAAGACAATATATTCTGAACTAAGATGTGGTAATGTAATGAGACTAAGGAAGGCAGAATGAGGTAGAAAGAGACATTAATGTGATATCCTCTTTTCAACTCCTTACACTGCAACTGGTGTGCATTGCTATGAGTTAATGAACGAGCAGCATTGCCTAAAAGAGAGATTACTCGTATGATCTATCTTACATTGTCTATTTTTATGTGTATGTGGTGACAATATTGACAGATCTCAGAGAAAACCTTCATACAGTAGGCAAAACAATTGTTTGTTCGAAACCATTTGGAATAGGAGATTCAAAGAATAACAATTTGAAGTCAATAGATTATTACTCTTGGTAGAATATGCATACCACACTTACCTATTTGCATCATTGTAATGCTAAAACAAATATATAAGGATAGCCCTATTCACAAGTAGATACAAAAAAAACTCTTGTCATGTTCACAACACCTACCCATTCGCCTCATTGTAGTGCTAAAACACATATATAAAGATAGCCATAGTCACAAGTAGATACAAAA
>JAPKLW010000321.1:436739-460522 GCA_026898455.1 Plectranthus barbatus
AGTCACAAGTAGATACAAAAAACTCTTGCCATGTTCACAACACCTATGCATTTGCCTCATTGTAGTGCTAAAACACATATATAAAGATAGCCCTAGTCACAAGTAGATACAGAAAAAAACTCTTGTCATGATCACAACACCTACCCATTTGCTTCATCTTAGTGCTAAAACACATATATAAAGATAGCCATAATCAATACCAAAAAACTCTTGTCACATTCACTACACCTACCCATTTGCCTCATTGTAGTGCTAAAACACATAAAGGATAGCCACAAGAACATACAGAAAATTTCTTGTCATGTTAAAGAATGAACACTAACAGCTGACAACAGTTCAGTGCAAGCTAAGAGTGAGGAACACCACATATCTTGAATTGGAATTAGATTTTCCAAAAACACAGCAAACAATTCAAATTATGTGCTACAATAGGTCAATTAGAAAAGGCCCATTCATCTGGTTCCAATTATTCGCAACTCTGATTCAGAACTATACCAAACCGAAACATCACAGACAATCGAACCATAATTAACCAAAACGAGAAGCCAGATAGATCTACAACCATGAATGCGCAGGGCACAAAATCACAACTGAAGAAACTGACCCGTAGGAGAAGACCAAGAGGCGTGTATGACGCACCGTTCCTGCACATTGGAGCAGAAGCCGACAGAAATCTTGTTGAGGTCGCCCCGCAAAACGGCGCCGTTCCAGACGGAAGCGCCGTCGTAGACCACAACTTGGCCGGCCAAGACGACGTTGGGCGCCACATAAGCGTCGACGGCGATCTTGGGGGCCCACTGCCCTAAAGGTATGATCTTTCTCTGACCCCGGTAGTCCCATTTCACTCTATCGGCCGACTCCCTGACGATCGTAGCCGGTGGAGTCGGGTTGTGGGCCAACTGAGCTGCTTCAGCAGAAAAAGCCCGGCCCGAAAGAGCGGCGGAGAGGGGGCGGGGCAGCAGCCTTCTGGACATCCGGGCTACAGTAGCCATTTTTCAAGCTTGTTTACTTGTAGAGAAGCGGAGAGAGTTTAACAAGATGATAAAGAAATGGAAATGGAAATGGAGCTGCAGAGTTCTGTATCCGTACGATGCACCTCGGTTTCCCTACTCACAATTTTCGCGATCAATAAGCCCTCTTACTCACAATTAATTAAAATAAACTCCCTTTTTAAGTTTTATTTTTTTTAATATAATATATTAATTTAAAACTCAAGCATCGGTATACTCATAATGTCTCTCAAATCCGATCTCTTATTCACAAATAGTGGTGGCCATTTGGAACCGGAACCGGCCTGGAACCGGCCCGGCGGTTCACGGTTCCGAACCGGAACCGTCCAAAACGGTTCGGAATCGGAACCGGAACCGTTTTTGGACGGGCCGGTTCAGGTTCAAGAAAAGCCCGAACCGGAACCGGCGGTTTCGGTTCCGAACCGGCGGTTCCGGTTCCGAACCGTTGAAAATATTTTTGAAAATTCAAAAATCGACGAATCAGAGAGCGCTACGTGTCCCTGAAAAAATAAAAATATTTTTCGAACCGCCGGTTCCGGTTCGGAACCGTGTCGAACTGGAACCGCCGGTTCCGGTTCCGGTCCGGTTCCGAACCGGAACCGTAACCTTCTACCCACGGCCACGGGCCAGTTCCGGTTCCATTTTTCCGGAACCGGCCCGTGGCCACCACTATTCACAAAGAAAGCGTATTCACCACTCGAATTTGAAATATATATCCGTATACTCTCAATGTCTCTCAAATCCGTTCACTTATTGACAAAGAAAATATATATCCGTATACTCTCAATGTCTCTCAAATCCGATCTCTTATTTAGGGATGGGAAAAAATATCGAAATACCGGATATATCGTATCGAAAAAATACCGAAGTTATCGAATTTTTGGTATACCGTAATTTTTGGTAAGGTATCATACCGTACCGAAAATTTTAGGTACGGTAACGGTATGACAATCCTAATATTGAAGGTATACCGGCACATACAGTACCGAAAATATAATAATATATTTTTTTTATTATTATTTTAAAAATAGTAAATTAAAAATAAAATCATATAAATTAAGAATGAAATCATATATTCTCTTTTCACCTAACAATATTATTGATATAAACATATTTCTAAAATAAATATCAACAGAAAAAATCGTAAAAATCAAAATATATCAAAAAAATTCGGTATGTTAATGGTATATTGAAAAATATATCAAAAATTTCGGTATGTTAACCGTATATTGGAAGAATGATAAGATAAATGGTATATAAATTATGTCAAGTCAAAATCATATTGAAATCATTTCAAGAATTCAATATGTCAAAGTAATAGTATATAAATTATCTCATACCGAAATCATACCAAAAATTCGGTATACCGAACTAAGGTATACCGAAAATTTCGGTACGGTAACGGTATGAGTTTTCCTCATACCGAAGATTTCGGTAAGGTATAAGGTATGGAGGAATGTGCGGTATACCGTACCAAACCATCCCTACTCTTATTCACAAAAAAAGCGTATTCACCACTCGAATTTGAAATATACATTCATATACTATCAATGTCTCTCAAATCCGTTCACTTGTTGACAAAGAAAGCGCTTTTATCACTCGAACTCGAAATACTAGTTAGTTAGTTATTTATCTGGGACCTTAAAAATGGAAGCTAAAATTTGAAATTATTAACTTTAAAACAATTATTAATGCAGTTCAGATTTTTTTTTTTATAAATAATATTAGTTATTATAATTAAAAGATGAATGAAGTAACTATTACTAAAAATATGAATGATAAAAGAAGAAGCAAGATGGGCCGTATTAAGTAATTTTCATTGAAAATTCTTCTCATAGTCAAGCCAAAAATGCATCCAAAAAATCAGTTATTTTCAGTCAACTACAAATGATCTGAATATCCTCTAACTAAGAAAAAATGTAGGTTCAGAAATTGAAAAAAAGAACTACCAAAGATGCATCCAAGCTTGTTTCCTATCTTGATTGACCAACACAACACCCCCTTCTATTTTTTCACTTTGTTTCGTCTACAATATGTAAAAGCATACTTGGTATCTCCAACACTGCTGCTTTGATTCTCTTGGTTTTTTTCTGAGCAGCAATCCAACATTTTCTCATTTCCAAAGCCAAGCATCTCTGGATCAGCAGCCATTCTCTCAGCATCTGTAATCACATTTAGAAGTTGCAAAGGGAGAGCAGCAGGATCCAGTTCATAGCAATTCTTAGGAGAGTTTTCAGCTTCTAGTCCGTTCAGTAAGTAAAAAGGGACCTGATGAGAGAATCTAAACATCTCTTTTCTGGGAATGGTCCGGATCCCTCGCTCGTCCGAAAACTGGCTGAAGACTGATGTGAAGCCAGCTACTTTAACTAGAGGAGCAACCAAAACACCTGTATCTTCATTATAGTCTCGAAGCACCACTACGATATCGTATTTATGTACCGTTTCATCTTCAGTGTTCTCATCCCAATCAGCAGACCAGTTCCTGTACAATGCCCAAACATCCCCCTTTGTTGGCAGTATCTGAATCACCCCTCTTGACCCCTTTTTCCACTTCACTGGATGAGAGAAAGAATTTAATCTATCACTGACTAAATACTTACCGGTCCTGAAATTGCCAGTAGTCTTGGAGAAGCCAGAGGCTATCCAGTCAATGGATCCAAATTCAGAACTGGATTTAGAATTCAACCAGCTTATTTGCATCTTGAATGGGCTCCTGGATATGACACGGTGAACCATAGCGTAATATCGAGGCATGCCATCATCGTCGTCGTATGCAGCCCATACCTGGTCTTGAGAGAATGATTTCTCTACCCTATCATCATCAAAATTGTGGAAATTCGCATCTGGAACACTCATCGACACAAAGTCATCAGGAAATGCTTCTTTAACAGTTTCTTTCAAAGTGGAGGAGTCATCAGGAATTGCATCCATAACAGTTTCTTTCAAAGTGGAGGAGGATTCCTGAGGCTGCAATGTTTGTTGACTTTTGGTTTGTGGATGAGTCGCGGGATTATTGCTCATATCCTGCACATGTCTATTCAAAAGTGAAGTTTTCAGTTTTTGTTTCTCCCATTCATTTAGCTGGAAATGAATTTCTCTCCTAGCTTTCTGAATCAACATAATACGTATGTTACTATGAGACAACTCCTTTACACCGCGAGACTGCTCAGCCCCAACTTCTCCCTTCACATCTGCAGAAGCCTTCTTATTATGTACCCCACTTCCTGCTGCCCCTTGACTTCCTTCCTTTCTACCATCACACTTTTGGCCATTAGTACGCCTCCTTTTGACGGACTTCTCTCTGGTCAGTCCAGAGGGAGTAGTATAAGAAGCTGAAGCAATTTGAACATTTTCTGGCACACTGCAACTATTCTTCATTGGAGGATGATTATCCCTCTGCCTGTTTATTGCTTCATCATGCCTTCTTTTGGCAGGCTTCTTAGATGGTTGGGACAAAGGATCTTGAGAGGTTCTAGAAGATACTGGTGGTGCAGGAGCGGGAGTTTCTTCTGAACTATAAGTATTTACAGGTGGAGCAGGTATAGCTGTAGCCAAAAAGGGCTGCTTACAGTGACCACAAAGAAGATTCTGATTGAGATACATTTTCTTGTACTCGTACCATGTAGTACACTTATGGCACAGTGTCCAAAATGTCTCTAGCTTTGGCAAGCAACTTCTGGCGGCCACCCGATTTCTGGAAGGAACATTCTGATTATAAAAGGGTGGCCTTGGAGTAGGAATATACTGATCAGCAGAGTTTGGGAGAGGAGATCTTCCAAACTTTTTAATAAGACTAGGATCACCAGAGAGTGGGGCTGTATTTCCTGGACAGCGAGGAACTGAAATGGTTTGGAACTGCATAGGTGTCACTGGTGACTGTCGAAAATCTGGAGCATTCATGCTGCTGGTTCCAGGTCTCGGATTGTGTACTAAATTTCCAGTAGCTATGTGTTTGGGTCTGGTACCCAGTGTTGAGTTCCTTGAATCACGTGGTGCTGGAGTATAACCGGGGCTGGAAACAGTTGCAGCTGCTGGAGTGCACTGAGGAGTCTGAATATGCTGGGAGCTAGATGCTGCGTTCCTTTGGTGGTGTGAGGTAGAACACGACTGGCTGGTCGCAGTCCCTGTAGCACTTGGTTGAGTCGGTACATGCAGTGGATTAGTAATATGGGTTCCACAGCATCCACACCTTCTACTTGATGTACTGAAGCAGGAAGTTTGATTCGAAGATCTTACGTCAACTGTTAGGTCATGAGCGCGTCTCTTATCCTTATCCGACAACACACTCCATGCCTGTGACACTATTTTGAATGCTCCATCAGCCCCTACTGACTTGTTTTTATCAGGATGGAGAGAGAGAGCCATTCTTTTGTATTGCTTCCTTAAATCTTTTTCATCGACGATTGGATCTACCCCAAAAATCCCGTAATAGTCTGTTACTCCATTAATTTTCTTCTCGTGGGCAACATGCACGTTGATGATCTCGAGAAACTGTGACAGACCATCAAGCTCATTGAAGAGGTTTTGAGCCTTTAAAGCAAACCTCTTGGCTGCAACAATGTCTCTCTCGAGTAGCTTTATCTCTGCAATTTCTTTTGCCCTGATAGCTTCGTCTTTATTGCACTCCATTATCAGATATATCGATCTAATCTCCGAAAACCTATATATCAAATAGTTTTTTTAGAAAAGCATGAGATGGAAGGGTATACATATTAACAGCATTAGTTGAGAGGTAGAATCTAGATGTGCTATACAAGTAATACATCAATTCGCAGAATTGCGCATAACTGTGCAAACTGCATGCAGATCTGTGCATAACTGCATATTGTCAGTTTCCAAAACATGAGATCCTAAACAAGTTCAACCCATCTCACCTTTCGAAGCAGCCCTGTTAGCTAGGCTCTGAGAGGCAACATGGCTCTCCATGTTTCGATTCATACAACACTACAACTACATGAAAATGGGATTCAATTTCCAACACTCAAAGTTCGTAAAGTCCAATATTTATCTAGTTATGACTATATATATAAATATTTATAAAAGTACTATAACACGTGCATAATTGTTGAAAAGCATGACGTGAAAAGGATATCGCGCACAAAGCCATCCATTGTATACATGGTTACAGAAATCATTATGTGCAACTACAGAAAGTGGTTTCATTGAAAGCTGTCAAGAAAAATAGAAGGAGATACTGAAAAGGCAAGTCATCAATAACAAAATGATTTAATAAATGCTGCCTTTATTTGTAGCTACTGACATGACATTTTCTAATGATTTGTAAAGTCAGGATCTAATATATCCAAACAAACGAGTACATGGACCATACACAAACCGGCAAATAGGCTAACGGTATTACCGAACTTTTGTAAAGTCAGGATCTAATATATCCAAACAAACGAGTACGTGGACCATACACAAACCGGTAAATAGGCTAACGGTATTACCGAACTTTTGCCAGACCATCATGGCAGAGAAACCCCTTCTACAATCGTATGCACACGAATACAAACTAAAAGGAGAAGAAAAGATCCGGATTGTGCTTTAAACAAACTAGCTGATAATTTTATTTTATTTGTTGGTTAAACTGGCATTGAAAAAACTCAGCCACCTTCAGACGGATTGTGAAACTATTACTTCATTTTTCCTTAATGAGAAATTATTCAAGGTAAAAAAATACAGAACCAACAGCAGCTCCTTTCAATGAACAATAAAAAGCAGATCTCAGCCATGCTGCAGATCTACAAATCCTTAACTGCATTGGTTTGAAGGGATAAACAATTTCTCACAACCATATCAACCTTGTCATAAACAGTCTGATTCTCAAAGAGAGTATAAAGTTTTCAAATCTAAACATTAGAAGTCGCTCCCCTCATCATAAAAAAACCACAAACAGACACAGAAGAAACAAGTTCTCCAGTTAAAGACTCCAAATCATCAAATTGAACAAATTTCAATCACTTTTGGGCCCCAAAAAGAAAAGGTAATGTAAATGGTAAATAGGTTTATGCATAAAAAATGGTTTAACTTAGAACAAATCACGCAGAAAATGTACAAACGCATACACACACAAAATTCAGAATCGCATATGACTACAATTAACTCACGATTCACCAGACATGATCAGAACATGCAAGCTCACCAACGCCATTGATTCTATTAAAACCCCATTCCTCCAAAATCAACAGCAACATGCAAATTATCGTGAACTCAAAAAAAAACATGATCCTTTATACCATAACCGCTGATGCAGAAAAACAGAGAATGTATATACAACATTACCTCCTTTATACGTAAAGCAAATCTCCGAGCGGCCGGTTGATGAATTCTGCCACTGAAAACAACTATATAAATGTTTCTCACAAAAAAAGGGGGGGAAAGGATAGCAAAAAAGGAAGAAAAAATTGAAAAAAAAATGGGTTTTCTAGGTTGTTTTTAAGTGCTCAGATCAACCGAGTACTACTGAAAATTTTTTGAATTTCGAGAATTGATGAACACTGAAATAGAAAAAATGTAATCTTTTTTAGAGAGAAATTGGAAAAAAAATATTTATATGCACAAAAATTAACTGGGAATTTTGTGTATTTAAGGTGGTGAAAGCTAACCTTTTTTTTTTTTTTTTTGGGTGGTGGCATGTGAGTTAAAACCCTAACCATGGTTAAAAATTTTAGCCTGATCAGAATAACCATGGTTAAATATTTTCGGTGTATACAATTTACAGTTCATTGCTGACCGTTTTTATTTAATAGAGTGTAACTATTTTTGTTTTTTTCTGGAAAAAGTATCAATTATATTACAAATTATTCGAGTTTTCTTAAATATATTACAAACTATGTATATTATTATTTTAAATTATTAGTTTTGTTTTAAATTTATAACAAGAGCAAATATCCGGCAACGGAAAGTTGACGTGGCTTACCGGATGATGCATCAGCACTTAAAATTACTCGTCATTGTGCAAATATGTTACAAATTATTATAATTTTCTAAAATATATCGCAACTATTGTAAGTTTCTCAGTTATATTACAAATTATATATATATATATATATATATATATATATATATTCCTAAATAAATGCTTAAATAATTAGATTTGTTATAAATTTATAACTAAAATATATTTATTTATATTTTTAAATATTTAATATAAATTTGATAGTTTGAGCACTTGTTTAGGAAAATATATAATATGCAATATGATTGAGAAAATTACAATAATTTGTAATATATTTGAAAAAATTACAATAATTTGTAACATATTTGAACGATAACGAGTATTTTAAGTGTTGGCGAGTCATCTGGTATACGTCAACTTTCCGTCGCCGGAAATTTACTCTCATCATAAATTTAGTTGTTCCCTCCGTCCCGCTAGATAATCCCATTTTCCATTTTCGTTCCATTAGATTGGTCTAATTTCTTAAAATGAAAATTAATCCTCACACATCAATTAAATATTAATTATACCACACTCACAAATATTGGTTATCATATCCGATCAAAGTGAGACTAATTACACGGGACGGAGGTAGTATTTATTAAAAAAAATTAGCTAAATGCAACTATATAACTTGAAACATAATTAAAAAAATAAGATCTTAAATATTAAAAATAAATTTTAGTAATATATTTATGATAAAAAAAATTAGGGGGTCAATCGGGCCAATCTGTTGGTTTTTGAACTCAGTCCTATTGGGTTTCAAATTTTCAGTCTCACGTTATTCGATCTAAATTTTTTGTCGGGTTGAAATATTTCAACTCTAACCCGCTTTATTAGCTTGGATTAATCTGACCAACATATAAACTTAGACTAAATTGACATTCCTACCTTTAAGCTAACAAAACCTTTCATATTTTTACCCACAACCATATAAATACATATGGAATCCCAAAGCGGAGAGCATTATGATGTAAAGTCGCGTTTCTTTTTTCGGTTGATTTCGACCGTTCGAGCTGCGAGGTCGTTAGTCGCGTTTCAGAGTAAAGAGTTATTTAATTTTTAAACAAAAAAAAGGGCTATTAAAAGAATGTGTGTACTAACAAAAGAACAAAAAAATTAGGGATGAACAAAACCGAACTGTAAATCGGCTGTTTCAATTCGATTTATATATCATTTTTGTTTGGTTTGGTTTGATTTGAATTTTCTGAAATCGTTACAGTTTGGTCCAAACTACCAAACAAAACCAAAATCGCTAATTTGATTTTTTGGTTCGATTTGTAGAATAATAACAATTCAATTTGAATTTTAGCCAAAATTTGATTTGACAGTTTGGTAACCGACCCTTCCTCACCCTACACTAGATTTTTAAAAATAGCTATCTTAATTCAGCCATCAAAATCTTACTCACAATACAAAATTTTTTGCTTTTTTTTTTTTTTTTTTTTTTTTTTTTTTTTTTTTGCCTTTAGGGATATTTTGGCAAAAATAGCTTTTCACTTGTTTATTTTTCTAGTTGAGTTATTGTATTTCATTTTTACCCTTTAACCCAAAAAGAAAAATGAATCATTTACCTTGTGTACATCTTCTTAAGATGTAAATTGTCATACTAGTGCATATTTTCAATAATTGATAATCTTTTTCTGCATTTCTCTACAAACTCTCAAAAATCTAGTTGCATGTTTTACTACTTTGCATCCATTGATATTAATACACAATATGCATAAATATTATGTTTTGCTTATCTAACATCCAACCCAATAGGCATATGCATTATAAGTAGGGGTGATAATAGACCGAGCCGCCTGATAGGGGCCTTTGGCCTAGCCTACCACGGGCCAGATCGGGCTTATTTTGTAAATAGGTCAGACTTGAGTTATTTTTAAAGCTCTTTAGTTAAGCCGGCTCAGACTCGGGCTTCAAAATAGGCCTACGAAGCCTAACAGACCGGCCTATTTAAATAATCATATATTTTATAAGCCATCTACAATTAGTAGATGTAAGAAAATTGGCAATGTCTGCAAAGAAACCATCACAATTCAGACAAAACAAAACCAGGTTGACAAATGCCAATGATGCCCTACCCCTTAACCAAACTGCAACAACCAAAAGAATTGGAGATGATCCATTGACAGAGAACTCACTCAGCTGTGGGACGAAGATCGCGTGGTTAGAGAAGATCGCATGTCTACAATGGTGGATTCGTCTGCTCCCAGCTTCGTCGCCTCTTTGCTCGCTCTGAGAAACCTCGAGACAGCACCTCTAACGTACTCATGAGCTTCCTTAACGTTCATCTTCTTATCCGGGATGCTGCTCAGGAAATGGTCACCATTCAGAACAGCACCTAGCTGCACCATCTCACTCTGAAACTCGGACAAGCCCCTCTTCTCATCCGGTTCAGTCCTCCTCAAGGGACTCACCTCGGGCAGTACCTCTGCATATGATTTCGAGTCCTCAACACTTACAGTCTCTCAAACTATAGCGTGCGTGTGTGGAAAGTTTGTAGATGCATGACAAAAAAAGAAGTTCAATTCGAGCTCTGAGATCAGATGCAACAAGTGAAAGATGAGTTATACCGGGGCAATCAGTTCGGGGGGATGCTAGTTCACTGAAAACTTGCTCGAACGTGCCAGCCCACGCGTCTCTATGAGTCAGGAAGTGGGAGGAGAGGTTGAAAATCTTTCTAATGGTTGCAGGAATGGAGGAGTGTTCATACTCAGAGCTTTTAGTAGGGCCTCTTGCCTTGCCTATCACTACACATCAAAGATATATACAAATAAGCTGCCATGGAAGCCCAAGCAATTCTTGCAGAAGAGAAACTAAACAATAAACATTTCAGTTCAATAGTAAACAGCATCAGAAATAACTTAAAATCAAGAAACCCAACCTTGTTTCTTCATGTATTCTTGAAATGAGGAGCATGGTTACATCTATCACTACACATGAAAGATACAAAAAAGCTGCCATATAACTTAGTATGAGCTTTTCTAACCATATGCAATACTAAACATCATCAGAAATAACTTAAAATCAAGAAACTCAGCCTTGTTTCTTCATGCATTCTTGAATTCTAACCATATGCAATACTAAACGTCATCAGAAATAACTTAAAATCAAGAAACTCAGCCTTGTTTCTTCATGCATTCTTGAAATGAGGAGCATGGTTATGTCTATCAATGGCAGCTATCAAAATGAGAGGAGAAGAGAAGCATTACCAGTCCCTTTCTTGATCCAAGCACTACTAGAAATTATGCTTGTGCCAACAGTGTCAAATGTTGTTAATTAATATCTTTCCTGACACATTTATCTATCCCAACAGTCACACACCCTGTTGTCCCAAAAGATGTCATAATAGGGTGGGTAACGGTGTCATTATAGCCCAACCACTTCTCACAGATATACATGTCAGGATAATGCATCTAAAGTAACAAAATTTATTGTCATTATAACCCATCCACTTCTCACGGGTTTACCTGTTGGGAAAATAAACCTAAATTGACAAGTTTTACTGTGAGTAAAGATCATCTATTTGACAAATTTACTTGTTGGGAAATGAATCTAAGTTGACACTCACATTGTGGGCAAAAATAATATAAACTAACAAACTTCATTTGTGCAAAATTATTTTTCGTGAAATAGAAATGCATTATGAAAAGTAAATCGGTAAGGCCGAAGCCAATACAACCCTCACGCAGCCAAGGCTGCGGAATACTGTCAATGAAGCTAGACTAAGTCTCTAAAATCATTAACAACATACATGGCAAAGCTTTACAAAAAGAAAAACAATGCCAAGAGAGCCTGCTACACCTATAACAGCTATCCAACAGAGAGTAAACATAACAGCCACCGAATTTGAACACAAAACTGCAAACACTCAAACTGCCGACCGTACCGGTGCTCGGAGGGCTGAAACAACACCGAGTGGAATGGCCAAACCGGTAGGGGGATCCTCGGACTCGAATGAGGTTTGCAGCAGCAGCACCAAAATGCTCAGCAACCGGAACAGACTGGCAGCAGGCAGAACACCCCGAGGCAGACAACATAGCATGTAACAAGCAGACTGCACTCCACAGCAGTCAATCCAACACAGCAGCAGCCAGCCTGCTGCCAAGACAACCATCCAACCTTCGCAGCAGCAGGCTGCAAACCCTGCACACTATCAACCGGCCTGCAGCAGTTAACAACCAACAGCTGCTGCACTCCCAGCCTACTACAGCAACAAGCAGAACCAGCTGCAGAAAACCAGCAGTAGCAGTTTGCAATACCACATTCGCAGCAGCAAACACAGCCCTGCCCATATCCACCCGGCTGCACAACCAACACCAAACAACCTGCTGCATAACCACAGCAGAAAGCCCTGCAGCCAAGCTGCAGCAGCAAACCAACAGCAGCAGAAAAACCAGCAGCAGGCAGTATCAAAACTAGCTGCAGCACCACTCGGACCATGCTGCAGCAACAACCACCCACACAGCCACAATCACCTTACAACCAAGCAAACACAGCCCTGCACACTACCTACCGGCTGCTGAAAACACACCATCACCAACCAGCAGCAGAAAAACACAGCAGCAGCCAGCAGACCTGCTCCCTGCATAATCAGCTGCTGAAAACAGTCCAACAGCAGCAATAAGCTGCAGCCACAGCCTCCCTAAAACCCCACAGCCAAAATGAAATCATTTCCAGCCGAAAATCGAACCCACAGCCAAGCACACCGCCACATCCATCCACTCCAACACCAAGTAATACCACCCACATCACCCACACATCAACTCCCATCCATTCAAACACCGCCCCTAAAGGCTCAAACCACAAAGAAAAGAAGCAAAGATATAGGATAAGCACAGCAAGCAGCCTACATTTTCCTTACCTTGCCTCGGGTAACAACACCGACATCAGCCACACTAAATTTAGCGGCATCAACACTCCCATGAGGCACATCGTCCCTCATCTTATGTTTTTTATTAATCACCTTGGTCCATCCTTCATCATTTTCAGCACACGCCTCCTCTGCAGAAGTAGTATGGTGAGCAGACTGAAGATAGACAAGCTCCTTATTCCACTCCGATATGGAACATTGAAGTTTCCTCTTCGGAAGAGGAGGATTACCAACAGTCGAGGCACCAGCGACAGGAGGAGTAGAGCAACCTGTATTCTCCTTCGGCGCAGCAGAAGAGGTAGAAGTATCAGCAGCAACAGCGGCTGAATGATCCACCACACCCGGTTTCACAACCGGAACAACAGTACCAGAATGCTTCGTAGCAGTTACCAATTTTGAATGAGAGTCTGAGCGATTATCACCCAATTTCACAGCTGAAATAGCAGTCGTAGCAGACTGAGGCTTCGGTCTCACGGCCGGGGCTTCACTCCGAACTGATCCCTGTTTGTTTTGCAGAGTCACACAAGCAGCAGCAAAATGCCCTACCACCCGACAGTTTGTACAAAATTTAGGACGTCCCTCGAATATAACAGGCTGCACAATGGTAGTCCCATTAGGTAGTTTAACGGATAAACTCTCCTCCGGAGTTGAGTGTGCAGCGACCCATACACGAATACGAGGTCCGCCGATCATTTCCCTCTGCAGAATAAGGATAGGTAAAAGTTAGTTTCAAGTGTAAAAAATTAAGATTCATGATTAAGCGAGAAACATGATGCAACTAAAATCTGAAATACTCAAAGATGTAATAAAAGACACGCAGTAGATGTAACTGAAATGTCACAAGAAGCACTTGAGAAATTCTCTCTGTCGCAAAAACACATCAAACTTCCAATAGTTATCTAGGACTATATAACAATATTAAAGAAGTTGAGAAATAGAACACATACTGTCTGAAACACTCCAAGCTCCAAGCATCCCAGGAATACTGAGAGTCAGCATTGGTTGAGGATAATGGACAAAAAGTAAAATAGTTTTAAGATGCACATCACCTTGAGAAAAACCATGCTGAGACAATGCCTTCTTTCCAACAGCTTTACCATCCAAAGCTTTCTCAGCAGCCCCGAAATGTAACATTTTAGAGGAACGTGAGGCAATCGTTAGAACAACTTGCATATAACTGTTGATTTCATTACCCTGGAACCCCTGGCTTGGATCAGCACCTTTCCCATCTTTTGAACCCAAATTATCCTTGTTTTACAAGTGTAAGAGATGATCAGTATATTCATTTGGTTTGTTCTTATAACCTGTTTATCTGGTACAACAAAATCAGACGAGATATTCAATGTCTACAGGGAATAGAGGCAAACCAGATTAAGAAAAATGACATGAAAACAATAATACAGTTATGCAACTTAGAGAATATAGCCATCTCACTCAGCTTCATATTGGAGAATATATATGGAGGTGACAGGTAGCAACGAGAAAGTTTAACTTAATCTCAATCAATTCAAACAACCCAAAATTCAGAAGCAGGCTACATACTTTTGACCAATTCACTTACTATGAAGGGGAATTTTGGTCTTTTTTCTTTCTTTTTCTGTCAGAAGACAATTTCTTCGTTTTCGTTTTGGAGGATAACATGATCATCATTAATTCTGCAGGATACACAACTATTATCAAAGAAACATAAATATAGACCATTCCAACTACTTGCACGCAGACACATAAATGCATTCTCCAAGTTACATGATATCACTTAATCCAATAATCCTAGATCTTGAATATCCAACCACCAATAAACAATATTTTAAAAACCAATACCGTTCTAGAACCTTTAAGCTACATTTCAACTATTTATGTTTCATTGTTGTTTGAGAGAATAATCACTCAATTAAACAATTTATGATCTTCTTTTGCATCTAAAAGCACTTGGTTACCAAGAAATTAACCAAATGATAATGTGTACTTTCTCAACAAATTCAGCAAGAAAATTGTAGCAAGCATTACATTGAGAGAACAATTCTATGAAATGCTCAAATACAAAATTAAAATTCCTCAAATAAAAAATTAGAATTCCATAAAGCACAACTTAACCGAGTGTAATCTATCACAAGAAGCAAAAAATTGAATTTGGGAACACCACGTTGGGCAAAAAGCCAAAAATTCATGATAAATTGAAGGTGATGTCGTATCACGAAATTTAAATATATGATCTCACAAACTAATAAATAAATCATAATTAAAATCACAATCACAATATTCGTTATTTACAGACAAAAGAAAACCCCCTAAAAATGTATAGTATTACAGAGAAAGAGGGTTAGATGAATAACTCAACCGCATTAAACAGGAACGGAGCGGCCGCCGTTGCTGAGCGGTCGCCGGTCGACCCATCGGCTCGAAGGCTGGGATGCTCCGCCGCCGGTCGAACAAGGCACGTATATGTATATTAGTAAATACATGAAACCTATAAATAAATTTTTTATTATTTCTCACTATTTTTTTATTGTTGATTTTTTTAAAAAAAAAAAAATTGTTGGGCTGCGTTTTTTATTTTTCATGGATAATCTGTAAATCGTTTTAATTCTTATTACCTCGCCGGAGATAATATTTGTTTTTTCATAAAACTTATATAGAATTGTTGGATTCTTATTTTTGTAATTATTTCTTTTATAATAATTTTTGGATTCTTATTTTTTTTTAATTTAATTATTTTATTACATGCATAATGATGTGTCATTTAATATGACGTGGATTTACAAAATATCATTTTTTTAATACGACATGGGTTTCCGGCATGCCCCGTCAGCTTTCCGATGCCGAAAAATTTCTTCGTTCTAGATTTTAATAGTTTTTTATAGTTTGGACATAAAATTGAGAAAGGGAAGAGTTGGTACTATAATAATTGAAAAAAGTCAGATAATTTGGATTAAAATTGATGTTTTGGCCTTTATTTATTGGTGTTAATAAATTCAACGTTGTTAATCTATGCAATGATACTCATGTGCTGTTGGTCCCGAGATCAGAGTGTTTATACACGCAGCGGAAATTTAATAAAGAAACTTGCACTCACAAACTGGTTGTTACTCACCAGTTTGTGTCTCTGAAAATTTAAGATTAGCGAGTTTGGAATTTAGTTCAGGTTTCAGGTATACTACAACACTTAGATAGTGTTGAGTTTTAAATCCTTACGAAAAAGTAAATAAAGCAGTAAATGCACAAGGATTTATAGAGGTTCGGACACAAGAGCCCTACATCCTCTCTTCAGACCTTAAGTCTGGAATATTCTAGGTTTTGGAATACAAGGGTTCTCACGATCTATCGCAAGCTGATGAATGCCAGCGTCCACCAGTCCACTTGCTCACTCGCCCAGGCCGTTGCTTCATCTGCCTTGCAGATCCGAAGTGTGGGCACACCACGCAGCCTCCGTCTCTGGAACTTGGGAACTTTAAGATTCTTCCCGGAACCGTTGATCTGTTTGACTAGACGCCCGTAGGAATCACAGCTTGGAGAAAAGTTGTGACTGTTGTGTTCTTACAAGGAGTGTAAGAACACCAAATAAATAACTTGTGCTAAGATAGCAACAAGTCTCGTGTCCAAGATGGCACACGGTAAGCTATGGAATAGCCTCGAACGTAGAAAGCTTAGAGCACTTTTGAATGTTCAGTTGGAGTAAGAAGTTCTAGCAGATTTTTAAGTCGTTAGAGCATCCGAAACTCTTATTCTCGGGACACTTCGTCTATTTATAGACGCAGTGTGAGAAGTTTGAATTTGTAGCCGTTGAGAGACATTTTGGATGAAGTCCATCTCTTCTGTGAAAGACAGGTTGCTTTTGCAGAAAGTCTGCACCTGCTCCTGCTTTTCTGACACATGATGTGGACATTGTACTGTGTGTCAGAACGACTCTTTTAGTCAATCCGAGGAATCGAAACTGGTTCAACACCAGGATCTTCAGACTTTAAGTAATCTCCATTCTTAAAGTCTAGCCTTCAGGAGGATTCCTACTGACTTGTTCTCTGTGTCTCTGTGCGCGAGAGTGATAGGCGTGAGTGAAACTGGCCAGTTTCATGCTGGTGACGTCAGCCAGTTTACTTCATGCGAAATTTTCAAAATGGTACCAAGGATAGTACCCAGTTTCTTCTATCACCTTGCGAGACCAAACTGGAGGATTTCCAGTTTGTCTTGATCGGCTCTATTACAACTCAATTGATATCCTATACAGGACTTTACTTGTTTTGCACAAACTAGAGCTAATCTAGAGACACTCTAAATGGTGGTTTCTATACATTGTTTGACACATCAAAACATAACAATAGGTAGGAATACTTCCTAACAATTTTTCCCCTTTTCATGTTGTCAAAACCATCACTAAGCTGGTAAATGATCAGTTTTTAAGTTTACAAAGAATATTCTAATAAGATCTAATACTAAAAAACTGTCATCCTTAACACACAGCCTGCCCTATGAATCTTCCCCCTCAACAGGAGAGATATTTCTCGATTAATAATTCAGGGCGAAAAAGAAAACTGACTACACCAGAGTGTGTAAGTTCAGTTAAGAGAGAGGTGAATAATTTTGAGACAACGAGTTATTGTCTTCAAAATAAGCAGAAACTTATATTATTTCATTGATTTGCTTACAACTTAATGAAAAACAATAAAGTACAAGTACAATGAAAGCAATAAACTTGGTTTTCTGCTGATGCTGACTGCTTCGCTCCATCTTCTTCAGCAGAAGCTGGTGCTTGGGATTCAAGGAAAACCCAAGACCTGTCAGCTCGCCTTCTCCTCGCCTCCACTAGTCTCACCACTAGTTTATGGCGGAGCACCCATGGGGACAAGTCACACACCTTATCTTTATCCGCAACCGCTTTTATAAGCAAGTCTCACCACTTGCACTATAGTGACGTTCGTCCCCACTGCAAGTATCACCACTTGCGGTCCTTTCCTATGGTCCGGCGCTAGCATAGGTGTAGCACAAGCTGCTATGACAACTTATGCTTTCGAGGTGCTGAGGCTAGCCCGCCAGCAGGAAGCAAAGCATGACCAGAAGCAAGCATTAGAATAATGCAATGAGCACCTGCTTGCTTCTATCTGCTTCTTCTCAACTCCTCCGTCTCTTTCCCCCTCGTAAATGCGCATAGAGAGAAGAGGGTCGTCTACTTACTCGTCAACCCACAATAATGATTTCTGAAATAATATATTAATTTTTTCAACAATAATGATTTTTTTTTTCTTAAATGATGTATTCACTTACTTCCAATAATGTAATTCATTTTTTTTATGATTTCTATTCGAAAAATTTGTGCTAAATTTATGATTTGTTTTTGTTTCAAAATGATGTATTTATATACTTTAAATGATGCATTATTTTTTTTCCAGCAATGATGATTTTTTTGTTCTTAAATGATGTATTGTTTTATGGTAAACCATATATTTTTTTTACTGTAAATGATGTATTCTTTTGCTATAAATTATATTTTTCATTTTTTAATAATTTCTATTCGAGAATTTTTGTGCTAAATTTATGAATTGTTTTAAATGATGTATTTTTTTACTGAAATTAATGTATTTATTAATAAAAATGATGTAAATAACAAAAATAATAAAATTGAGGAAAATTGAAAAATATTTTTGAATTTTCTTCATCCTCAGTGTCCTCAGGGCCGGCCCTGTAAATTTTGGGGCCCGGTGTAACGAAAAAATTGGTGCCCCTATTTAAATTAAATAGTTATAAAAATTATTAATAAAATATAATATAAAATGCATTTTAAAATTATCTATCCCATTTAAAATTTCAAAATTTATTCAAAAATCTCTTATAACAAAAAAATCGAGTCTTTCACGACTTCACAACAATCTTATAGATTTCACTTCATTTTTAAATAAACCTGAAACAAAAAAAAAATTAAATAATATCATATAAACTAAATGCATAGTCATCATTTAAAAATAATTCTCCTAGCATTTTTTGAAGCAAACTTTTTGAGATTTTTTCATCATCTCTTTTCTTCGTTTTTCATTTTTCTTAACAAGATAAATGTTAATAGCTCAAGAAGAACGATTAACATAATATTAATATGATTAATACAAAATAAATAAAATCAAAGAAATTAAAATCTAAAACCACTCTAGAAAAATTTAAAGTAAAGGCCTAAGAAATCACATAAATGCAGCAAGAAAATCTAAAAGGATTTTAAAAAAAAAATTGCACAACATTATGATCACAAAATAATTCACAAATATTTGTTTAAGAAAAAATGAAGGACTGCCTTATCAACTTATTGTTAGTTGTTATTTACTAAAATTAGGGATGGAGAAAAATACAGAAATATCGAAATACCGGACATATCGTATCGAAAGAATACCGAAATTATCGAATTTTTGGTATACTGTAATTTTTGGTAAGGTATCATACCGTACCGAAAATTTTCGGTACGGTAACAGTATGACAATCCTAAGATTGAAGGTATATCGGTAGTGGCGTATGTACCCCCAAATTTTTTTTTACTATATATATGTATGTATTTTAATTATTATTTATATATTTTTATATATGCTTTTATATAATGTATCCACATTTTAATGTTATTTATATATTGTACCCCCGATTCTGAAATCCTGAATACGCCACTGTTAATACCGGCACATACCGTACCGAAAATATAATAATATTTTTTGTTTTTATTATTATTTTAAAATAATAAATTAAAAATAAAATCATATAAATTAAGAATGAAATCATATCTTCTCTTTTCACCTAACAATATTATTGATATAAACATATTTCTTAAATAAATATCAACAGAAAAAATCGTAAAAATCAAATTATATAAAAAATTTTCGGTATGTTAACGGTATATTGAAATAATGATAAGATAAATGGTATATAAATTATGTCATGCCAAAATCATATTGAAATCATTTCAAGAATTCGATATGCCGAAGTAATAGTATATAAATTATCTCATACCGAAACCATACCGACTCATACCGAAATTATACCGAAAATTCGGTATACCGAAAACTTCGGTACGGTAACAGTATGAGTTTTCCTCATACCGTAAATTTTGGTAAGGTATAAGGTATGGAGAAAAATGTCCGGTATACCGTACCGAACCATCCCTAACTTAAATTCATTTGTATGATATTGTAAAATCAAAAAAGAGAACTAGAGAAGCAATGGAAAAGTGAAGAGAGAGCAGTCGCTTTGTATTCTAGAAGAGATACCAACGTTTTGGTTGCCGTCTTATGTTATGAATAATATAAATTTTAATATCTTAATTGATATCTAGAACAATCTTAATATATTATTTGATATCTTAATAAATCTTAATATTTTATTTTTAATATATTTTGAGCTAAACATCTTTATTAGGCTAAATATGAATTTATTTTTTTTGTTAATATTTTTAGTTAAGTTAAAGATTAAATTTTTTTATCTTATATTTTTTTAAATGGTGCCCCCTACTAAGATAAATTAATAGTATAAAATTACTACTACTATATAATTTTTTTAAAAATGGTGCCCCCTTAATTCGGAGGCCCCGGTGCGGCGCACCTCTCGCACGGCCCCAGAGCCGCCACTGAGTGTCCTCATATCCTATTATTCTTTATTTTTAGTATTTTCTTCTTCCGGCTGGAGCCCCCTTCTCAACACTTACATCCGCCAGTGTTCAGAAGGGTTAACGCATCATGGCTGCTTCTGAATTGCATCTCGGGCCCCAAAGAATCTGCCGCTGATCGAAAACCTACACCTTCTGGTGAGCAAGTTTCCGCCGCACCATCTATTCAGAGACTTGGCCACCAAATATTGAAGACAACTCAGAAAGATCTGCAAGCTCGAGCTGTTGAGCGCCAGGCACGTGAAGAGTTTCCGGCAGATACTAAATTACACTACACAGAAATCATTACAAATCAGATAGAAGATTAACATAGATCAAATCCTATATGATTTTCAATGAACATTCATGCAGATTCGGATAAAACAAATCAGATTCATCGTAGAAATATAAAAAAACAACAACAAAGAAACGCACATTAACGCAGAAATATAAAAACATACTAAAGAAACAAACACAAACGCGAATCGGAATGACGAAAATGTTCAGGGCGGTGAAGAATAAGTCGGAATTTACGAATTGAAGAATATTTTGGACGCGAATCGGAATGACGAAGATGTTGGGCGGTGAAGTATTAGTGAGATTTGCGAATTGAAGAATAAATCGGAAGAACACTAGAATTGAAGAACGGGAATCGAAAGTTGCGAATCAGAAACTGCGAACGGAAATAGTAAGAAAAGAAAAAAAATTGGGACGGATATTTGTTGATTTTTAAAAAGGGAAAAAGGATTAATTTTCTTTTATATTATGGATTTTGTGAGATCCGTCTCATAATAAGATTTTGTGAGACGGTCTCTCACAACACCAACTTATATTATTTTTTAATTTACTTCTATTTATCAAACTACATCATACTATTTTAAAATTAATAATTGAAAATTATAATTTTTATCCTAAATTTAAATTAATTATCTAATCTAGGGTGATTCTAAACAAAGCCGCATTTTTTCTCCCTACAGCCCCTTTAAAAAAATAAATTAAATTATTATATAATATTCCAATTTTATCCTTATAACCCCAATTTAATATTTTAATAAAAAAACTTTGATATCCAAACATATAGCCCCGTAAAAAAAATCAAGAATCCCAAAAAACAGACATGGATAGAAAAATTTAGAGGTATCTCCTCCCAAAATCAAAACCCAAAAAACGTATGCAAAGAAATCCACATGTAAATTTTGTCTACTACCCAAGGCGTGCTGGCAATTTAGAAATTATATGCTCTACCATATATATTTATACATGGGATCGATTCCTCTCTGTCACTCTCGAAAAAGAGAAAATTTACAAAGACAACGCACTTTTATTATTTATTAATCAGGCCATAATAGTTAGATGAGATGATACACACAACACATATTTGGAGAAACCCAACACCCACAAGGAACATAATCGTTAAATTATTATTTATTGGTTAATTAATTCGTCTCTTGGCAATTTAGATTTCAACCCTTCTACAATGTAAAATATTGGTTTTCTGTGGAACCGATCGACATGAATAAAAGAAAAATATCTGACAAAAAAAAAGTTACATGAATTGCCTGCAGAGAGTTGCCAAACCCAGTTGGCAACACTGCTGTTAATCACCCTCTGGCTCGGTTGTTTGATTTTAATATTTATTTCACGGATGTGAGAAAGGGATGGGGCTATGGGTATTGATTATTTTTTGGGTTTAAATTTTAAATTGGGGTTTTAAAAAGACTATATTAAGTAAAAGGGTGGTTGTGTTAGAATCACCCTCTAATCTATGGTGTTTTTAAAATATTAAAACCCGAGGAGATGTTATAAATCTTAACCATTCTCTCAATCTTGGATCTACAAGAGGGTGAGAATAGTTTAATTGATCTGAGTTTTAACAGCCTCACAACTACTTTTCTTATTCAGTTAAGAAAGCTAATGGGTGAATTACCAACTGATATATCCCAGCTCCTCTTTGTATTGATGTACCTAACATTGCATCAAGTCTTTCCTTCCACGCATTAATCTCTTCAGTTCGAAGGGAAGGGATTGGATTGAAGCGCTCATCGTGAGAATTACGCCATTCCGGTCAAATTCCGGCGAAGATATGTTGGATCCCAACAGCAAACCAATTATATTGGTTGAGGATATGGCAGTCGACCTTTTAGTTGTTACATATATAGGGGACTAAACTGATAGAAAATGTATTGAAAGTTACCACAGTAAAACCAAAATGCAACTGTAATTACATATAAAGATCCTCAGTTATTTCGTCGTTCAACTAAAAATGGCCTACATGTCAGCACCACTGCAATGAGCTGAATCACGCAGAGGATGGAGAAAACCATAAGATCTCCTGCATTAACACAAAGACCACATGAATGAGAGTGATTGATCAGACTAAACAATCTAAGATCTATCAAAGAGAAGCCAGGATATTTTGTTTGAATATCACGAGTAGGGATGTCAAGAAATGGATTTGAGGCATTATGTAGATCATAGTCACTTGTGACAAACTCACTACTCATGCATACCTGGAAGGAAATCAGCATTTACGCGTTTTTCTGCCCAAGAAAATCTGCATAAAATGAATTAGACAAGGCTAAGTTAGCGCGTGAAAATGTTGAAGTAGACATCCAAGAGAAACTAACAGTATTCCTCCCCCTGCTGGGCCAAAAGTTTGGAAAAGTGACATCAAGGACATGGCTAAACCATTTGCAGCTCCTCTTTGGTCTTGGTCCTGTGATCAGCTTACTTCATATTAGTCTTTTTGTTTTTTTAGACGTAAAATCATGAACACAAACAATGAGGCGAATGATAAGAGAATTACCACTGCTCTGTTATGTAACATGAAAAGCGACGTCGTAATGGACATCTGCTCAAACACGGATAGCAATTAAAATACAAATCTTCACACCAAAACTACTATCAGGTGCAGTAAGAGGAACCAACTTACTAAGTTATTAATAAATATGCTTCCTCTACAACTGCTCGTTTTTTTTTTTGGACAAGATACCATGCTAGTTTAAATTACAGTTGTCAAATGTCAAGTGGGCAAGCCCGGCTCGGGTAGACCTACCAGCCAAGTGGCCCGGCACAGCCTGGGAGGCTGGGACCATTAACAAGATGGGCCGGGGGAGAAGGTATTCATGCAGCAAAAACTTGAGGGGCTTTATGTTATGTGAAGTTTATTTCAAGCCAATTATTATAGTTGAAAAAAGACGCATGAAACATAAATATTTGCTTGTACTTGATACAACAATCCTATGGATAGAGAAATGCTTTTCCAAAATCACTTACCGATAGGACATTCTTCACTAAAGATGCAATATTCAACACTGTCGACAATGCAATCCCGGATAACATGGCTATGTAGTGATA